>CM052538.1:75413189-75430104 GCA_028533065.1 Trachops cirrhosus | reverse complement strand
CTCATGGATTGGAAGAATTAACATCATCAAAATGTCCATACTACCCAAAGCAATTTACAGATTTAATGCAATCCCTATTAAAGTACCAATGGCATATTTCACAGATATAGAACAAACACTTCAAAAATTTATATGGAACTATACATGACCCCAAATAGCTGCTGTAATTTTGAGAAAAAAGAGTAAAGTAGGAGAGATCGCAATACTTGATACCAAACTGTATTACAAGACCACTGTAATCAAAACAGCCTGGTACTGGCATAAAAACAGGCATATAGACCAATGGAATGGAACAGGGAGCCCAGAAATAAATCCAAGTATCTACGGTCAATTAATATTCAACAAAGGGGGCAGCAACATAAAATGGAGTAAAAATAGCCTCTTCAACAAATGGTGTTGGGAGAGCTAAACAGCCACATGCAAAAAAAATGAAACTTGAGCACCAACTTAAACTATACACAAAAATAAATTCAAGGTGGGTAAAAGATTTAACTATAATTCATGACACTGTTAAAGTCCTAGAGGAGAACATAGGCAGGAAAATCTGATATTTCATGCAGCAACATTTTCACTGATATGTCTCCTAGAGCAAGGGACATAAAGGAAAAAAAATAAACAAATGAGATCTCATCAAAATGAAAAGTTTCTTCATGGCTAAAGAAAACTGCATTAAAATAAAAAGAGAACCAACCATATGGGAAAACATATCTGCCAATGATACCTCAGACAAGGGTTTAATCTCCAAAATATGTAAAGAACTCACACGACTCCACTCTAAGAAGACAAGCAACCCAATTAAAAAATGGACAAAGGACTTGAACAGACACTTCTCCAAGGAGGACATACAGAGGGTCCAGAGACACATGAAAAGATGCCCAGTATCATTAGCTATCAGAAAGATGCAAATTAAAACCACAATGAGATACCACTTCACACCAGTCAGAATGGCCATAATAAACAAAGCAACAAACAAGTGTTGGAGAGGTTGTGGAGAAAAGGGACCCTAGTGCACTACTGGTGGGACTGCAGCTTTCTTTGTTTTATATGTAATGTTTCAGCAAATCTGAGCCCTGAAGTTCTCAAACTAAGCACATTTAACCAGCTCCTGAGCCTGAGTTATTGTGCACTGACATGACTAGTAGAAATGACTATTTAGACAGTCTCCATAATGTTTTCTGCAGAACAATGAAATCAGAATGGAGAAAAATGAGTGGTTTTTAAAATAATGATGTTTAGTACATTAGCCACAATATAAGAGGAAGTCAATTGTCCATTCCTTCATAGAAGTAGCCATGTAGAGGTTTATTCTATAGAGAAAGCAGCTAGAATGTCTGGTTTCTTTGAGAAATAAGAAGTATTCTCTATAGTTCTGTCTACCATGATTTTAGTCTATCTAACTTGGGTTTGTTTTACCTTCATGCAACCTTCCTACATGGCTCTGATATAATAGCCAGTCCAATAACCCACTTATTACTTGGTTATATGTTTTATTGCTAGTGCATTTTAAAAATATTTCTGATGTTGATATGGTATCTGGGATTTGGTTTTAAACAATACACTGAGGAAAGAGATGTCTAGGTGTAAGGTGGAACAAGACTAATTGTAAATTAATCATTGTTAAAGCTGGGTAATGAGCAGTGGGGATTCATTATGCCATCCTATGTTTTTATACATGCTTAAAATTTTTTATAATAAATAATAAAAATAACCTCAGATGTATATGCTTTTAGATTTGTTTGTGCCTAGAGGGGTATGTGTGCATGTGTGTTCATCTTTAATTTTTAACTATAATCTCTGAACCATAGAGACAGTAAATTTCATTTTCAACCAAATCAGCACTTGGTAGGGACACAGATATTGCATGTACTCACCACTAGAGGAGATACAAAAAGCAAAAAACCCTGCCCCCAAATCTTTTCCATCTAGGTGGAAAAGTCACCACCCCAAATTTAAATAATATTTCAAAGTTTAATATAAATGTTAATACATAATTTAAATATAAATTTTAATACAATATTTAACAAAATTTCAATATTTCCAGAGAATAATAGGAGAGTTAGGACACCATGAAAAATCCTCAATAAATGTTACAGCCTACAATTGCTCTATTTCAGCTGACAGAAACATCATTATAATCAAGAGGAAGAGTTTTAGGTAAATTAGTATGTTGATTCTTAAAAGATAAGCTTTAGCCAGTTAGAGATGAAAGAAAAAACATTTTAAATTAATGAAGAGGAAAGAGCAAAAGAAAAAAGTGCATTTTGGGTACATATAAGCTTCATTTTTAAGTGAGTAAATGTTATTGGAAATAATGCAACTTTGGAGATTTATTTGACTTTGGAGGACTAAAGGTTAGGTTGAAGAACTCAAAGTATATTCTTAAACATCGGAGAGTCACTAATGTTTTGCAAGAAAGTGATGATACCAAATAAATGCATAGTAAAATTACTATAGTAGCAGTATTGATTGAGGTAGAGACTGGTGTGAAAGAGAATAAAAATAAATAAATAAATAAATAAATAAATGGGATTATTGCAATATGCTGCAAGGGAGGCCATCAGAGTCTTCTTTAGAAACATAGCAGAACAAATAGAAACCAGGATATGAGAATGCAGGAAAATTGCTTTCTCTGTAATCTCCTTTATTCTTAATATTAGCATAGTTTACTTAATATAATGGATATGCTTTTTGAAAGTTTCAATTGGCAAACATTTAGTGACTTCCAAAATACGTAAATGGAGGAGAGTGGCAATGATTATCAGGGATATCAAGTGTCAAAACTAGTTACTTGATGTTGCTTTTAGCTGTTCAGTTAACTCTAATGCTATCAATGACATCTGTGAACGGGGAGAAAATTTCGTGCTGTATGATGCAGTGCTGGCACTTATGCTTGTTTGAGCTATTCAGATTCCACACGGGTTATTTTATCTGGTTCTATGGATATGGTGTATTGGATATAAGGATAGGAATTTGAGTAACCACACACCAAATTTTTGTGCTTATGCTAAAATATTCATTCCAGGGAAAGGCCTGCTGGGCTAATATATACTTTTCAGATTTTTCCACAGGTTTTAATGAGCCAACGCCAATTCTGGCACTGAAATCTCCACAGTATACAAAATGTGCTATGGGAAATAATTTTTCTAGGTCTGCCAGATTAGTGGGTAAAACATACTACACATCTGTTGGGCCTATACTGTTCCAAGTTGTATGTGGGATGTCAGTTTGTAGTTTAGATAAATATACTGCATAACAACAGCCTGCAGTCGGGTAGATGTCAGGGTTTGGAGTTTAACCTCTAGGCAAGTCGATTAAAAGATAACTCATCCCCTTGTTCCCAACACTAAGAGTCTGATAACTCAATGTTCATTTCCTTCAAAATTATTTTGAATTCTGTGCCATATTTTATTGTAAATGTAAAGAGAAGAAAAACTATTTTCCCCCCATGATGTAAGGTTTTTCGAAGTGTTAAGTGAAAGCGTGTTAACCAAGTGCTCACTTTGTTACTCAGGGAGAGATCTGAGTCAGGAGGCGCCGCCCCCTCGGAGGGAGCTTGTTCCTCCGTTCTCATCTTGCTGGCAGGAGGATTCAAGTGAGAGATGAACGTGCATAGTGGAAATGAGATTATTTATGAAACACACAAGCACGTAACTACAGGCAGGCACCCAGCTAGTCTAAATGCCTCATGTATCCAGAAAATAAAGTTGTTAGTAAGTTTGTTCCTCTTGAGCTGAGGCTACAAGTGGGTACTTAGCTAATCTAATACTCCAACTATTGGGATTCCAGGGTTATAGTACCTTAGTCAGCTTCTAGGTTCTTCACCTTCTCCCTCATCCAAACCTTGGGAATAATGTACGACTACAAAGGCTTTCTTTCTCAGTTAGTAAAGGCTCTTTGTCTTAATGAAATTGTTACAGAGGCTCCCTTTCCCAGCAGAGTCTCAAGAACACCCCTCATCCTGCCCTATCCTGGCTTGTGATGTTCGGAGCACCCAGCAATCTTTTCCAACCAGGCTCAGGACACTGAGTCAATTGGTGAGACACGTCTTCCTTGCGTTTCCAGTCCCTGTTTTAAGTTCTTTGTTAGATTGGTAAATCGAGGGCCCTGTTTTCTTTTCCCTCTGGCTGCTCATTTCTAGCTGTTACCTATATTAACAATATTTCTCATAAAAGTATAAGGTTTCTCTTGCAAGAAAGTGTGTAGTTTTCAGTTCAAATATATAGTCTTATTCAGGATTTTGTATATATTTTTATATATTTTTGGGGTAGTTAGGTTTTATCCAAAAGTTAGAACATGACCTGTGGATTCTGTCAAAATGTATTATCTACTTCATTAGTTTTCAGATTATCTAATTAACCATTTATATTAATGTAGGAGATTATTTGGTAGATTTTTTAAAAATTAACTTCCTGCAGAAAGGAGACAGGCTTGACAAGCTGTTTAGTATTATAGAAGGAAACATCAATGGATCAGCTGAAATCTAATTTGAAAAGTTCAAGGGGAAGTAAACACAGTCTTTAGTAGCTACTGGGAGAGTTGTGGCAAGAACCTTGAGTAATTAGTTAGCTTCTCTTCTCTGATTCACCCTGTTAACTAAGAAAATGTTCCTATTAGCTAAATATTGCTTTATGTTTACTCAGCTTCTGACAAAGTTACTTTATCAGGGGATATCAAATGTCAGGCTCTGATTTAGGATTAAACAGATCATAATTTTAGTTCCTAAAATCACTTTTGTCACTTACAGATTTTTACTCTGCTTTCTGGTGTGACAAATGAACTCAGCAAAGGTTTAAATGAGCATTATTAACTTCGATGAGAGGAGTATTCCTGAAGTCATCTGCAAAATCAGTTGTAGGGGAAAATGTTATCTATTTATCATAATTTCATCCATCCACCTATCCACCCATCTGCAAATGTTTATTGAGCTTCTATTATGTAAATGTCAAAAAATTTTGTGGAGATATATGTGGGACTAGCATAGAACTTGCTTTCAAGGAGTTACAGGCTAGCTGGAGAAAATAAACACATGCAAACTGACTGCAGTACAAAGCTGTGTAATCCAAAAGTGAACAACATGACAGCAATGTGGCTATTGAAGATTTCTGTGGAAGATGTCCTGGTGTTATTCGTGCTTTAGAAAAATAACTTTGGTGCTGGTGCAAAGGTTGTATTACCGTATTCAAAGATTCAGAAAATAAATTAGAATGGGGAGATGCATTTCTGTGTATGGCATGACTTAAATTAAGTTTGGGAGGCAACCATGCTACCAGTGTGTCCGGAAAGGAGCGGAAATTTTGGATCTAGAAGTAAAAATAGAAAAGGACTTGAAAAATGAAAATTAAAAAAAGAAAGAATTGTACCAGAGTGGGAAGAATGAAGTACATGGGTGTCTGGAAATTGTCTTATCCTCATGGCCTTTTTTGGGTACTTTTCATAGCTTATTTAATTGCATATCAACATACATTCACATGATAGTGTTTTTCAAACTCAAAAGTGAGTAAGTCCAATAGGAAGGGAGAATTGGGTGAGAGGGGACCAATGACAGACACTTTTTTTATACGAATGACTGGAGAAGAGGAACCTGCAAAGAAGCATTAGAAAAACCTCCTGAGAGGTAGAAGAAGACTCAAGGATGAGTGGAATCACTACAGGCAAAGGAGGGTGGTCAACAGCATTAATTCTGCAGATCAGTTAATGACCGCAGAGTATGAGAAAATTCAACTTGTTTGGACAAGTGAGATGTTGGAGATATTGAGGGAAGTGGGACAAAGGTGGGACAGGATATAAATTGCAGATGGTTAAGAAATAGTACATGGTGAGAGAGTGAAGTAGAAAACTAATTCTGTAAAGAGAAGAATTAGTCATAGCTTGATGTTGCAGATGTAAAGGAATGAGTCAATGGAGAGGTCTCATTGAAGATGTGGGAAACCGAAGTGGGAATACAGTGATGGGAAAAGTACTAACAGAATCAAGAAGAGTTGGGATTAAAAGACCAGCTGGAGGGTTAGCATTGCAGAGACACTTAATATTAAAAAAAAGTTCAGAATATTTGTACTGCATGAGCTTGTCTTCTGAGTGAAGTAAGAAGCAAGATCAACTGCTGAGAATGAGCGATGCAGTACATCTTGTATTTCTGAAATAAAATTGGCTATGTATTATATTATTGTATGAGAGACTGCTGGATTCAATTTGCTAAAATGTTCTTCAGAATGTAGTACTTACATTCATCAGTGAGACTGGCTTGCTTCATTTTTAAAGTATATTATTAGGTTTTGGCATTAGCATAATAGCTATTTTTTCAAACATTTTATATATAAGAATTATCTGTTCCCTGAGAGTTTAAGAGAATGAATTTGTAAGGCTGTTGAGGTGGATGCACTTTAAAAACAAAGTTCTTTGAAGTAACTTCAGCCTCTGTCCTGAATATAATTATACTCATGCCTTCTATTTCTTTGTATTTTATATGGTAAAAAGACAATATATTGTCTTTTTTATATTCTCATTAATGCAAGAGTTGTGTTAGATCTCCTAAAATTTCCTAGTGGTTAGGTATGTCTTAGTTTAATTTCTTATTCATTTTAAAATTTAATGTATTCGTGATCACAAATGGAAACTGTACAATTTCTAATTTTAGAAATTATTGATATTTTATGTGGCTTGATATAAAATAGGTACATAAGTAAATATTATATGGTATATATTTTTAGTATTTCAAAAGGTAGTTTTGAGGCCCTAAAAGTTATTAGAGAATATAACCTCTTATCAAATTTCTGATAGAAGAAAACTTGTCTGAGCTAGAATACACTTTAATAACCAAACAAAAGAACTCAGTAAGTTTCAGGAAAAGAAATTTACAAACAAGACCTTCAACTAAATTTTTTTTAGCATAGTAAGTATAAATAAGTTCCATTAGTATTTAGGCAGGTGACACCTACAGAGAAAAAGTTCAGCTAACCTCATTGTTCTCTCTGACACAACACTTTGAAGGAAAAACGTCTTCAGAAATTAGAAGGACAATGTGAAAGCTACAGAATTAATTTTTCAAATGTAAAGGGTCAGAAAATATACCACCCACATATACCAGCTCTGTCTTAAGAAATGACTTTTAATATGTAAATAAATAGATGAGATGTTTAAGTAGGATTAAAATTTCAATTTGCTACAGAATGACTGAATGTGAACTGTGACACTAATTAAACAGGAAGCTGTATAAATGAATGCTACAAATCTGGATAAAACTAATTCAACTAAAACAACTTACGCTTAAAAGAAAATATTTAAACTGTAAGACAATAAAATATAATAATCTATATCTATGAGTTTAAGAAGAGAAAAATATTTGTGAATGATTAGAATAATATTAAGAACTCAAACTATACAATGAGCTTGATAAATCTTTAGCTAGATTGAATAAGATAAAAAAGAAGACAAAAATCGGAGTGAAAGAGGGGACTTCACTACCTTTTGTATAGTAATAAAAAGAATTATATAGGTGCAGTATAAACAGTTTTATGGCACAATCAGATGATCTAGACTAAATAAAGTTCAAGAAACACACAATCTACCAAAACTGAATCATAAATAAATAAGAAATCTGAATAGACATAAAACTAGTAAGATAATTAAATCATACACTGCCCCTTCTCCCCTCAGCAAAGCCTAGGACCAGATGGCTTCACTGATAAATTCTACTAAACATTTAACAAACAATTAACCTAATTATTCTTAGTAGTCAAAAAAATTGAAGAGCTAACACATACTCATTCATTCTATGAGGCTATTATCCTGAAGTCAAAACCAGACAGAAACACTAAGAAAAATGCCTATGAATATCCTTGATGACTATTGATCCAAATATTCTCAACAAAATTTAAGAAACTGAATTCAATAACATATGACCATATACCATGACCAGGTGAAATTAATTCCTGGAATGAAAGGCTGTTTCAACATTAAAAATCAAACAAATATGTCAATTAGCAGGATGAAGGAAAAAATATGATCATCTCATGCAGAAAAAGCACATTTCATGATAAAAAAAATACTCAAAGAACTATGAATAGAAGGAAACCATCGTAATATAATATAGCCTCTATATGAAAAATCTTCAACTAACATCATATTTAATGGAGAAAAAGTGAAGCTTTTGCTCTAAGATCAGGAGTGAGGCAAGGATGCCTACTTTTGCCTCTTCTGTTCAACACAGTACTTGGTGTCCAAGTCAAGGTAATTAGGGAAAAAAGAAAAGAAGAAGAAAAGAAATAAGAGACAACTGAATTGGAAAGGAAGAACTAAAAGTCCCTGCCTGTAGAAAACATGATCTCATATATACAAAACCCCAGATTACACAAAACCACCTCATTAACTAATAATTAAATTCAGCAGTTTCAACATATTATATAAATTTAACATACACAAATCTTTTGTGTTTCTACATATTAACAAAAATCAATCCAAGAAAGAAATTAAAAAAAATAATTCTATTTACAATAGCATCAAAATTATAAATATTGGGAATAAACTTAATCAAGGAGGTGGATGACTTGTACACTAGAATTATACAACATTACTGAAAGCAATTAAAGAAGATGCAATTAAATGGAAAGATATTCCATTTACGTGTTCATGTATTAAAAAACTTAATACTGTTAAGATGTCAATACTACCCAAAGAAATCTACAGATTTCCTGCAATTTCTATAAAAATTCTAACAGAATTTTTTTTGCAGAAATAAATTCATCTTGAAATTCATATGGAATTCAAGGAGGCCTAAATAGGCAATCTTGAAAAGGAAGAACAACATTGAAAGTCACAACTTTCCTAATTTAAAAACATGCTATAAAGCTACAGTAATCAAAGCAGTATGGTATTGGCAAAAAGACAGACATAGACCAATGAAATAAAACAGAAATCCTAGAAATAAATCTTCACATACATAGTCAATAGATCTTCAACAACAATCTCAAGATCATAAAATGATGAAAGGATAGTCTTTGCAAGAAACAGTGTTGGAAAAACTGAATATTCATGTACAAAAGAATGAAGTTGAATTTTTATTTTATGCCATATATAAAAACTAACTCAAAATGATCAAATGATCAAAAGACCTAAACATAAGAAGTAAACTACCAAACTCATTAAAAAAAAAAAAAAAACTTGGGAAAAATCTTCATGGCACTGAATTTGACAATGATTTCTTGGGTGTAATATCAAAAACACAGGCAACAAAAAATATTGGTAAGTTGGACTTCAAAGGATACAATCAACAGGGTAAACAGGTAACCCACAGAATGGCAAAAATATTTACTAATCATATACTGATAGAGGATTAGCATCTGGAATATTTTTTACCACAATAAAAATGACAAATTTTAGAATAAAAACAATATATTTATTAAAAATGCTGCAGATGCTACAAGCAAAAAAATAAAATACAGAGTTTTCATATTGTATAAAATAGAAAATAAAGAGGAATTAAAGACAGGAAGCATAATGACATAGCAGAAGTATGATGGATAAAGGATATGGTATATATGGATAATATAATTAATAGAATGCTTTATAAGTTCTATTCTACTCTGTACCCTACAGTGTATACACACAAAAAAATATATCCTTTTTCATGGGGTGAATATTTCTCATATTTCAGGACACTTTTGAGATATTTTTTAATTCCCTATTTTAAAAAAAACATTTCTACAGGTATGTTTTTTGGATTTCAGCATGAATTTTGTTTTTTCCATGACATTTTTTCCCTCTTGAATAGAAGGGTATGCACAGCACACTCTTCGATGTGGATGGGCAGGGTGGATTGATATGCATTCCCAATGGCTATTATTTTTTAGTGGGATTTCATGTAATGCACTCTGAAGAACTGATTCTGGATCTTCCTCTGAGTAATCTAAAACTGGGGGGAAACCAAAGCTATTCTCTAAATGGGGTAATGCGCAGAAAAGTATGTATTCCTGCGTATTGGTCCTATAATCTTCCTGCCTCCACCCTTAACACAGGTATCAAGACGATCCCAGGTGATCAGGTATAGTTCTTCTTGAAAATTGTCTTTAAATAGCTTTACAGACTTGTTTAAAGATATGTAGGTAATATGACGAATTTTACCTCTGCCTGGCTCAAAGCATAGTTCAAATGTATTATATGATAACAATTCTTGTTTTAGCTAATGTCTGTGCCTGTTTTAGATACCACTTGTTAAAAATAAGACAACAGGCCCAAAATGGAGTCACTTATCACCAAACTGAGACATAATTTATTTACAGTTTCAGTTCTCTCAGAAACAGAAACTTAAATAAGTCAATCAGAAATCACCTAATCAGCAATAGTGAGGTCATCTGCCTGATAGATCCCTTCCATCCCCTAAAAGAACATGACCTTGCTATAACAATACACTTGTTGCTAGTGTAACTCCTTGTTCCCCCCACTCTTCTGTTTATAAAAGTCTCACTTTGTATAGCTCTTTGGGGCTCCTTTCTCTCTGTTAAATGGCCTGATGCCTGATTCCTGATTTGCTGAATAAAGCCAATAAGATCTTTAAAATTTACTTAACTGAATTTTGTTTTTTAATACCACAAAGTTGTTCTTATTTAGAGGATGGGGCATATGGCATGTGGCAGAAGGATGCGTCATTCAACTCAACCCTGTAGGGAAAGATAACACGTCAGGGGAATTGCACGTTGGGTGAAAAGAACGAACAACAGGATTGAGATGAAGAGCCAGTGTGAATTTCTACATGATTTCCTTATAACATTATACCTTAGCATTATCCCTGCCTCACTGACCAATCACTGGTGCTCTGCAGTTCCATAATACTTTGTTCAAACCTTTAGTATAGGACTTCTATAGCAATTGATTTGCTTGCCTGCCTTTGTAATTGGTAGGCGTTATTTCCCTTTGTTTCTCCTAGGGCAGTACCTAACACTGAGTAGACACTCACTAAATGTTTTTTTGTCTGAGTGAATGAATAATTTTTTAAGAAAGGAAATCAAAAATAGGGAAAATACTTGTGGGGGAATTTTGCTTTTTTAAATTATTCAACTTACCTATAACAAAGTTAGTTTGATGAAGTTATGCCTTGTTTTGCCAATACTGATGATTTGAAGGAAATGAATTAAATTAATGACTTTCCAACTATTTTGTATGTTAGAATAATCTTAAAAGCTCTTAAAAATCTCATTGCTCAGGTATCTACTCAAAGGTTGGTCTATAGACTAAGAGCCTCAGAATTACGTGGGAACTTATTTAAAAATATTATCAGGTTTTTCTCCACAAGTACTGAATCAGAATTGTCATTTTAACAAGATACTCATGTAATTCATATGTACATTGTTATTTGAGAAGCACTGATCTAGAGCATTTGCTAAAAATAATCTACCATATTATTTGAAAATTTTAGCAATGTAAAAAATGTGACATTCTTCTAATCTTTCATAATAAATCTCCTTGATCAATTTTATAAGCATAGTTCTAAGAATGGTTATGTAATAGAATTCTTACTTCCTTTATTTCTGTTGATTGAATTTCTATATGTAACTAGGCATCTATTTAACAATAAAATAATATTTTCATTGTCATATAATAAAGGGCTATCTGTCTGTGTTCTTCAACCTAAGTTCCTTTGTTCTTTGTACCCAGACAATTTATCTCTGTTGATTGGTTCATTTTAGCCTGAATCATATGCCTAAGTATACACAGACTTCACTCTTCTGAGTGTGCAATTTAGCATTAGGTCTGCCTTGTTGAAGATGGTATGTTGAATCACTCATTAGATTTTCATTTGGTTCTGATTCCTCCTGAAATCCTAAAATGATTTTAAGTGCATAAGTTAGGATTATCAGAAAAAGATTTTTGGAATTTAGAAAGCAGGTGACTGGGTAGTAACTGACTTAGATTTGAGAAAATTACATGTTAAGATTGCTATGGCAAAAGCCCAAAGCATGCCAAGTTAAACTGCTGAACCCCAAAGTCTCAGAAATTGGTAATGTCAGTTACAGTTGAGTACATATGGTTAATTGTTGGAAAATCAGATGATGAATGATTTGAACTCTCTGTTTTCTGCCTGTATTCTGTGCAACTAGGAGACTGTCTCTTTCCAGAGAAAACTGGAATTTTTTTCTTTTCACTGGGAAACAATCTCAGCTAGAAGGGGGGCACTATAGTAAAAAGGGAGTGTAAGTAAAAGTTTGTAAGAACTGAGATTTCCCAGTCTTCTTTCCATATCCCTGTCACAGAATACTAGGTGGCAGGCTTATACTCTCTAGGAAGCAGATTTATGGTGTATCCTCCAGGATTCTGGACAGTGCAATAGAAAAGATCTAAGGATAAAGATGTCAGGGTTTTACTATGGAAATGACCCAATAGATCTTACAGCCAAAAGTTGATGAGTTGCTTTCAGGCATATAGCTTTTTTGGGTCCCAACATAAATATGAATACATAATAAGAGAATGTCAGACAGTTAAGGAAACAGAGGCCAAAGCAAAAGTAAGTTGAAAGAAACACATAATGAAGGTAAAATTGGCTATATTGCATCCATTAAATAACAACAGGATGCTGAAAAACAATAAACAATAATTAGAAAAAATTCATGGAAATTATAAATATGATAGCAGAATTGAAAAATTCATTAGAAGATGTGGAAGATAAAATTGAGGGACTTCCCAAGACATCAGAGCAAAAAGGTAACTAGTTAGAAAATAAGAAAGAAAAGAAAATTAGAAGACTAGCACAGAAAATCCAACATTAAAATTAGTATTTCAAAAAGGGAAAACAGAAGAAATGGAAGAGACAAACCTAAAGACAATTCAAGAAAAAATGTCCAGATCTGAAAGTTATGTTCTCCTTTAGTGTTAAAGTATGCGAGGTATCCACACCAAATAGTCTGTTCAATCAATGCAAGAAAAGTCATAAATATATATCATCACACAATTTCAGAACCAGTAACAAAACACCACAACCTGTTGCTTGCATTTCTTCTTTCTTTTTTTAAGGAGATTTTTATGCAATCAAATTTATCAATCATTTTTAATGCTTTCTTCCTTTGGTGCCATCCTTAAAAGTATCTATCTCAGACTTCTGGTCAAGATGGAGGCATAGGTAGACACACTTTGCCTCCTCACACAACCAAAAGAAGGATGACAATAAATTTAAAAACAAAAAATAACCACAGCTGCCAGAAAATTGAACTCTATGGAAGTCCAACAACCAAGGAATTGAAGAAGAAACACTCATCCAGACTGGTAGGAGGGACGGAGACAGGCCGCTGGGTAGAGAGGACACATGGCAAGGTGGTGGCTAGTGGACTGGGTGGTCCCACATTCACATGCTAATAAACCGGAAAGAAAAACAGGGAGAGAGAGAGCCTCAAAACCTCTGGTGTAAAAATCTGTGGGGGTTGTGATGCTGGGAGAAACTCCCAGCCTCTCAGAAGAGTCATTGGAGAGACCCACAGGGTCCTATAACGTACACAAAACCACCCACTTGAGAATAAGCACTTGAAGGGCCCAAATGGCTTGTGGGTAGTGGCAAAAGTGACTGAAAGCTGCTGAGAGCCAAGCAAGTGCCACTGTTCCTTCTCTTCTCCCTCCCCAACATCTATCACTATAAGGCAGTAATGTGGGTTGCCCTTCCCTGACAAATACCTAAGCATCCGCCCCTTGTGACATAACAGGTACACTCAGGCAAAAATAGATGGTCCAAATGAAAGAACAGATTAAAGCTCTGAAAATAGAATTAAGCAATGAAGGTATGGCCAGTCTATCAGATGCAGAGTTAAAAACACTGGTAATCAGGATGCTCACAGAAATGGTTGAGTATGGTCATAAAATAGAAGAAGAACTGAAGGCTATGCAAAGTGAAATAAAGGAAAATGCACAGGGAACCAACAGCGAAGGGAAGGACCCTGGGACTGAAATAATGATTTAGAGCAGAAGGAAGAAATAAGCATTCAACTAGAACAGAATGAAGAAACAAGAATTTAAAGAAATGAGAAGAGGATTAGGAACTTCTGGGACAACTTTAAACTTTCCAATATCTGAATCATAAGGGTACGAGAAGGAGAAGAGGAAGAGCAAGAAATTGAAAACTTATTTGAACAAATAATGAAGGAGAACTTCCCCAATCTGGCAAAGGAAATAGACTTCCAGGAAGCCCAGGAAGCTCAGAGAGTCCCAAAGAAGTTGGACCCAAGGAAGCACACACCAACGCACATCATAATTACATTACCCAAGATGAAAGTTAAAGAGAAAATCTTAAAAGCATCAAGAGAAAAGGAGACAGTTATCCATAAAGGAGTTCCCATAAAACTGTCAGCTGATTTCTCAAAACAAAATTTACAGACCAGAAGGGGCTGGAAGGAAGTATTTGAAGTCATGAAAGGCAAGGACCTACATCCAAGATTACTCTATCCAGCAATGGTATCATTTAGAATGGAAGGGCAGATAAAGTGCTTCCCAGATAAGGTCAAGTTAAAGGAGTTCATCATCACTATGACCTTATTACAGGAAATATTAAAGGAACTTATCTAAGAAAAAGAAGATGATCAAAAATATGAACAGTAAAATGACAACAGACTCACAAATATCAACTGAACCTAAAAGCAAAAATTTAAAAAAGTAAGTAAACAACTAGAACAGTAACAGAATCACAGAAATGGAGATCAAATGGAGGGTTATCAGCAGGGAGATGGAGTAGGGAGAATAGGGGAAAAGATACAGGGAATAAGAAACATAAGTGGTAGGTGTAAAATAGACTGGGGGAGGTTAAGAATAGTATAGGGAATGGAGAAGCCAAAGAACTTATATGTATGACCCATGGACATGAGCTAAGGGGGCAAATGCTGATGGGAGGAGGGTTCCAAGGTGTAGGAGAATAAAGGGGAGAAAAATGTTTCAACTGTAGTAGCATAATCAATAAAATATACTTAAAAAGTACTTATCTCACTCAAATATTACAAGAAGAAATGCATCTATACTTTCCTCTTTCTCAAATTCATTTAAGATGTGAGGGAGAATATCACACTCTAAATAATCATCTGTATTGCATGTTTATATTATAATACCGTGTTTTGTTTTGTTTGATTTTTTATAGTGATATGCAATGTAAGGAATATTTAACAGAGGGAGAAAGACAAAAAACTTCCCCAGGCTTATCTAAAGCTCATTGTTCTTTTGGTTCCCAACAAATTTATAGAATACCCTGTAACCCAGTCTTAGCACATCCAGTTTCAAATTATAAAGAGGCAGAAAAAAAATGTAGCTTTCAAGGATTTTAATGTGATGTTACAGAAAAGGAACATCAACTGTGCTTAGAAAAGATCCCATACAAAAGAGAAGTGTAGTTAAAACAACAGGAAGAAATGGTTTCGACTGAATATTAAACCTCCTTAACTCTTAGGATAAATTTTTGCTCAGTACCTCACAATCAAACTCCCCACACCTCACTGATTATTCTTGGCTTAAATTCAATGAAACACTAATATACCTACCTCTAGTTATTATTCCCTCATCCCAAAATTTATTATCATTATCATTATTATTTCTTTAGCGCTAGATCCTCTGAATATTGAAGGTAATTAACTCAATATCTTTTATTTTTGAAGGTCAATGTCAACTTTTTCTTGAGAGTGTATAATATAATATTATTATATATAATATAACATTTCATGTATTATTTTTCTAATATATTATAAAAATAATGATATTGTTATAAGAATATTACAGCAAGACATGGGAATCAAAGATTTGGTTCAAATCTCCATTCCAGCTCTAACTAGTTATGTGACTTTGAACAAAACATTTAACTGTCTAAACCTTAATTTCCTCAACTATAACTGGGGTTTATAATCTCTCTATAACTTTGTGTAATGATTAAATGAGATACTGTACATAAGTTATCTTTTTATACATGATAGCTATTATCAGAGATATTTGATTAATCTAACTACACAAAGAAAAATTACATAGCATAGAATCAGTATATTACTTTAGGGAATATTTGTCCAGAGTTTGAAAAGTGACATTAATGTTAACCTTGATAAAAATATTGCAAAGATGTAAATAACCAAAATTTAGTTTGTCCCCTGAAGAAAATCTTTAAGTAGTTTTTTGGCAGAGAGAAAAAAATCCCAAACAATATTCTACTAAAGTAAGGTTTTTCTCTTCTAGCATTTATGTGACATTGAAAGGCCTTTTATTTTTTAATATATTTTATTGATTATGCTATTACAGTTGTCCCATTTCCCCCCTTCACTCCCCTCCACCCTGGACACTCTCTGCCACCTACGTTCCCCCACTTTAGTTCATGTCCATGTGTCATAAGTTCTTTAGCTTCTACATTTCCCCTACTATTCTTACCCTCCCCCTGTCTATTTTCTACCTACCATCTATGCTACTTATTCTCCATACCTTTTTCTCCCCTCTCCTCCTCCCACTCCCTTTACTAACCCTCCATGTGATCTCCATTTCTATGGTTCTGTTCCTGTTCTAGTTGATTGCTTATTTTTGTTTTTGTTTTAGGTGTGGTTGTTAATAGTTGTGAGTTTGCTGTCATTTTGCTATACATGTTTTTGATCTTCTTTTTCTTAGATAAGTCCCTTTAACATTTCATAAAATAAGGGCTTGGTGGTGATGAACTCCTTTAACTTGACCTTATCTGAGAAGCACTTTATCTGCCCTCCCATTCTAAATGAAAGCTTTGCTGGATAGAGCAATCTGGGATGTAGGTCCTTGTCTTTCATGACTTGGAATACTTCTTTCCATCCCCTTCTTGCCTATAAGGTCTCTTTTGAGAAATCAGCTGACAGTCTGATGGGAACTCCTTTGTAGGTTACTGTCCCCTTATTTCCTGCTGCTTCTAGGATTCTCTCCTTCATTTTTGCCTTGGCTACTGTGCACAAGGCTATCTGGG
>CM052538.1:75295788-75413089 GCA_028533065.1 Trachops cirrhosus | reverse complement strand
ACATGGGAATTAGCACCAGAAAGGCCCAGTTAGCTTGGGGGAAGCAGCGGAAGGGACTGAAATCCGATGGAGAGGAGCAAGAGCCATTGTTTCCTCTTGGACCCAGCCCCCACATACAATGTCAGAACCCAGCGTTGCCTCACCCTGGAGAACACCTAAGGCTCCGCTCCTCACAGGTAACAGGTGCAACCAGACCCCCCCCAAAAAAAAATGGCTCAAAGTGAAGTACAAATCAAAGCCTCAGAGCCAATACTTTTAAGTGACCAAGAGATAGCCAACCTATCAGATGCACAGTTCAAAGCACTGGTGGTCAGGATGCTCACAGAATTGGTTGAATTTGAAAGATCTTTTAAATACATAAACTGTTAGTATATTTTAGAAACTCAATAGAAGATTTTCTTCAGATTAGGGTTCTATGAAATAATTTCTTCTAGAATATATTGCTCTATGAACGTTGGTGTTTTTCTTTGCAAAATGTGCAAGTTGAACCTTTTCCAAGATCCCTATGAGTTAATTCATGTTTTTTCCTCATGGTAAGGATCTCTCAAGGGAATATTGGAATTAGTAGCAGAAGAAGAAGACAAGAGAACAAGACTAGTGGTCCCCTTTGTTTGTAGCTTGTCCAAAGGATTCTTTTCAAGGATGTATGTCAAAGATTTCCCATTACTGTGGCAACTACTACCTCTTGAAAAATGACTCTTGCAATGAGCTTATGCACTAAGGACAGTGAAATACATCCGTCTTCATCAAAGCTAAATAAATGAAACTTATTAAGCACACTTTAAGACAGGGTTAGTGATCTTCCAAAGGAAGACCAAAATCACTGACCCAATGAGTCATGGCTGTATGGTGTTTTCAGTATGTGATGGTGAATAATCCAAAATGCTGTTACACTAAAACAGGAACTAAGGACCTAGGTAGTCAGAGTGCATGGTCATCTCCCCAATTCAACAGATGCCACATCTGAATAGTTCTCATTCTGGTTGCTAAGCTTCATCTAATATAGGAAACAAAATAAAAATAGTGGTATTTCTTGATGCATTCACCGATGTTATTAACTGCCGTTTATCTCAATTCTACAGGTCCCATTTTTGGAATTTTTTCATTCATATTTGGTTGTTAGGTAATTATTAGGTAAAAATAAAACATAATAAAAGAGGTTATTAAATATAATCTCAGTGAGCATATTATTATATTGAAAATAGCTTGGAAATTTTTGAAATGTCTAAATATTTACACATTTATAAAAGCAAACCTATGGACCGTAATTTCATGTTTTTAGACTCCAGTACTATTTAAATCACCTTAGAGATATGACAGTTCATGTTAAGTGCTTCTTAATTCTCTTGTTCAGAAACAGAGCTAAATTCACATAGAAGGTAGATTAATTAATTATACATACATCATATTAATGTGTTGATTTGGTTTATTAAGCCCTTTGGATACTCATGATTCTACTTAATTTGCTTTGTTATGTATCTTGCAAAAAATGTTATATGGATTGAATTAGTTACAATGCAAAGAAATAATTTAGTTTCTATCCTTTCTCGCTTGTTTTATTTTTTTTCAATAACAGGGTCTAATATTTTACTATGTATATTTATTTGGTTTTCACTTTTTTATTATCTCTGTCCTCAGGGAAGGTAAGCTCCATGTGGGCAGGGTCTGTTGTTTACACCTCTATTATCCCCAGTGTCTGCAACTGTGCCTGGCATGCACCGGCCCTCCACGCTTCACAGTGAGTGAAATGAAGAGGTGATAAGCTGGTTAGCATATACACTGCCTGACTGACTAGTCAGGAGCTGGAGGCCATCTTCACTTTATTTTCAGAATAGCAGAGATGGAAAATAGATAAACGTGACTACAGCAAACAAGAAAGGCTCTGCACAAAATATGAAACAATCAGCAGGTGAAAAAGCAAGGGAGAAAATATTTGTAAACCACATATCTGTTGAAGAATTAGTTTCCAAACTACCATATTTTGCCATGTTAATGCACACTTTTTACCCACATTTTTCAGGGAAAAATAAGGATATGCATTACAAATGGGGAGTACTAATTCCACATCCACCTTCTATGATACATAAATAGTGTAAATTTGTTACTGGTAGATAAAATTTCTTGTACTGTGTATCTGTTCTTGTGCTTTAAAGTTATTTGTTACATAAAATTTCTTGTACTATAATATGTTCAAAAATAAATGCTAAAATTCCTTTATGATACAAAAAGTATCTAAATATAAATAAATAAAAATTGAATTAAAAATTAAAACAAAGGATTTTTTCCTGCCAGTTTGGGCCAAAAATGTGGATGTGCATTACACATGACAAAATGTGAGTATTTAAAAAATTGCTAGAACTCAATAGCAACAATACCAATAACCCAATTTAAAACCGGGCTAAGGACTTGAATAAATATTTCTCCAGAGAAAACATATAAATAGCCAACAGATATATGAAAAAATTCTCAATGTCACGAATCATCAGGGGAACATAAATTAAAATCACAACAAAGTAATGTATAACCTCATACCAAATTGGATTACTATTATCAATAAATCACAAGACAAGTATTACAAGGTTGTGAAAAATGGAAACTCTTGTACACTGGTGGGAAGGCAAAATGGTGCAGCTGCTTTAGAAACAGTATGCAGGGTCCTCTAAAGACTAAAGGAGAAACACTATATCCCAGCAATCCCACTTTCTGGGTATTTATTGAAAGAATTGAAATCAGTATCTAAAAGAGATATTAGCGCTCTTATGTTCATGGCAACACTACTGTGAAAACACCTTCAACGTCCATTGACAGATAAATGGATTAAAGAACCTTGAGGACATCATATGAAGTGAATACACCATTCACAAAAGGACAAATACTGCATGATTTCACATATATATAATATTTCAAAGAATCAGCTCTGGCTGGTGTAGCTCAGTGGATTGAGTGCCAGTCTGCAAACCAAAGGGTCTCCAGTCAGGATACATGCCTGGGTTGCGGGCCAGATTCCCAGTTGGGGGAGCATGAGAGGCAACCACACATTGATGTTTCTCTCCTTCTCTTTCTCCCTCCCTTCCCCTCTCTCTACAAATAAGTAAATAAAATCTTTTTTAAAATATTAGAAAATAAATAAAAGAATCAAACTCAAGGAAGCAAATAGAATTGTGGTTGCTAGGAGATGGAAGGCAGAGGGAACAGGGATTTGCTAACAAGTGTAAGATTTCAGTTATGCAGGATGAATAAATTCCAGAGATCCTCTGTACAACATCGGGAATAGATACCAACTACTGTATTGTACAGTTAAAAATCTGGTGAGAGTAGATCCCATGTTGTGTTCTTACCACAATATAATTTTTTTTAAAATGGAGGAGATGAGAGGAAGTAGCATACAGGATAAAACTCGAATGTGATTCTCCGGGTTTTTGAGGAAAGACAGCTTTGCACAGCAACATATGTTTGAACCTGTAATTTAGCAACAAAATGATTACAGGAAAATTGCAGTAATGATGTATGGTGAACTTATTAGTTGAATTTCAACCTATGCTCCTGGGTCTTGGTCAATTTTACTGCTGTGTAATTGACCTCCAGCTGATTGGTTCAAATAAACATAGTCAGAAAGGTTCTATTCTGTTCCTGCTGCTGAGTGTGACCTGACTCCCATGAGCTTCAGAAAGAATGAAAAGGAGAAAAACAATTAATTCTTCTCTGGAAGAGCTAACAGATGTTTCTTATGCTATCAGATGATTGAGGAAGCAAAGTACATCTGGTCATTAAAACCTATAAAATAGTCGTATGATTTTTTTAAAGGAGAGTTGACACTCTAGTGACTTTCCAAGAGATGGGTACTTGTGCTTAACTTTCACTAACATTTTAGTAGTGATAATAAACCAGATTAAACTAGCAGGTGTCAGGCACATTTCTGGAACTGAGGTATCAGTGGTGAGTGGGCAGTGGAGGGAAGTTTCACTCTAGTGACCTGCGCTGCCTTAGCTTTCAGGATTCTAACCATCTTAAATCCATATAGTTGTTTGATAATTATCTATAAATGTATGGTGGAGAGACTTAACTTGAAATGATAAGTACAGAGAGATATAATTAAAAATAACATTTCAATAACAATAATAAGCTTGTTATCATTCTTATTATCCAGATTACCACCTCTCTGGTACAATCATGAGTTAAATTCTGACCACAATTAAGTTTAAAGCATTAAGCATTTGAGTTCCTTGTTAGGGTAGCTTGTTATTTTCAGAAAACTTTCTTTTTTTGTTAATTATATATCATTATCATGTTTAAATAACATTTTATACTTTTATAGCCCTTAGAATTCACAATTTTCTTTCCTTTGTTTAAAAAGTTTTATCTTTAGAAACAAGAAATGAGCTCATCTCATAAAATGTTCTTGTGGAAAACACATCCATTACACAAATCTGCTCCATCATTAAATATTTACAAACAGGGGGAAGTTGAATATCTATGTAGAAATGAAAAGATTCCGGAGTTCTCAGTCAATGTCTTTTTCTAAGTAATTAGAATATTGGGATCTACAATTTAAGAGAATTCTCATTTGTGTTTATTTACTTTTCTCGATTGGTTCCAAAAATAAATGTAGGTGTTAGTTGAACTCACCTATGCTCTTTAATAACTTCCTTCCTATGAAATATACTTCCCAAGTGTGATGATATTTTGTGTGAAACAATTTCCCTTGTTTCCTAATTAGGGGATTATGCTCCCCAATTTGAAACCCTCTCCCATATGAACAGTTCATTTCAGTGTACTTTCTTAACCACCTCCATAATTAAATGGAAGTGATGATAATAGTGGGACCTGCTTTAAGATATTGGCAATGAGGAAAACTGAGCACATAGATCCTTTTCTTCTTCATCATTAGCTGGCTATCAGATCTAACATTAAGTTTGGCTTAAGCCCAGGACATAATGAGGAACTTTTAAATAGACCATACTGAAAGAGTAAGAAATGCTGTACTTGTCTAAATTCAAGAGCCTCATGGTTCTATGAAGTCAACTTCATTCAATAAGAAACTGGATATAAAACTGATCTTTTTTTCCCAGAAGCTAAAGTCTTGCTGAGAGACGGATATAAAAAATGAGTGCAGCAAAACTGGTAATGAATGCTTTGATGGGGGTAAAATCAAAGTCTTCAGGAAGCAGAGAAAGGAAGACAAATTGTGGTTAACTGAATCCGTGAAAGGTCTTTTTGAGAAAGGGGCATTTGAACTGTGACTTGAAATGTGACTAGGACTTTTCAGGCAGATATAGGTGTTCGGACACCTTGGAAGATGGTGGGGGACTATTTTAGAGCAGAGTCTTGGCTGCTCCAGAATGGGGTGATGTGTGGCTGCTGAGACTGCATTTTATCTAGTTAATAGAGTCACCTCATGATAACCTTCTGACTTTCCATCTTTTCCCAAGATGGTCTGTGGTCTGCCTAAACCAGGATCTTGCCTAATTCTCCTGTAGATGCTGAACATACACAGAAACCTAAGTCCAAGAGGTCTAATAACACTTAGAATCCTTGGTGTGTGCCAAAAATGAAAGGTGACATAAGCTCACAGAGAAAACCAGAGAAGAAATTCCAGCAAAAAGCAGTTAGTTTTCCAGACAAGTTGTTTTCCCCCTGCCTTTCCATCACCCTAATCTAATGTTGGGTATGGAATGAGTGGAAAATTTATTAGGCTTTGCTGGAAGGTGGAAGAATTGGGAGGAAACTTTAGAAATTACATCATTATTAGAGCTGTTAAATTTATATTTTGAATAAGGATTTGAATGGATCAGTGCTTGACTTCCATAGCATGTGTTATATCACGTATTAATAAAGTCTAAGATCTTGCCTTTGACTCCGATATAACATCTTCATAGTTGCCTTTTCTGCACTCACTCAGACACCAGGAGCTTGCTGGAAAAAGTCACTAAACTCAAAATCATCCATTGTATTTATGACAAACTATTCTTCTTTGACTTGCTTTCTTTAGGAATGTCTTAGTTCTGTAAAGTTTGTCAGTTTGCAAGCAAAACCTTCTGCTGTTTTACCTTACTAATCTTTTTGACATGCTTACAAATTTATGAAATTTTATCACACCCAATTCAGGCTGACTTTTGGAAATCCCACCCTCAATCTTTAGTAACTTATACTAAAACCAAAACTAGTTAATTGGCTCCCTTGTGGACACACAGAAATTCAGACAGTTCCTCTGCTTCTAATCCACTAGGGAACACTACATGTATTCATTCATGTACTTGCAGAAAGATGGAAAATTATTATCATGTGACTAGTAAGAAATAATAATATCTATTGTTACAGCATGGGTGAGTAATTTAAATACATTTTAGGGACCAGGCAGGTGAGAAGAAAGAAAGAAAGAAAGAAAGAAAGAAAGAAAGAAAGAAAGAAAGAAAGAAAGGAAGGAAGGAAGGAAGGAAGGAAGGAAGGAAGGAAGGAAGGAAGGAAGGAAGAAAGAAAGAAAGAAAGAAAGAAAGAAAGCAGGAAAGAAGGAAGGAAAGAAGGAAAGAAGGAAGGAAAGAAGGAAGGAAAGAAGGAAAGAAAGAAGGAAAGAAAGAAGGAAAGAAGGAAAGAAAGAAAGAAAAGGAGAGAGAAGGAAGAAAAGGAGAGAGAAGGAAGGAAGGAAGGAAAGAAGGCAGGAAGGAAGGAAGGCAGGAAGGAAGGAAGGAAGGAAGGGGGGAGGGAGGAAAGAAAGATAAACTAAAAATGAGTGTAATTCAGTAGGTAGTAATGGTGAAGCTTGAACTTATGTCATTTTGTCTCTCTTAGTACATACAAACTTTTTATTTTTTAAAAGATATTTATTTATTTATTTATTTACTTATTTATTTATTTTCAGAGGGGAAGGGAGGGAGAAAGAGGAGAGAAACATCAATATGTGGTTGCCTCTTGCGCACCCCCAACCAGGGACCTGTCCCACTACCCAGGCATGTGCCCTGACTGGGAATTGAATTGGTGATTCTTTGGTTCACAGGCCAGTGCTCAGTCCACTGAGCAACACCTGCCAGAGCACATACAAGTTTTTAAAATGGTATTGATTGGACCATCAAAACTTGTTTGTGGACCAAATGAGCTTCAAAAGCTAAGGTACTTAACCTCTCTAAGGGTAAAAATAATGAGATCTTTGGGTGAGTGAGTGTTAAATTAGAATTACAACAGTACCCGACAAATGGTAATCCCTGCACATTGTCACCTACTGTTTTTACTAAATAAGAATCCTTCCTTTGCTCATTGGAAACATAATCTTTTCATGAGTTACATTTTTATATTAAGTAGAATATTTCATTGATACCCGTCAATCCTTGAGTAACCATTTATTCATACAATGGCATTTCTAAGCAGCTACTACATGTCAGACATTGTCCTAGGAACTAGGAGAATGTTCAATGGTAAACAAGATAAAGCTCCTGTCCTCAATGGAGCTTAGTCTAATGCTAACAATAAGCACCTAATAGAAGTATAATAAATTGTGATAAATAATGTAATACGGAAGCTACCAGTTGCTGTAGGGACACAGTTTGGTGCTCTAACCTAGCATGGGAGACAAGGAAGACTTTGGGAGAAAGCTCACTTTTGTGGAGATACTTGGATTTGTTTTCTCTAATTTTATATCTCTACTGGTGTTAGTTAACTAGACATATATACTTGACACATTGTCATAACACAACATGAGATGTTCTTATTAGCTACTCCTATATCCAAAAGCTCCTGATTTTACAGTATTGAGAAATAGAATAGCAAAGACTCAGTTCCATGATCCAGGCACAAAATATAGTATGTATGTACAGTTAGTGCCCAATTACATGTTGCTGTTTTGCTCATAGTCATTAAACTTTTGACAAATTCACATAAAATTTTGTGCACATTTCTGAGACTCTTGATCTGATAATTTAGAAGTTTCATTGTCTAAGAGATTGAGTCCACACATATTTTTCTAGAAGTGCAGCATTAATAAACACTAAACAGATTATTTTTAATGTCTTTAAGCTTCATCTTAAAGGGATATATTATGTATCCTTAGGCAAGTTGTTTCTTGTGTTCAACATTATATGTTTGATATTTGTCTGTATGGGTAGAGTAAGTTCCATTTCATCCATTTTAACTATTGTATATTATTCCATTGTATGACTATGTCATAACTTAGCTTTCTTTTTGATGAAAATTTTTGATCACTACTATATTTTTGCTATATATATACATCTTGTATATGTTTTCTTATATATATATATAACATTGAAATACAAAATTCACTGTATACCTAGAAGTAGACATTTTAGGACTTAGGCAAGATAGATCATCAGCTTCATTAGACAGCATTAATAATAGTTCTTTAATGCGGAGGTGCACATGTGCATCACAGAAACAGTGCAGGAGCCTTAGCACTGGCAGACCTTTCTGATATGTACCGGATTATCTCAGCTTTGTTTTGCCATGCACTTTCCCAGTTACCAGTGAGATAACATATATTTACTAGCCATGCAGAGTTTCTCTTTTGTGACTGTTTATTAATGCCATTAAGCCTAAGTTTTTTGACTGCCAATATTTATAAATTTTCCTGTAGCAAAAAGAGGATCAGTGTCAACTTATTACTGTTGTGTTTTTGTTTGTTTGTTTGTTTTTACCTTCTACTTTGTGGTAGTTAATATCAGTCCTCTGTTCCAAGATTAATTTTAATTAAATTTTTAAAATTGTATTTTTGTCATATAAATCAGATAAAACCTTAACATTTTGCATATGTAATTTATTCTGAAGAACATCATGATTAATTAACACCATGAGAAATTTATACAAATCAGACCATTCTAATTATTGCTAACTATTATAGTTATGGGGAAGAAATAAATTTTCCTCTACCCTGTAGTTTCTACCAGGTAATCTAATAATCAAATTAACATAAGACAGATTTACAAGAGAAAGCCACCAAATTTAATTACATACACATGTATGGAAGCCCCACATACATGATGAAGTCAGACACTCACATACATGAGAGGCTGAAAGACAGAAAGTAAAAATGAGTTATGTGTGGCATTCTGAGCGGAGGGGTGATCTTAGGCGTCTGGGACTTCAGAGGGGAGGAAGGTCATTGGCAGGATGATAAGAGCAGATGTTCAGTAGTTAGAAGTTTGTTTTGCCCTGCCCTATAGAAAAGTCAAAAAAGACTATGTCCAATATAACTCTTATTATGGGCAAGGCTGCTAATTTAAATTCTTTAAGGGAGAGGCAAAAGTTTCTCTTGAGCCTGCAGGGTCTCAGCTGCCATCAACTCGCAATGATCTGCACGCCCAAGTGGAACATCTTGGGAGCCCTGCTCCGAAACTCTGTGCCCCACCTCTGAAACTTCCTAGGAAGTTTCCCATTCTAGGCAATAGGTACTGTTCCATATTGCATTAAACCTGTTTCAGTCTTGAAAATAAGTTAATTCAGTTAAACAGTTGTGTCTCATTTCAGGAAGTGGTGATGGGAGTGGAACTCTTCAGTTAGGCCTACATTGTACAAGCAATCAGGTACTTAATATGAGGCATTTCTATGGAAACAAAATAAAAACAATGGCTAATGATTGGAGCAAACTATATTCTGGTTTCTGAGTTCTGAAGACACCCATTTTAGAAAATTTCTAGATGTCTGGCCTGAAACATCTTCAGATGGAGTGAGGGCAGGCGCTGACAGTCTGAGAGGTTTTCCTGGTCTGCAGTTTGAACGCTTCTGATGATCTTTCTGCAGTAGGCATGGATATTGCCCATGCACGACCTGTTGCAGTGATTTCTCTTAAGTCTACATCAGTTTGTACAACTGTAGCTTGCATGGTTTTCACACACAAAAATGTTTTAGTTCTCAGTGAATCTAAGTCAGAAGGGTGGGAGTAAAATTGGAAATGTTAGTTTGGAGAGCCTGTGTTAGTTTGGTAGAAACAGAACCTCAAAAACAGTGAATAACACTAGAATCTAATACCCACAAAGATGTATTACTGAAACATAATACTTATCTCTAAAACCTCCATTTTACCAGATAGCCAAATTAAGATTAATTTTTTTGCAAAATAAATTATTTCAGTAAACTTGGCCTGTTATTTATGTACAGGCCACACTATAGCAATTAACCACGTAAGCTCTTTTTTATTCTTTTGGATTTAAAATTCTTTATTAACCCATGAGGAAAGAAAATACAGTTACATCATTTTGGGGAAAATAAGAACATCCTTGTACTCTTCAAAAAGTTTAAGAAATCGCCCTGGCTGGTGTAGCTTAGTGGATTAAGCGTGGGCCTGTGAACCAAGAGATCATGGTTCGATTCCCAGTCAGGGCACATGCCTGGGTTGCAGGCCAGTTCCCAGTAGGGAATGCACAGGAAGCAACCATACATTGATATTTCTCTCCCTCTCTCCTTCCCTTTCCTTCTAAAGATAAATAAATAAAATCTTAGAAAAAATTTAAAAAAAATTAAAAAGAAAGTTTAAGAAATCATAAACAATTTTTTTCATGAGAACAACCAAAAAATTAGAACTTGATTAAAAGTGATGAGTTTTATTGTACAAAGATAATTTGGGATTAACTAGGAACAGACTACATAACACCAAGTCTACTAGAAAAGCTTATAACTAAGGAAAGTCTACTGCTTGCCTTTCCAGGCTTAATATAACACTTTGCTTTGTATTATTTCTTCAAGGAAGATTAACTGAAATTCTATGTATTACATTTTAAATAAAAAACAACTTTCCTTTTACAAACTATGGATAAAAATGTTGCTTCTAAAAGTTTTGGTATTGCAAAACAGCATATTAAATATTAGAAACAAACAAAATATAAATAACTTATTTTCCATACTCCTAGCTTGACTACTAGAAAAGGTTTCAATTAAAAGCCATAGCTTCAGAGCAAAGAATGCCTATTTCCAAATTTAGGTAAGAATGAACAATATAACAAAGTAAGAGAAGCAAATAGTAGATTTACAGAAGAATAATAAAAAGACATTTATGGTGGATTAGAGATGGTGGCAAATTCATGACTCTCCCTTTGTAGAAAGATGGGAGTCGTTGAATCCGGGTCGGTCTTAGTGATTTCCTTGACCAACAGTACGAGTGAAACTTTGTGACTTCTAGTTTGCTGTAATTATTCATAAGGAATCTCCAGATTACTTTTTCAAAGGCCTCTTCAGTCCAGAAAAGCCAAAGCAAGGTCTTCTTCTCAGACTTATCCTAAAATACCTATAGATTTGGGTAAATCCCTCTTTTGACAAGGTTCCCCAAATTTCTCGAGGTTCCTGTACCTGCCAGGCAGTATCCTTCTTTACTCACCTGGTAAGGTAGCTGAGAACCCTGTAAGCAGGTACTAGACTGATATTTCCAAAGGTTTATTGGCATTTGTAAGTCAATTTTAATTACTTAAAGCCATTTGGTCATATCTGAGTCTATGCATATTTTTCTCAAATATAATATTCCAATCAAAACTGGTAATACAACCAGTTTCCAATTGTGTCTGTAATAAAGAGAATAGATTCTTACTTAACTTATGCAAAAACAGTATTGCCATGAAAATAAGAATGCTTGGAGATCCTGAAGTTTGGAGAGATCAAGTAGGAGAAAATAAATGTTCCAATTCTGCTTATCAAATTGATGTAAGTCATAATTAACTTAAAAGGTTTTCTTATATTTGGAAGAAACTAAAAATATTAAAGAACCAGCAAAATTTCAAATAAAATGTCATAAAAGTTACAATAATTCTCATTAGTTCATTCCCCTAAGACTTGTTCTGCTTAAATCCAGTTTTTCCATTAATTATCTCATCCTTGCCTGATGATTGAGGGCTATAGGGACAGTGATAATTCCAAGTTTGCAAGGCTCCCCATCAAGGTTTATATGATTGGTTAGTGAAGTGGGTGCCTTGATCACTGGAGACTTTGGGAGGTATTCTGCAAGCAGAAAACACATTTTCTTCTTTTTTATTTTTTATTGTATTTTTTCCATTACCATTTAGTCCCTTTGTACCCCCTCCCCCCCAACAATCACCACATTGTCCATGTCCATGAGTCCTTTTTCCTTTTTGCTCAATCCTTCCACCCACTAACCTCTCCCACATTAGCTGTCACCCTATTCTCTATCTATGAGTCTGTCCCCAATTTCCTTGTTAGGTCAGTTTGTTCATTAGATTCCACATATGAGTGAAATCATATGCTATTTGCCTTTCTCTGAATGGCTCATTTCACTTAGCATAATGTTCTCCAGGTCCATCCATACTATCAGAAAAGGTAAAATTTTCTTCCTTTTGACAGCTGAATAGTATTCCAATGTGTAAATGTCCCAGAGTTGTTTTATCCACTCATCTATTGATGGACACTTGGGCTGCTTCAATATCTTGGTGATTGTAAATAACACGGCAATGAACATAGGGGTGCTCATGTTCTTTCGAATTAGTGATTTGAGTTCCTTCGGACATATTCCCAGAAGTGGGATCACTGTGTCAAAATGCCCATCTATTTTTAATTTTTTGAGGTATCTCCATACTGTTTTCCACAGTGACTGTACCAGTTTGTATTGCCACCAACAGTGCAAAAGGGTTCCCCTTTCTCCACATCCTCACCAGCACTTGTTTGTTGATTTATTGATGATAGCCATTTGGACAGGTATAAGATTATATCTCATTGTGGTTTTAATTTGCATTTCCCTTATGATTAGTGACCTTGAGCATCTTTTCATATTTTATTGGCCATCTTTATGTACTCTTTAGAGTCGTGTCTATTCAAGTCCTTTGCTCATTTTTAAATTAGGTGTTTTACTTTTGGTATTGAGTTTTGTATGTTCTTTATAAATTTTGGACATGAACCCCTTAATATATGGATCAGCGAATATGTTCTTCCATTCTGTGTGTTGTCTTTTTATTTTCCTGATGTTTTCCTTTTCCTAATAGTTTCTTTTTTAAAAATTTTTTTATTTTAGTTTATTCAGTACAGTTTCTATCTTTTAATCCCATTCCAGCCCACCCACCCATCCCTCCCCACCTCCCTTCCATTTCCAAGCCCCATAGTTTTGTCCATGTGTCCTCTATATTTGTTCCTGTAAACCCTTCCCTTCTCCCCTGGAATTCCCTCCCATCTCCCCTCTGGTCACTGACTACCTGTCCTTTATTTCAGTGTCTTTTGTTATATTTTATTTGTTTCTTTGTTTTGTTGTTTAGGTTCCTAATAGTTTCTTTGCCACTGTTAAGGCATCAGTGTTGCAGCAGAAGAAAGCCTTTGCCCATCCAGAAAACATACACACAACACCAAAGACATGTTGATAATCCTAGAGAGTGGCCATTGAATGAAGTCCCACTTAAGTGCACTATGGTAGACAGAGAAATGCAAAAAAACAAAAGCAAATCTGCCAAGAAGCTTGAAAAACCAAGCAGCTATCTGAGGTTTCCCATAGCCCAGAGTTATTTATTTAATTTATTAGCTATTTTTAACCCATGTTAGTTTCTCTGATTGAGGAGTAGGCTGTTGGCATGTTACAAGATCATTGGTATAGCAAAGGTCTGGTAATAAGGGGTCGTTTTTGCAAGAGGAAATGGACTTAATGTACTGATGCCACGATCTTTAGAGATTTTGTTGCTGCTGGCCTTGCATGAAAATCATTTAGGGTATTCCCTGATGCTCAGGGTCAATGCTTCTCATGTGAACCTCAATTTTTATGACAAACAGCATTTTATACAAGAACATATCAAATTTTAAGGAATTTCACACTCTTTCTGGAACACTTATATACCTATACAAACAACAGCGTGAAGAAGGCTTAGCAATTGGGACCCCTGACTAAATGGAATCACACACTATCATACATTACTTAATTATCTACTTGACCTAAGTAACAGTAAAAGATTATAAAGTCAAATACAGTTTAACTCTTACCATCAAGAATAATCAAAGACCTAAAATGTCATAAAATATAGAAAATTATTTCAATAAAACACAGAATCTTTGCTTTCCTGAAAACTTGAAAAGGAAAACCCTTTATAATCTCTTATTAGGAGTAGGCTGACAGTTGAAAAAAACTTTTTCCCTTTTGCAGATGGAAGAAAATTGTTTTAGTTTATGTTTAGTTTAGTTAAATTTTTAGAAACCCTATAATAACAATTCAAACTTATGCAGCTTAATTATACAAGGTAAAATAATCTTTCTCTTTTTCCATTCTGAAACAACCAAGACAAAGTTACTTTCATTTTTCTTAACAAAAACAAATCTCTATATTTCATACATTTTTAAGCCAAAACATAACCTATTATTCTTTTATACAGTTGCTTTCTTATTATTTTAATAGCTTCAATGACATATATGAGAACCCTAATCTTTAACAACCTTAATTCCTAGTGAAAACTACGAAGTAAACAATTGTAAACTGTCTGTTACATCAGTATTCTTAGGAATACATTGCATCATTTCCAGGAACACATGATTGTCACAGCACAATCTTTCACTGTAGCATAAGGTATGTTTAATAACAAACCTGAATTTATCTTTCAGTTTCTCTGTAATAAGAAACCAAAGGTAGATAAACTTATGTTTAATATTGTTCTATTATTTTATCTTGATTAGACATGTTTCCACCATTATCTTAATTTAGCAAAAATATAACCTTTCAATTTAGCAAAAAAATTGGGAACTACTTTTAAGTACATATGTCATAATACTTAATTATTGCTAAAAATTTTCACCTAAAAACCTTTATTCTACTCACATTTATTTAATATACCTGTTTTTAACAATAATATCTAGATTACACACAAATACTTTATGAGATATGAGACAATGTTAGACATCATCTTAAGTTATTTTTCTGACTGACAACTTTTGCAACAGAGATAAGAACTTATTTTAGTCAATGTAAGTAAAATAAAAGTATTATATTTATTTCTAATAACTCTAAATTTTTGCCTGTTTTAATTAATCATGAATTTAAATTAGCTTAAATACCAAATATTTTTCTGTATACCACATGAACCTGAATAAAATTTGGGTTAGTTTCTGTTATGTTTTTGAGAATTTTTACAAAAAGTATGTGTTCGTGTAGGCCAATTAAATAGAGCTCCTTTACAAATAAGCAATATCATCCTGAGATAGAAAATACCACACAACACAGATGCAATTCAGACAGATGCAAACCGAGACTTCCTAGCTTTTATTACAAAGTACAGCCCTGAGACAGGTAAAATGAAGTAGTTGTAAAGAAGCAGTTGAAATAAGTTAAGCAGCTGCTCAAATGGCGAAAGCATGTTCTTATTAATATCTGTGGAGAAAACAATTAAGATTTGTGTGTGTCCTAGGCAAGGCAGGCTTGGAGATGAGCCCCAGTTTGTGCTTTCAAAAAACCTGTTTCCTAGTTTGTTTGTTTTTTTTTCATTTGAAGGAATCAGTGGTGCCAAAGATTGAAGGCTTTGAACTGCTTATGAAGCTGCATATCTGGTTTCACAAAAATTGGTAAGATAAGGAGAATTTCTCTCAATTCCCCAAGTAGCTGGGAGGTAACATAAGTAGCATCATATGATGAAATACCCCATCCAACTACATCAGCCTTAATTTGCTTCTTTCCCTCTGGATACAGTTTTATTTTAGCTTAGGGCAGAAAGTCTAAAAAAATCCCCTCAGGCTGTGATTCTTAGTTTCCAATTTTTCTGTATTTCTGACTATAGTTATTAAATTCAATGTTTTATCAAGTTTCAACCAGGGCAAAAAGTAAATTATTTCTGGCAGTGTCAAATGATTCCATGGATTCATGAGAGTACAAAGCTATTAACCTCCAGAGGCATTCCGTCTGTTAGCCTGTCTTAGGCAGGCAGAAGCCAACCCAAACACTTCGGACACAGGCAATAGCTCTCCCTGGGAAAAACAGAATCAATAACCCATTAATATGGATTTGGGAAAGAAGGGATCACATGTAATTTTATATCCCTCTCTCGCTGGACTCAGGAGGTAATTCATTTACAACAACTTTTGAGGATCCTCCCCAGGTTTTAGAAACTCTCTGTTTATGGTGGTTTGGTTGCCCTTACACAGAGCCGAGCAAATATTTGAGGGGCATCACTTGTAAGGAGTAATGTCAGTCTTTTGTTTAGGTGCCTTTTTCTTCTTTATTTTTTCATTAGACTCTTGCAATGAATTTTTCAATAAAGCCGTTATTTTTTCCTATAGTGTGTCTAATCAATATTGCTTGGAAGGTGGATTGATATGCCTCTGTTTTACAAAATCAGGCAGGAGAAATATTCCCAAGTAAGACACAATGTCCAACTTCACAATACAATCCTTTAATATAAAACCTCTGTAAATATACCAGGTCTCCTGTCAACTTTAATCTTCATTTCATCAATTCTTACATTCCTAACTTTGGCTTCTGTTAGGGCTTTATCAATAGATTTTGGTTTTACAATTTTGGGTAGAAGAATTATTCCCAGCCTGACATGATGTGCATTTCCATTTACACATTCAGATAAAGCTTCTGTAACTTTTTTACATAAAGCCTGATTAGACATCACAATTTCTGTAATGTTATCAATCCTTACACTTCTATATTCTTTTAATCTAATTGCAGCATGAGTCATGGCTTTACCAATTGGGTTTGGTACCACAGTTTGTGGGACTTTTGTATGAAGGAGTCTTGGAAGCTTCTCTTCTCCATCTTGGTCCATTTTACTCTCTCAGATGCAAAAGGCTTTGGGGCCCTAGCAAGGTATCAGGCCAGGGAACCTCTCCCTGTTGTCAATATTTAACCTGATTAATCAGCCTGACTCAAGCAATTGCTGGTCAGGTTTCTCATTATAATCCCTGTCTGCCACCTTTTTAAATTTCTCCAGACTAGACGTATATAGCATGAAGCTTGAGGGGAGCTCTTTAATGTGGAGAAACCAGCAGGAAGTCACTTTGGCCCATCCAGCAGTTAGTAGTGCTGTGTTAAAACCAGTGGAAATAGGGTCCTTCCACAGAGTCACAAGAAGAGCATTTCAGGCACTCACACATAGAAGGATATGAGCAGTGGTAGCAGGACTTACTGCAGCAAAAACAAAAAACTGCCCCCAGGGGCCAGTATCTCATGCACAACCAGGTAGATGGCTCACTCTGTCCCACTGTGGAAGAAGTCCAGCCTCTGGGACCCCAGACATGCACCTGCGCCTCTCAGGCCCAGGAGGGCCAAGGCCCAGAGATACAGAACTTCTCTGTTTCATTTCCCCTTCAGTACATCCACCGCCAAGGCCCAGTGGCACCTGGGTCACAACTGGTGCTGCTGCCAGGCCAGGACAGCTGCAACAGAGAAAATGCACATGAACAAACAAGCCTCAGGCCTTTGTTAAGCTCTTCTCTATATTTCCTTGGGTTTGGGGAGAAGTAAGCTTTCTTTCAAACTAACCAATCTTCTTCTTAATTCTTCCACAGGCTTGTGTTGGGCCCATCCCCTCTCCAATCCCTTTCCTGAATCTTCCAGGGTTTCATGCCCTTATCCTACCTATCTTTCCCCAGATTTTCCAACCTAGACTCCTCCCAGTTATGGAGCCACTTTTGCTCCTGCTGAGTATGCCCCAAAGTTCTGCTTCTTCATCTGGTTTCTACTTTGCATGTGCTTCCTTACCTGTCTCTGGGACATCTTGGCTTCTACTGGGTAGGTGCTCAGCAAAGGAATTTCCCCTACTGTTTTATCCCTCCACCTGGTAGTCTTCATCAATAGGTCCAATGTGCCCCAGGGAGATTGCCAAACCGGTTCTTCCTGCCTGCTGGGGGATCAGCATCTGTTTGGCAGAGGATGTGGTGGGCCCCTGGGGAGTCTGTGAATGCTGCAGCTTCCTCGCTTCAGGAGTTCATCAGGCTTAATGTCTGATTCCGTTTGAATCCTTCCTTTGTTAATAACTAACTAGCTACTTATGCTATCACATCAATGTTCATTTTATTTATCTCAATTTTTTAAATAACCATCTAAAGATTTCCATTTAGCCAGGATGAGTCCTGTTACTATCTGTTTCTTTCTTTGCATTTCCTTTATCAGTATTTATTTTATTCATGTATTACTTAATAATCTTTTAACATTCTATCTTATTTGAAAGAGACCCTTGGTTGTCCCCTTGGCTTCTTCCCATTCTCATGCCAATTAACCTAGTGTTTTTATTAGCATGTGTAATACTCAAGAGTTGAGACTACAAATTCAATAATTCTTCCCCAAATGGGTCTTTCAGTTTTGTCTTCTTAAGTTCAGCCTTATATTTCTTTGTATCCACTTTTTAAAATTTGGTTATTCTGTAGGTACCAATAAACCACCTGTTAAAATGAGAGATCTCTAAAATTGCTTTCTGATATAGAAGTTTTTCAAGTTCAGAAGATTTATCCTCTGGCCACTGATGGCAGGATCCATAGTAATCCAAACAAATGAGCCTTTTTATGCCCTAACCAGGAGTCACATGAGCATGTAAAAAAAATACAGCCCTCACAAGATCCTAAAAGGTTTACTCCCAGAATAGCTTAAAACAGAAAAGACTTTTGTGGTTGTAGGCCAGCACTTTTTCAACCTTTTTTATATTATGGCACACATAAATGAATTATTAAAATTCTGTGAGACACCAAAAAAGTGTATCATATTTTTTACTGATCTGACAAAAATAGGTATAATTTTGATTCTTTCACATTGAATAGCAATTGTCATGTTGGCCATTGTCATTGTTCATTTGACAATTGTAAAAAAGGTCAGTGCCTGTGACTAAATACCCAGGTACTGCAAGTTTTAAAAATTCTTGTGGCACAGTAGTTGAAAATTGCTGCTATAGACTGTTAAACAATGAAGATTGAGACCACAAGGCCCTTTATGGACTGGAATCCTTATGATAAATTCCCCTGAGAGCTGGTACAATTGGACAAAAAGAGAAAGTGATGCTGGTTGTGCTTGTTACAGCTGACCCAGTCAGAAGCTGACCTACTGGATGCAACTGCCCAGAATCCCCACTCTATTTGTCCGGCTGCCAAACCCACAGGAATGCATGCACCTTCTAGATGGCGGGGATCAGAGGGGAAGTCAGGCCAAACTCTCAAGACAGACAACAAGATAAACAACATAACCAAACAGTGACCATCAGTAGGAAAAAATAAACAATAAAACCAAGAATGCTCATACTAAATAACCCAGAGTACCGAAGGCCAAGGAACTGGTTCCACAAATGTTTTCTCCTGGCAATATAAATTGGGAAAAGGAAAAAAAAGACTCTCACCACTCTGCTTCCATCAAACTCTGCAGGTAGACACCCCGGAGTCAGACTTGGCAAGAATTCTGACCTTTGCCCACCCATGTTACAGGGCCAGGATCTTTCCACTGCAGCAGCTTCAGAGCAAGCAGTGCCCAGCCAGGGAGGAGGTGTCGTGTTCACAGGGGCAACTGTGGGGGAGGAAGAAATTTTCCTCTATCCTTCTAAGTTCTTCCAGCTTGTCTAATAAATCAACACAAGACAGATTAACAAGGAAAAAAAGTCACTAAATTTAATTACATATGTATGTATGGAAACCACACATACAAGATACTCAACACACATGAAAGTTTCAAAAATAAGAAGTTAAAATATGGTGTATATGGTCCTCTCATCACTTCCCTTCTCGTGTAATTCCCTATACTCCATCTCTTGCAGGGTTTTGTTTATTCCACTGAAATTGTGGGACCTACTGGATGTTTCAGATGGCAAATTATATATATATATTTTTGTAGTAAATACATCAATTTTGACAAATTTAAAGCAATCTAAATTTAACATTGCCTTTCTTGGTCATGTACTCTTAAAATCCAAAATAACAGATTTTTCACAGTATAAATCAGCAAATTCTTGCCATAATTTTCGTTTGTTATTGTTTTCTACTCTGGTTTAATCCTGCATATGAGACCCTCAGGCATTCTGGAGTCTGCTTCTCCTTACTGGTCTAATAACAATGGGCTAAGGAGGGAGAAAAATTACTAACTACCTCTTGTAAGGGAGCTTCCTCAGGCAAGGAAATAGTTTCTTAAGTCAGGGAGGAATGGCAACTTCCAAAGTATAAAGAGAACTTCCTTAGGCAATGGCAATCATTAAAGAGTGTTTCACAGGAGAGGGTGGGTGATTCATTCTTCTTTTTTTTTTATTTCTTTTTTTAAGTAGGCAGAGTACTACCTTTGTGATCATTGTCTGTGGCCAAAAATAAAAAGCAAAGAAAAACTTAAATTGTTCTTTACTGAACTACAGAATCAGTTGAAATTGTGTTCTCTCATGAACATCAGTTCATTATTTAAGTTAGTGATTTTGAGTTTAAGCTTGGCATTCTTTTACAATATTATGAAATTCAGCACCCCTTACCATAGGATGTTTTGGTTCTTCATGTTCTTCACATGTTTTATGGATCCAGTAACTTACTCTCAGTGGGTTGCTTTTCTAGATGGTACTAGGTAAAAACTTGAGTTTGGTGTTTTCTCATAGGACTCCTAAGTTTCTACTTCAGCAGCTGCAGAATGAGCATTGCTCTGCCAGTGAGATATCACCTTCAGAGCGGCACCTGTGGGGGAGGAAGACATTTTCCTCTACCCTTCTAAGTTCTTCCAGCTTGTATAATAATCGAATCAACTGGAATGTGTCTATACCTATATGTATGTGTCTAACATATGCGTATTTATATACCTATATCTATATTATGTCTAGATCATCTATATCTACATATCTGCACCTATACCTATATCTATCTGAATCTGTATCCATATCTATATCTCTCTATATCTCTTTACCTATCATCTAGCTATGACATTATTTCTCTTTTACCCCTTCTAAACAGCACGGTTACAAATACCCTACCATTCTGTGCCAATTACCAGTTCTCTTTCTTGTATTAATATCTGTATTATTTGGAGTTTTTCTTTGCAAACAAATGACATTGATTTTGGTTAACTTAAACAATAAGAAAATTTGTTGAAAAAATAAGGGAATTTATAGAAGTTTGAGAATTTACAGAATTCTTGGAAACGCCTGAGAACAAGGTTGGAAAGCGGATTGAAACCAAGGACTTCTGGAGAGCCAAGAAGCACGAATTACTGAAAGAGACCTGTAGCAGCACTGACCAGGTGCTGCCACTGAGTTAAATGAGCTAAAGATTTTTCTTCTATCCTTGTCTAATGATTTCAGTATTTAAATCCCAGAAGATAATATTCAACTGTGTACGTTTAGCTCATTCACTGGAGAGTACGGAAGAAAATTGTAGTTCTGTTGAGAAGGGAAAATAAACGCTGGATGACCAAAACTGGCAAGTATCTCCTACTTGTGGGAAAATTTTGAGACAATGTCACTTTTAAAAATAGAGTTAATATTTTTTGTGTGTTTTGACCTACTTTGAAATGTAGTTTCACCAATTTAGAATTTTCTCAATTGAATATATTTTGTTTTACTTTTGCTAATTTTATGCACTCTGATATGTTTCCTTTTCTTCACTGAAAAGTTTTTGATGATAAAAACTTATCATTTAAAAAGGTTATATGAACTATAAACTATATGAACTATGAACTATAAATGGATTTATTCATAATACATAAATATTATTACTTCTATTTAACAAATGGCATAGTATATTGTATTTTATTTTTTATTTTATTGTTGTTCTATTGCAGTCATCCCAATTTCCCCCCATCTCTCTGCCCTGCTCTGCCTACCCCCAGCTCCCACACCCCGGCTCCCACATTCTGTTGCCCATGTCCATGACTCCTTTACACACATTCCTTGACTGGACCCTTGTCGCTCTCCTTCTTTCCTCCTCCTCCTGACATGCAAGCTCTTCTTTTAGAAATTATCTTTTGTATAATTTTTGTTTTGTTTTTTATAAGAAATATTCTATTTTTTATCCCTTTTCCTTTATATTGGCTAAGTCTAAGAGAGGGCTGATATGAGAAGTCTTTCCTTTTTGAACAAAAGATGAGCTACACAATAAACCTGACAAGCTCAGGGGAGCTGCATGGCAGGACTTACACACTCAGTGGCCGCAGTAACCACACAGGTCTAATCCTAGATGCCTAACTAGGCAGGTCATGGCAGGTGGTCACATCCCAACCTTAAAGTTTCTTTAGCAAAAATCAATCTTTACCTTAAGTAAGTCTTATTCATTGTTCTCATGCATCTAGGGTAGCGTACCTTTGAAATTTCAGAAGAATATTGTTTTCCAGACCCCTCGAAGGCACAACCTCTATAGCCAGAGCACAAAGTAACCACAGCATAAGACCAAGAAACTCCTCATTGCTATCTTGTTGCATTCATACCATCTCTATTCACTGTTGGTGTTAACTGATAACTATCCTGTACCCACACTCTAAGGGAAGTGTGTCTCTCCGTTTTGCTCTTTGTCCAATTCCCCACTTTGCTTTCTCCCACCTCTTTAATCTACCACCAATAGATGTCATGTAACCTTCCTTACATTTTTATTCTTTGATTCTAAATGCATAAAATAAGCTGCAAAACTTCCATTATCCAGAGCATTTTCTTAATCCAGTTGAAATGTTGCTTCTAGGCATATCCTTAAATCCTGGCTAAAATAAATTCTTATAAAGCTTTCTTCTACAGGTTTGGACATTCTTTCGTCAACACCTCAGACTCATTTTGGGAAGAACTGAAAATATTAAGCATTTGCCTCAGTTTTGCCTTGGAAGTGACATACATTAGTGACCCAGAAGAATCAACATACTGTGAAGGTATTTCTAATATCAACGTATGAGATAATTTCACTGTTATCAAATGGCACAAAACAGAATATTGCATATGTTTGTGTGTAATCCTTTTATATAAAAAGCCCATATGAACTTAATGTTCTCCACAAAGATTAGTGAGTTGTATTTCCCACAAATGCCAACACCTCTCTGAAATTATTATCTCAGGAGAAGTGCACAGTCACAAGATGAATTAGGACCAGGAGCACCTCCGTCAACCTGGAAACACTTGGTTAAAGACAAGTGCCAGATGGGCTGGTAGAGCTGAATGCCAGGAAGCTGGAAATCAAAGCCGGGAAGGGGTCTTTTGCCAGGCAATTTGTCTAGAGTTGAAACATGAGCAGAAGGCTGAAGTTTGCTGTCGGAAGAGATTCACACTGTAGTCAGGAGGAGTCTGTCAATTATTGCTAGCAGAGAGGAAAGCAATACAGAGAATTACAGCCAGTCAAGCAATGAGGTCGATAAAAAAGTAACAGATAAAAATCATGCAGCAAGATATATCCATTTAAGAAAAGAAAGACACTTTCGCATTTCTCCTTGAACAAGTGGTTCACATAAATGCTGTTGAGAGGTTAACTTTGTAGAAAAGGGATCAGTTGCTAAGATGCATCCTGACCTGATAAATAAGCGGTAAGGATTGAAGGACAAAGTACGGGAACTAGCAGTGGCTTGGAAAAGTCTACCAATGAAAAAAGCCTGTAGAAAAAAAATACGTGAGTGTGGGAGGTGGCCCTTTCATGAAATAAAATGCTGCAGAGGAAACTAGTTAAATTACTTCACATTTCTTCCTTTGTTTCAATCTAGCTTTTAGACCTTAATGAATTCTTAAATACCTTGTTTTATTATTTGATCTAACCATTAGGTTAACAAAACATTTAAGCAAGCTAATAGCTGCTGTTTTGGAAAACCTTATAAAAGAAATATTTCAATTGCTAACTTTTAGCTATGAAACCTTTTTCCATGATAGGAAGATAAAACATTTTTAAAGTTTTAATTTTGGAAAACAAACTACACATGAAAGTAGAAAAAGTAGCACAATTAACCACATGTTGTCCTCAACAGCCATGAACTTCCTGACATTTCTTGTTTTGCTATATCCTGTGTCATTTTTGTTCTCAATTATTTTAAAACAAATCTTAGAAGCACATTATTCCTGTATAAATAAATAAATATATATCTAATGCATATATACATATATGTAATAGGTTATGGCATTTTTTCAAATATAATAATACAAATATCACACCCAACAAAATTCAGTTATCCTTAAGAACAGCATTTCTCTGTTCAGCAAATAGAACTTTTGCTCTTTCTTTCTTAGATTTATAGATCACATAAAATAATCCATCTTTCTAGTTAATAAAAACACAAGTGACACTTTGAGTATCATTTATAAATAAGCCACCTAAAATTGTTTTCCTAAGAATGAAAGTATTCCTGTGTATATTAATAAACTCATGTAGATATCCTCTAGAGTAAGACAGTACATTCACTTTATTTCCTAATACTGTGCTTGTGGCTTTCACATTTTTAAGAAAAAGAGGACCGGGGTAATATAGGTATTATCATGGATGAAAAGAAAAATTTCATTTCAACTTCGGAGGAACCGAGCATCTGTCCTACTTCAGTTGTTATCTTTGGCTAGGGACTTGTAATTGCTCTCACATGGCAGAAGGAAACAGGTGTGAGGGACATGCATTAACTCTGTTAACCAGGAACTCCGTTACTGGTGCTAATGTGAGAGACATCAGAGCAGATTCCTGAGGATGTCCGAAGAGAGTCCGGAGAAATAATTTTATCCACCTGTTTGCTTCTAGAAGTGACCCACAAGTTATCTGAAATACTGGAAAGAAAAATACCAGAGAGAACTGCTACCTTGTCTTCATACACTGATAAAAATTGTAATGCAGTTGATTATGTGGCAAAAAACAATATTGAATAAATTTTTTTCAGTTGAAGAGGGCAAAGATTATTTGATGAATCTATACCAGTGATTATTTTTAAGAACTTAATTAATCAAGGTTTCATGCTTGATATAATATGAGTCCAATCTTTATACTTCAAAAGGCATGATAAAAAAAGAAAATATTTTGATGATTATCCACTTATGCTATAACATATGTATTAAAAAACCATAGAGAAATAATAAGGCTGATTTAACTAGAGACTAGTGAAATGGTAGAGGGGCAGATAGAAATCAGGCAGCAAATCTAATATATATGAGGTTTAGAAGTAAATATAAAAAATTAAAGAGAACATTTCTATTTTACATAATTTTGATGGGCTATGTGCTTTTAGAAAACTTATAGTTCATTTACCCATAACAGATGCCATTTCAAGAAAATGCTTAGTGGTAGAGAGATAGAGACATTAGTCAGCTGCACCTAAGTTGGCATCATATTTCTTCCATTAAATTATTTTGTGTGACCTTTAACATACTGTTTTTAAATCTGAAAAGACTAATATAAAATTGTAATATTGATAAAGATTAAGAGTGTGCCACATAGAAAGCATGTAGCATTCCATAAATGTCAGTTCCCTTTCCTGTATTAACTGGTATAAAAGAAGTGCCATGGAATAATTTCGAGTTAGAGAGGTGGGTGGGCAGGGCATTGTCACTAAAGCAGAAATAATAACATTTTATAAGAAAACTGTATGTTGAGACTTTTAAATTAGCCCAGGAGATTACAGGATTTTGCCAAAAGCATAGACTTTATCTTACTCATTTCCCTATTTTACCAGGACCTGGATCAGAGTTTTGAATAAGTTAAATGCTCAGTAAAACTAGATGCTTAATGAATGTCAAAAACTATTTTTGAGATTGAAAACACTTGTTAGGGTGACTGCTCCTCAGTTAGGACTGGGTGGCTTATAGCAGGTCAACTATTTCACTAATGATCAGAAGAAAGGCCAGACATAGATTAGATAGATTTTATATATAATCATATATGTTTATTTTTGAGTTATCAGAAAATGGCCTGGGCAGCCAACAATTTAGAAGCCTACTTTCCAGAAATTCTAAAATTGCATTGAGGTGAGTCCAATATTCTGTGTGCATTTGCCAACTCAAAGAACAGTAAGGAGACCAAAAAACTGGACAGAAGATAACTCCTCAGAGGCAGAAAAGCCAGCAGAGTTGTCAGCAGTTTCGTGGCCTGGAGAGGCAAACTGGAACAAGCAGGCTTCATGGCAGGCAAGGCTTGAGGGACTAGGGACCCGAAGTGAGCCCAACATTCAACTCTAGTTTAAGCTCCATAGAAAGGGAAGCCAAATGTCAAGCAGAGCTGAGTTTCTTTGCTATGTTGTCCTGGAAAAGCAAAAATTCTAATTTAAGATCATTCAAAGGGTAAGAAACACTCACGGCTCTCATGTACACACCACGGAGTGCTATGTTCTTGGAGGTACCTCAGAGGTTGACTGAGTCTTACTGGGAGTATAACTGAACCCCAGCTAGCTTGGCATTTGGTCGGATTGGTAATGTGTCTCATTTCTATCTGTTTTCAAGTGAAGAGAGTGAACTCACTATTGAAGTAGATAACCTCATCTAGTACCTCTGCTATTCCATACAAAATATTTGCTCTTCAATAAAAAAAAATTATAACAAACCTCACATCAAAATGAAGAAGAAAGAGACAATAGGAAGAAACACATGCTTGACCACACTTGATCCGGATACTGGAGTTATCAGATACAGACTTTTTAAAAATTGGATTTTTATTTAAAAAAAATAGATGAAAAGATGATAAATTGTACCAAAAAAAGTAGAATATAAAAAGATGATAGTACTGAAAAATACCTACACTGACAATAGGACTCAGTGGATGAGTTCAAGGGCACAGGGTGCACAGTGAGGAAAGAGTTGGTAGGCTGGAAGCTTACACCGTATATCGATGGTGCCCAAAGCAGCTATCTTTCCAGGGCTAGTTCTCCTGTCCCTCAGCTCCTGAGTGTGTGTGCTGCCTCTAGTACACAGCTACAGCCTCCTCTGGAGAAATGCTCAGAACCCTGTCACTCAGAGCATGCTGGAGGTTTATATCCTCCCTTGAGGGTGACACGCAGCCAATAATTTTTTTTGTAAGAAACGTGTAACATGAAATTTACACTCTGTACAATGCAGCCAACAATCAGAGGATCTGGTGATAGAAAAGCCCCAACTCCCTAAGGCAGATGCGTTTGGGTACTCCATTCTCCAGGGCATCTACAGGATCTGGCTGAGGCGAGGCTCCAGCTGAACCCTAGTCTTTGCTTGTCTCCTCTGCCATCCTGCTTTTTTTGTTCCATGCAGTTTCTTCTACAAAGCCCTCTCAAAAAACACTTATCCTCAACTCATGCTCTGCTTCTAAAGAATCTAACACAAGAGTGACATTTATTAATGATAAAAAGGAAATTTACTAGAAGGTATAGTAACTCTAACTTTTTGAGTTTACCTGAAGGCATAGCTTCCAGAAAATGTAGAACAAAAAAATTGTAAAACAAATATGGAAAAGACCATTCAACAAAAGCTTACAAAACATTAGTGAATGAAATGAAAAGAAAACCCAAATAAATTGAGAGATATGCCAAGTTCATTGGTAGATTGACTAGTATAAAGATCTAGGTTCTCATTAAGAGGGATCAGGGGTTTGGGGGAGGTACATTTAATGTTCAATTTCTCAATCTGTAAAGTAACAGCTACATGCATCTATTTCACTTTGTAGAAATAGATTTTTTAAAAGTGATAGAGATAGTTCAGAGCTACTTAGGTCTGTTGTCAAATATAAGAGGAAAATACTTTATGATCCAATTTGTTATCTCTATTTCATGCCAGTATTATTTTTATCTCAGAATCTAAATATTTGATTACTTTAATTTCAACTGTATCATAAATGCTTGTCTTATCTCTTTAAAATTTCATTAATATTTTTTAAAATGGGTTGGCTTAGATTTATATCTCCCACTGCAAATGGCTAGTGTAGTGGTGAGCATATAAGAAATCTAGTAACATTTGTCCACCCGTTGGGAGGAGTCACCTGCCATGGTCAATGACTGTCTCTGCACATTCTGAGTATTGCAAGCATGCAAGTCCTTGACTCTTCTTTATTAAGGTTGTTTCTCAGCAGGTCTTTGCAGAAAAAAACTCTTGAGGGATGAGGTAACACCTCTCTCTGGACAAAGAGCAAGCTATAAAAGCAGTGAAGCCCTCCAAGCTCAGGGTCCTTCTCCTGCAATGCAACCTACTAAGAATGCATGAGTCAACAGGGCTAGCATCATCGGCCTTCCCAATGGGACAAGTGGGACTGGAGAACCAACACAAATGAAAATGAAGTTCTGAGTGATGAGTCTTGCATCTCTGACATAGTAGTCTAGCATTTTCTGCCAATGTACATAAAGCATTAAAGAATGGGGTAAAATCATGTACCCTGCAGAATTCTTGATATCAGTCAGGTGGGTTACAAATGTCGGAGAGTAAATAGGGAAAAAGAAGAAGAAATAATGGAAGAAACAGATTATAGCTATTGCTAAGTTAAAGATGAATTGATAAATCATACAATAAAAAGTAAATATCACATATATGAGATATATAATAGAACCTTAAATTCTATGTACAACACATCTTGGATAAAGAATCTGGATACATAAGACTTTAGGAAAATAATACTTTTAATATCCTAATAAGGTAAAAAAAGAAATATCTTTTCTGTTTTTTTAAGTATCTTCATTGTCATCACCAACACCAAGAAAAATCTCCATCTGTTTGGATCAGTTAAATTCATTTAAAAAGCATTTAGTAAACATTATCCTCGTGATAAAATGAGCTGTGCAAGGGTCCATTGACTCAGGTAGGTGCTAGGAAACAAGATTAGACTTTGGTGGAAATGAAGAAAAAAACTTAGGAAGATACCTGTAGGACAAGGCCCTGGAAAACAGCAAGTGGCGACACAGCACTCATCAGGAGGGCTAATACATTCAGAATTAGTTTTCTATATGGAATTTTGGTTTCTATATAGATTTCACTGATGGAGACAGCCTAGAGAAATCCCAGAGGGATGTTATCCCATGTGACATAGGCTGAAATTCCAGCAGGGTTTTGGGGATCTTTACCTATGAGTGGCTAAGGAATTAAAGGCAAAACAAGCAAATGAACACAAACTAAACCAAAAGAGAACAGCTTTGAAAGATGCCCTCTTTAAGGAAAAAGATGTACAGATTAAAGCACAGAACATCTAAGACTATTAATCCTGACTGTTGGATAGTGAGTGAAACAAGTCAGGGGCTGACAGGAGAAGAAGAGTAAATAAGAAGTAGAGAAGAATCAAGCAATTCAGGGCATTCATGTTTGAAATCATTAAGGATGAAAAGAAGGTAGTTTTAATCCTATTTAATATGGTTATGGAGTGAAGGAGGAAAATAAATATCTATAGAAGTACAGTCCCACAAAAATATAACACAAGTAATATTGTAATTTTAAATATTTTAGTTACCACATTAAAATATAAAAAGAAACAAATGGATTTATAATAAAAACTTTATTTAATCCTATATATCCATATAATGATTTCAAAGTGTGATATAAAAGTATTAATGAGATTTTTATAATGTTTTTCATACTAAGCATCTGAAACTGGTGTGTATTTTGTACTTACAGGATCTGTTTATTTAGACAGGGCACATTTCAAGTTTTCTGTGGCTACATGCATCTATGCCTACCTTTTTAGACAATGCAGATCTAGATGAGGAAATATATAATCATTAAATCTGATGAGGAAATACAACTACCATATGATTTCACTCAAATGTGGAATCTAATGAACAAAGTAACCTAACACAATAGAAACAGATTCATAGAGAGAGAACAGACCAACAGCTTTCAGAGCAGAGGGGGTTACGGGACCGGATGAACACAGTGAAGGGGTTAAGAAAAAACCCTCATAGACACAGACAGCAGTATGGAGATTAACAGAGCAAAAGAGGGATTGGGGGAAGTAGAAGAGGAGAAAGGGGGATAAATGGTGATGGAAGGGGACGTGACTTGGGGTGGTGAACACAATACAATATACAGATGATGCATTATAGAATTGTACACCTGGAAGCTATATATTTCATTAACCAATGTCACCCAATAAATTCAATAAAAAATAAAATAATATATAAAATAAACTAAAAAGAATATATCAGTTGGGGAAATTAGGAAGAAAGTTCAAAGAATATATACCATATTTTTAGGACTATAAGACGCACCTAGGTTTTAGAGGAGAAAAATGGAAAAAAAATTTTGAAGCAAAAAATGTGGTACAATATTTAATAACCTATGATCCCACTCCACCACTATGCCCCCCCACCACAGTGAGCCAGGTAAGCTACATTCGGACTATAAGATACACCCCCACTTCCCTCCAAATCTGGGGGGGAGTATGTCTTATAGTCCAAAAAATATGGGTAATTTTGTATAAAGTTTCAGATAAATTAATGATCTAGTTGTTGGAAAACTAATTTAGAAAAGGAAGAGATAATGGGTATAAATTCTCAGAATGGAAAATAAGTCCTCTGAGTGAGTAGAATGAGATAAAGCTTTCCTTGCAAGGGAATATAAATAGGAGTTAGAATGAATAAGTAATAAATAAGTTTTAGTCCTAATATTTTAGCTTCTATGCTGTACGTTTGTTTGGTGTAGTAAGCCCTAAGAGAAAAAATATATATACAAACAGAATGTTTGAAGGGAGACATTCTTCAGAGTTAGTATGGACAATGAGCAAAATAATGTACGAAAAAAGAACAAATTTCCTGAACAAAGATTGAAATAGAGGTTGTGAAAAATTAAGTAAATGGGTGGAAAAAAAGTATATGAAATTTGGGAAAAGAGTAGGTATTTGTTAAATGGCAATATGTGGTACATTTTTTGAACTTTTTATTTTGAAATGATGTTACATTTGCCAAAGAGTTGCAATGATAGTGCAAAGTATCCTTATATGTCCTTTCCTCCACTTCCTACATTGCATTTTACAGAACTATGGTATACACATGCAAAACTGATTGGCTGATAAACGGTCATTGAAAATTGGGAGAAAAGCCAGATTAATTAGAGGAAGCTATGGTCAGAAAAGAAGCCCTGAGAAGTGAAAATGTAGAAAAATACCTAGAACCAGTCAACAGAATACAATCAGAATTCTTAATTGGGCATTCAAAATGATTAATATGTGAAGTTTATATTTCTGTGGTTTCATTATTTCTATAAACAGGGATAGAATTCACCATGATGGCAGCAAGATAACTATTTTTTTCTTTTTTATAGAAAGTTAAAGTAAAAAGCACTCTAGTTATTTTAATTCTGTAGATGCATTGACATTACAGTCTTTTTAAATATTTACTTATGATAGGCTTGAGAGTGCTTTGAAAATTAGGATCTCTGTTATGAAGAATGGCCAGAATGCCCAGCTCTTTTACCTCTAAAGTCAAATTCTTCAGTGAGTTCCATGTAAAAGCTTTTGGTCTGAAACTTCCAGAAGTCTGTCACATTTGTCTGACTATAATAAATTCATATTTTTATTAGTGATCTCAAGCATCATGATGTATAGGTAATTATCTATATAGGTAATTATACAGTCCAATTATCTTCTCAAATTTCATGTAAAGTTCCACTATGTAGATCCACCTATCAAGAAGATAAAGTTGGGCAAAGCATGGGAAATAAGAAAAAACACTGTTCAGCCTTTGGTGTGCATCTACATCAATACATTTTATAAAGAAGGTCTTACATGGGAAGGGAGTGTGGGCTAATGGGTGAAAAGGCGAGGGGATTACAAAGTACAAATTAGTAGTTACAGAATAACCATGGGGATGTGAAGTACGGTACAGGAAATGGAGTAGCCAAAGAACTTATATGAATGACCCATAGATGTGAACAAGGGTGTGGGAATTGCCTGAGAGAGGGGGGTGCTGAATGGAGGGGGGCATAGGGAGAAAAACTGGGACAACTGTAATACCATAATCAATAAAATATAGTTTAAAAACCACTGAAGGTAAAAATAATAAAGCTTTCAGAGACTGTCCTAGAGTCCTTCACATGGCATATCTGATCATTGCTGATGTCAGGATTTGCTCCTGTTATTCTTGGAGGCAAGCATCGGCTGCTGCCTTGTAAATAACTCCTTTCAAGTATGATTTAAATTGTCAGGCAAAAATATAAACAAAGTGAAATGTGGGCCAAGGTAAGTATTAATTTAAAACCTATAACCCTAGGTTCTAAATGAAGTAACATTTTTGGCTAACTTCTGAAGTTTTGCTAAGCTGTCTGCACTTGGAGGAAATGAGAAAGAAGGAAAAAAAAAGACAGAGCTAAGAAAATATTTTATTAGTGCTATTAGTGCTAATAGGCACAACCACTTATGAGAGAAAGCAGACCTGGAAGTGAGATGTGCATTCTCCTCAATAACTCAGTGTTAATCCTGTCATGAACACTTCTTCCCCAATCCCAGTCTGAGCATGTGCGAGTCTCAATTCTCCCTGGAGCACGATGTTGCTTTCACCAGAACATCAGTGCAAGCTTGCCTCGAAAAGCCTTGTGCCACTTAGCCTGTCACCACCCTTGAAGCAGGTCAAATTTGGTTCTGTGTTTTCCCATAGAGTTCGGCTCAGTCTTCTGGAGTTGAGCCACTAGGAAGAGTACTAGGGGATTAATTTTGTTGCCAAGAAAGATGTCACACTAGCTGTTTATTTCTTTATGGGCTGAAGCCTTTCTCATGTAATTGAACAGATGCCTTAGAGTCTTAGACTTAATTCACTTTACAGGGTACCAAGTACTTTCATATTACGTGGACACATTTGCCCTCATGATAAGAGATTAATGGGAAGGCCATAGCTGGTATTAGTATATTTAATTTTATAAATTAGGAAAATGAGGCTTAAACTATCTTATTGATTTGTTAGGTCTTATGTATTTTATCCCTTTTCCCATGTACTTTCTATTATATTACCCATGATTATCTTTTCTTTATTTTTTATACATTTTAAAATTAAAATATAGGTTATGCAATATCCTTTGAACTTTATAAATGCATATATTAATATGACCAAAGAAATATTATTAACATCATTAAGCAAGCGAAATATAGAAAGTAAAAATATATACGTATCCTAAAACTCTGATAAAACAATACTATAAATTCTGAAGACAGAAATTAAGGAAGACACAAATAAGTAGAAGCATATACAGTGTTCATGGATTGGAAGAATCATCATCATCAAAATGTCCATACTACCCAAAGCAATTTATAGATTTAATGCAATACCTATTATAATACAAATGACATTCACAGATATAGAACAAATATTTCAAAAATGTATATGGAACCATAAACAACCCCAAATAGCCTCAGCAATTTTGAGAAAGAAGAACAAAGGTAGGATCACCATACCTGATATCAAACTATATTATAAGGCCACTGTAATCAAAACAGTCTGGTAATGGCATAAGAACAGATACATAGATCAATGGAACAGAATAGAGAACCCAGAAGAAACCCATGTCTCTGTGGTCAATTAATATTTGACAAAGGGGGCAGGAGCATAAAATGAAGTAAAAATAGCCTCTTCAACAAATGGTGTCCAGGAAGACTTGGACACCTACATGCAAAAAAATGAAATTCGACCACCAACTTATACTATGCACAAGAATAAACTCAAGATGAATAAAAGACTTAAATATAAATCATGATGCCATAAAAGTCCTAGAGGAGAATATAGACAGGAAAATTCAGATATTCCATACAGCAATATTTTCACTGATATGTCCCCTAGAGCAAGAGACATAAAGGAAAGAATAAACAAATGGCACTTTATCAAATTAAAAACTTCTGCATAGCTAAAGGAAACATCAGCAAAATGAATAGGGAACCAACCATATGGGAAAATATATTTGCCAATGATACCTCAGACAAGGGTCTTATCTCCAAAATACTTAAAGAACTCACTTGACTCCACTCCAGGAAAACAAACAATCCAATTAAAAAATGGGCAAAGGACCTGAACAGCATCACTAGCATTAAAGAGATGCAAATCAAAACCACAATGAGATACAACTTCACACTAGTCAGAATGGCCATCATAAACTAATCAACAAACAACAAGTGCTGGCGAGGATGTGGAGAAAAGGGAAACTTAGTGCGCTGTTGGTGGGAATGCAGACTGGTGCAGCCACTGTAGAAAACAGTATGGAATTTCCTCAAAAAATTGAAAACAGAACTGCATTTTGACCCAGCCATTCCACTGCTGGGATTATACCCCAAGAATACTGAAACATCAATTCAAATGAAATTATGCACCTCGATGTTCATAGCAGCACAATAGCCAAGTGCTGGAAACAGTCTACATACCCAACAGTAAATGAGTGGATCAAAAAACTGTGGTACATTTACACAATGGAATACTACACAGCAGAAATAAAGAAGGAGCTCCTACCCTTTGTGACAGCGTGGATGGATCTGGAGAGCATTATCCTAAGTGAAATAATCCAGGCAGTGAAAGACAAACATCGTATTATCTCACCTATAAGTGGAACCTAAACAACAAAACAAATAAGCAAGAAAAACATAACCAAAGACATTGAAATAAAGAACAAACTGACAGTAACCAGAGGAGAGAGGGGAGGGGGAAGGGTACAAAGGGGCAAAGAAGGGGAAGGGTCATCAAAGAACACATATAAAGGACCCATGGACAAAGACAACAGGGGCAGGGGGAGGATTGAATGTGAGAGGTGGGGGTGGGTGAGAGCAATGGGGGGAAATGGCGCCAACTGTAATTGAAGAATAAAAAATAAAAATAAAATTTATATTGGCAAATATCAGCAAAATGCCTGCCATTTGCTTTTTGAACAATGAACTTCCATGTTCATCATTTTAAAAAAACTTCTGCACCATTTAAATTGTTGGCCTGTCTTCCAGAACTTTACATGAATTTTCATTTAATTTTTGATTCTGCTACAGTTATTTTCAAAAAATAAAATTTTTCATTTGGTATTTTCTTTAGTGATTTAAAATCTATTATGAAACATAAATAGCAACAGCACATTTGTCAATGTTAAATAAGTTATGGGTCACATTTTCAAACTAAGATAACTGTTGTATGTAAAAAAACGTACATAAATATTAAAGTTGGGAAACTTGCTGTACTCTATAGAAACCAGCATCCTGATGATAATATATGTCTATGTATGCTCACAAAAGTAAGTTATATAATAAATGTAATCTTCACACCAGGAAGTTTCTCACTGTTTACAAAATCATTTTCAAGTCACTGTTGTTTGCAAATCTATACCTTGACATATAATTTGAAATAATAAAATAATACAGTTAAAAATTAAAGACAAAAGCAGGACTTCTTTAATTTTCTGAGGCAGTACATGCAGAGCATACAATTGCAATTTAGGAAAAAGACCTTTATAAATCTCTAAGACAAATACTCAAATGAAGAAATAACTTTGAGATTTGTTCTACTCTATGGTAGAAAATAGTCTTGGCTTTTGTTTCAGTACCATTAATATTGGGTCATCTGGGGTATAATGGATGCCATGGATTTAATATATGTAGCCTATAGTGAGTTTAACTGCAATATTTTCTTAATGCACTTTGAATTCCATAATTCCAAAAAATGTTAGCAGGAAATTTTCAAAAGCCAGAGTTATTGCTATTAGAAAATAAATATGGCTCAAATACTTTAAATAAACTAACTTCACATTAATATTTCAGTAGGGTTAAAAAGAGCAGCATTAGCCCTGGCTGGTGTGTCTTAGTGGATTGAGTACCAGACTGTGAACCAAAGCATCGCCGGTTGGATTCCCAGTCAGGGCACATGCCTGGGTTACGAGCGTGGTCCAAGTAGGGGGGCACATGAGAGGCAACAACATATTGATGTTTCCCTCCCCCTCTTTGTCTCTCCCTTCCCCTCTCTAAAAATAAAGTAATAAAATCTTTAAAAAAAGACCAGCATTAAAACAGGTATGACCTCTACAACAATTCAGAAAAATATTTAATATGGATTACCAATGCAAAATTCTCACAAAGTAGAATAATGAAATAAACATGTATAGGAAAATTTATATAACATTGTGTACAACTGATATTGCCTTGGATGTTGTCGTCATTTGATATGAAGTTTTATTGAAATTTAATTTAAAACTCTTTGATAGGACAAGTATATTTTTCACACCACTGCTGTCTGCTTACAGCAGTGCTAGGAAAAGGTGGCTAATTCAAAGTGTTAGAGAATCCCATCACTTAGATAACAATTCTTAGGAGAATTTTAGCAAGTCCAAATAAGTGTAGACTTGTCTGTTTCCTAGATACCACCAGCCAGAGGAATTGCGAAGTGAGTAAAGTGTCTGAGAACTCCTCTGGAAGAGTGAAGATTTGCCCACTGAAACATGCACGTTGATTTGCACATCCCGGTTACCTGATGATATTTGTTGGCTAAAAGGATTTGATGCTAAAGAAAATGATTTTTAAAGGTTTTAGATAAATGTGGGCTGTCTGTATGACATAAAAGTAGTAATGACTTCATTGAAATTATGTCTAAGCCTACAATAAAATGTCTATTTTCCCCCAGAGAGAAATCACTGAAAGAAGCAGTAACTTATATTTGAAAACAATGTTCAGCAATCTCTGTAAAATGCAATGTGCCTCACCATCTTTTCTTTTTTAAACAAAACATACAAATATTATTCCTGGCTTTTACTTTTAAAGAAATTTGATTTATGTTTACTTATTCTGGTGATTGAGTGGGTGCCCTCATAGTGGTTATCTTTCAGAGACATCCATTTCCATGATAAAATGCTTTTGAATCTTACTTCAGGATGTCATTTTTTATTAATAACTCATTTATTTATTTTGAACAAACACCATAACCAATATGGTAATTTCTCATATAAAGAAATAGAATCTTGGATTAGGTTCAGATTACCATAGTGATTTGTATGAGGTTTGTTTTGCTTTGTTTTGCTGGGGGTGAAACTTTATAGGAACACAAATAGCAGCTCATTGGAATGTACATCTGAATGTTTGTTCTAACTATGGGTGCATTGCAGTACTCACATGCTGAGAGACCCAATGATTAATGGGAAAAACCAGCACCCTATTGATACATCAGGAGTGCTCAAATCCCTAATCTATCATTAATAAGCTGATACTACTTATTAATTTATACTGTCAAGCTCTGTTTCCTCTTGTGTGCAATAAAAGGACGATATAAAATCGAGTTCTATGACTCTCCAACTTTTATTTTTGTAATTCTTAGATTTCTAAATTTAGATTTTATTGTTAGTTTTCCTAAGATGTTTACATTCCATATTAATTATTCAAAAGTAAATTTGGGTGATCAGATTTAATCTTGTCTCAAAATTTTATTCTGAAAATTTTTTTGCATATTTAATCATTTATTTATTATTTTCAATTATATTTTATTGATTATGCTACTACATTTGTCCTTATTTTTCCCCATTGGCCCCCTCCACCCAGCACCCTCTACTCCCTCAGGCAATCCCCCCACCATTGTTCATGCCCATGGGACATGCTTATAAATTCTTTGGCTACTCCATTTTCTATACTGTACTAAACATCCCCATGGCTATTCTGTAACGACCTAATTGTACTTCTTAATCCTTTTTTCTTTTCACCCATTCTCCTACACCCCTCTCCCATATGGCAACCATCATACATTCTCTGCATCCTTGATTCTGTCTCTGTTCTTCTTGTTTGCTTAATTTGGTTTTTCAGATTTAGTTGTTGATACATATGTATTTTTTCTATTTTACTGTTCACAGTTTTGATCTATTTTTCTTAAATATGTCCCTGTAACATTTCATGTAGTAATGGTTTGGTGATGAAAAACTTTAGTTTTTTCTTGTCTGGGAAGTACTTTATCTGCCCTTCAACTCTAAATGACAGCTTTGCTGGGTACAGCAATCTTGACTGTAGTCCCTGCTTTTCATGACTTTGAATATGTCTTGCCAATCTCTTCTAGCCTGCAGTTTCTTTTGAGAAATCAGCTGACAGTCTTATGTGAATTCCCCTGTAGGTAACTAACTTCTTTTTTCTTGCTGCTTTTAAGATCCTCTCTTTATCTTTTACCTTTGGCATTTTAATTATAATGTGTCTTAGAGTGGACCTCTTTGCAACCATCTTGTTTGGGAATCTCTGTGCTTCCTGGACTTGCGTATCTATTACTTTCACCAAATTAGAGAAGTTTTCTTTCATTATTTTTTCAAACAGATTTCCAATTTCTTGCTCTTTCTTTTCTCCTGTCATCCCTACGACCCGAATGTTGGACTTCTTCAAGCTGTCCAGAGGCTACTTACATTATCCTAGTTTTCTTTCTTTTTGGATTCTTCTTCTTGTTGTTCTGATTGGTTGTTTTTTCTTTTTTTTGCTTCCTTGTGTTCCAAATTATTGATTTGATTCTCAGCTTCATCCACTCTACAATTGTTTCCCTATAAATTGTTCTTTATTTTAATTAGTGTATCATTCATCTCTAACTATACATTTTTAATTATTCTGATGTCCTCATTAAGTTCCTTGAGCATCCTTTCAACCAGTGTTTTGAACTTTGTATCTGATAGATTGCTTACCTCCATTTTGTTTAGCTCTTGTTCTGGAGTTTTGATCTGTTCTTTCATTTGGGCCATGTTTCTTTGTCTCCTCATTTTGGTAGCCTCCCTGTGTTTATTTCTATGTATTAGGTAGAGTTGCTATGACTCCCTGTCTTGGTGGTGTGACCTAATATAGTAGGTGTCCTGTAGGGTCCAGTGGCACGGCCTCCCCTATCACCCAAACTGGGTACTCAAGGTGTACCCTTCAAGTGGGCTGAATACACCCTCTTATTATATTTGAGACTTGGTTGCTGTTGGAATATCAATGGGAGGTATTTACCCAGGCCAGTCAGCTGCAAGAACTGGCTGTGACCACTTACCACCAACCTCCACCCTCTATGGAGGATCAGCTGTGCAGGGACAGGAAGTTGGTGCTCTGATGTGGTCTGTAGCTGTCTACTGGGTGTGTTGGCCCTAGGGTTTTCAAGGTGGAGCAGGCCAAGGTCAGCCCCTACGTGTGTTCTGCCAAGGACCACATTGCCTGAGCTATAAAGCAATCTGAGGTGGCTGCTAGTTGTGCTGGGCTTGGAGATTCCCAAGTAAAGCTAAGCTGTGAAACTAATCTGGCTGCTGCTAGTGCATGCCCTGGAGCTTACTTAGGCCACCTGTTTCTTGTTTGAGAGGATTTACGAAGTTGTGAAGCATGAGCCAACATAGGCCATTCATATGGAAAAGCTACTTAGGTTGGCCCATAAATTGGGTGGGGCAGAGTCTCTGAGGTTCTCCAAGGCAGGTCAAACAGTGTTAGTCGAGTTGATGGCGTCCCAGCTATGGCACCATCCTGCCAGTCTGTTGGGGGAAGGTCCTGAAAAGGCACAATGGCCTCTGCTCACCTCAATGCCAGACACTTCAGTTTCTCCTTGTATGCCACTGATGCCTTTCAAGCTGCTACCCTGGTGCTGGAGCTCAGATGGAGTGAGTCTGAGTAGGTGAATCTGCTTGTGGATCTTTAGGAGGAACTGCTTGGGGCTTCAGAAGTTTCTTCCACAGACTCAACACCTACTGCTTTTTGCAGCCAGAAGTTTTTGGGGACTTATCTTCTTGGCACTGGAATGCTGGGTTGGGGTACCTGATGTAGGGCTGGGACTCCTCACTCCCATGAGGTCCCTCCAAAATTTTTAGCCACCACACATGGATGGGTGAGTTACCAGCCCATTTTGTATGTGAACCTCTCCTACCAGTCTGGATGGATGTGGTTTCTTTAATTCTGTAGTTATCAGACACCCATGCAACTTGATTTGTGATGGTCTGAGTGATGGTTGTTATGTATTTTAGTTGTAATTTTGATGTGGTTGTGCAAAGAGGTGAGCCATGTTTACCTACATCACCATCTTGACTGGAAGTCTATCTGAAGTTTTTTTTTTGTTTTTGTTTTTTTTTTTAAGAAAGGCAGACTGTCACATGCAGTGCCTCATTTGGATGTGTCTGGAGTCTTGGAAGCTTGACTACCCTACAATCTCCTACAAATGGACCTTGAGAGCTTGTTCAGAGGTTCTAGCAGGACAGCACAGTTACTCATATACCCTTGACCGAAGACTGGCCCTCTCCTGTAGTTGGGAGGGAAAGTCATCCTCTTGACTGATCATGCAGCTTCAGGAGGAGTGCACATGGATTGGTGAGGGAGGAAGGGGACACCCGCCTAGCCATCCAGATCAGCCAAATCAACCCTGGCAATCAATCAGGTGACAGATGTCGCAGCCAGATAGCCCTCACATCCAGAAAAAATCTTTGATGGCATTAAATTCTTTTTCCAACAATTGTAGAAACATCTTCTGTGTCAATACTTTTATACTGGAAAACCAATTAAGGCATTTTAACTTTATTTAATTAAAAAAATTGAATTATGACATACATACAGAACAGTACAACTTCAAAGGTGAAAAGCTCAAGTTAACACAACATAAAAACAGACATGTAATTATGACAGGTTAAAAATAAGAACATTATAAGTAACCAAGAAGCCCTCTTTATACTTACTGCCATTACTCCCACCCTACATTAAAAAACTAACCACTATTCTAACTTCTAAACACCATAGACTGGCTTTCCCTGAGTGTGACTTCTACAAAAATGGAATCAGCATAGATTATGTATTCTTTTGTATCTAGCTTCTTTCACTAATGAGATTTATCCATGTTAATACATGTATCATCTGTTTATAAAATTAGTTTGTTTATTTCATAGCCACCAATTATTCCATTATATGAATACTGTTGGTGGACATTTTTGTTATTTCCAGTTTTAGGCTATTACCAATAATGCTGCCATAAATATTTTTGTAATGTCTTAAGATGAATATATTATATATGCATTTCTATTTTATATTGTTAATATGCAGTCATGATATTTCAATGTTTTATTGTAGACTTTGTTGTTACAAAATAAAAACATAAAACAATTTTTTGTTTTAGGTAGGTCAGTACATACATGTCTAAGCTATAAAAATCATTTCAAAACATGAATTTAAATGTAGGAATACCCACTGTCAAAGGCCATCTATAATAATACTTGGGAGTGGAATTATTGGTCATAGGGTATGTTTTGGTTGAAGTTTAGCAGATAGTGCTAATAATTTTTCCACTGTGACTACATATACCAGAAATGGTATACAATTTTTTGTTGTTCCACATCATTGCCAAAATTTAGTACTTTATCTCTTACTGTGTGTGTATTTATGTGATAATATTTCATAGTTGCTCATGTGCATTTCTCAGATTTAAATAACTGAGTTTTTTTTAATATCCCAAGTAGTCCCTTTTGTTTGTCACAATTAAATGTCTACATTTTAAACAGATTCTTGAACTGAGGGTTCATATCCATAAACTCATTCAACTTTAAGCACCTGTTTCAACCCCAGTAGCTTTTCCCTAACTGCTACCTTCATCATGAAGCTTCCTGAGTTTTCTCAGTTCAAACTTAGACTTCTTCAGCATTTTACTTTTCTAACAAACACATCATGAAGCAGATAAATAGATTGGCAAGACTTTTCTATGTCTTCTCCAATGCTATCTGGAATCATTTTATTGACCACTTCTTTCAATTCATTTGTCTGCATCTCTTGGATCATGATATTCATCTTCTTCTGGATTTGGAGGACCTGTTGATGCTGAGCATAAGAGGTCCTTCTGAATCTGATTGTTGCAGCTTTTAGTAAAACCAACACAGAAAAGAGGAAGCAAGTACCCATTGGTAGTCTTGACATCAGCATGAGCTTCAATCATGGTCTGCCATTTTTTTGACTTTGGAGCACATTTTGTCATGGGTAAGGTCCATGCTGTGGAAATTAATCAGGTAGTTTTTGCTGTGACCATCCTCAGTAATTAGTTTGAATTTTCTAAATGCAACTTTGTCATTCTGCAGATAAGCCAGGCTAACTCTTGAAATGTGACCCTTCAGGCTTTCAGATGCAATTTTGGTTCCTTGAGTTCTTGTGATTAGTGATTTTCCAATATTTCTTATATTGAACATAGCTGGTGATTTCACATCATACCAAAGTATCTTAGAAAGTGGATCAACCGCTTTCTTCTTGCCTCCCTTTTTGCTGCCTTTAAGTAAGGCGCTTGTTCTTGCCTGCCACCTTGGCGCCACTCAGAGAGCCAAAAGGGCAGAAGTAGAACTCATGTGAGCACTTAGGCATATGGTAATACTGAGTTTCTTTTCAGATGTTTATTAATAACCTGATAGCCTTTTTATTTTGCTGAAATACCCTTTCAAGATTCTAATTTCCATTTTTCTATTGAGTTGTTTGACTTTTTCTTATTTCTTTATTTCTATTGTTGATACAAGATGTTGGCTGACAATATACATGGCAAATGAACTCCTCCCAGCCTGAGGGTAATCAGTTTTCCCTTTTAATGGTATCTTTTAACAACTACAAATTTTTCAATTTAATGTGCTCTCATTTATGAATTTTTATGATTAATTTATGTTTATGTCTTAATATTTTTTTAACTATTCCAAAGTGCCATGAATACATTCTACTACGAGCATTATTGTTTTGCCTTTCAAAACTTAACTGTCATTGTTCATTGAGAAATTTCAAAAACATATTCCGTGATGCCAAGTTAAAGTCAATAATAAAAAACATAAAAAGAAAAATATAAAAACAAAAAATTACATTTTCCCTGCCAAAGCATGTGCTTTATTTGTGGCTATAAAGTATCTCTTTGTGTTGGATTGAGTGGTTGAGTTTAAAGACTGTTTTTTTCTAAATATTAACTTCCTTTTTGGTTTAACAAGCAAAAAACAACAGAGAAATTGCCTAAGTGCTATGTGTTTACAGTTCTGCAGTTTGTTTTGGCTATTGAAATTCATCCAAGAAGATGTCAAATATCTAATTTGTATTATGTTACAATGAAACAATTATTGTACTTGGTATTCTCAGAATTATTTTTCTTTTTTCATTGTTTGATTTTGTTCCCTTTGTGCCAGGAAAAGAATTCCCTCAGAGATTTTCAGAGATAAATATAAGATTCAATGGCTTTACTTCAAATGTTATAAATCAATCATTCATAGTTTATAATAATATTTACTATTAGTATACACAAAGTAAACCAAAAGGAGGAAAACAAATCTAAGAGAAAAAAGATAAATCAAAAGAAAAAAGTGGGGCTTTACTTAAAAATGTCTTATGGCACTTGCAGTTGTCAAGAAAATGGACACATTCATTTTTATGTGTGCATGTACATACATACACAAAAATGCATGTATATATGTATACTTTCTATTTGTTTTTTATTGCTTGCATTTTTAAACTTTTCATAATTAATGTAATAGTTTCACATTCAGAAATATACTGTTACTATTATATAATTGCATGCAAGCTATAAAATATACAGATAATACAAATATTCCATGACTACAACATTAACAAATAGATGTTATTTTATTTTTTTAAAGATTTTATTTATTTATTTTTAGGGAGGGGAAGGGAGGAAGAAAGAGAGGGAGATAAACATCAATGTGTGGTTGCCTCTCACACACCCCCTACTGGGGACCTGGCCCACAACCCAGGCACATGCCCTGACTGGGAAGTGAACCAGTGACCTTTTGGTTCACAGGCGGGCACTCAGTCCACTGAGCTACACCAGCCAGGGCAATGTTATTTTATTTTTAATGAAAACTTTTGGTTAATTTATTTAAGCATCATAGGGTTGGTATAAATTGGGTTTTGACACTTGAGAATCCTGAAACTACATTTAAAAATTATCACATCTGGTGATGTAAGCACCATGGTGAACTTAGAAGGCCTCTTGTATCTCTTTTTGAATCTACCCCTAGTCAAACATCTGTAATCCAACACAGGTTCCTCTGCTCAGCACACATGCCTGAGAGATCCACACATTGGCACATCTCAAGATGGGCATATAGGAAGGGCACAAGACGCACGACGGGGGAAGGACAGGGATGGTGCCCATGAATGCAGTTCCGCAGCTGCCATGGCTGAGCCCATGGCCCCAACTAATGTAGCAGGAAGAGTTGGGGTGTGGCTCCTTACCCGACATTCCATTGGAGGGTAGGGGAGACTGAAGCAGCAGACAGGCCTGATAATCTGCCTCCCTTCCCTGATTGTTTGCAATGGTAGCAGCAGCAAAGATACATCTAAGGCTTCCTGCTACAGCACAGCAACTCTGCAGCCATGGGGAACCAGACAGCAGCGTAGTGGGTGAACAAATCTGGCACCTCCCACCACTACATACCCCAGCACAGTGGCGGCGCCCTGAGATGAAGGCAAACAAAACAAGTAGGAACATCCACCACCCTGGTCACTTAGGCTGTGACTCCAGTGACCAGAGAGAGGCCCCCACACCACCACCTTAGAGGCTCAAGAGACACAGTAAGAAAAAATAAAAGCTTGTACTGTATCGTCATCTGCTGGAAAACAAAAGAAAGACCATTATCAACCTGCTGAATTGTTAAAATCAAAATGGTACCTAAATAAAAGAATCCACTATTTCAAATGCGGTGACAGAGGAATAATCTATCAAGCACCATAGTCAAGCAAAGTAACATGGTAACACAGAAAAAAATGAGATTCTTCAGAACACAAAATCAAAGTAATAGAAAATTGTGATCCAAATAACAGAATTCAAAATACCAGTCATGAACAAAACTCAATAGATACAAGAAAGCTCAAAAAAGCAGTTCATTGAGCTCAGAAATAAAATTAATGAACAAGAGTACTTTACTAAAGACATTGGAGTTATAAAAAAGAACAAAACAGAAATTCTGAAGCTGAAGAACTCAATAAATGAGATGAAAAATAAAGTAGGCCATCTACAAAGGTAAATTAATAACCTCAAAGATAGCAGTCTAGAAATTATTTAGGTGGAAGAAGAAAGAGAACTAAGATTTTTCTTTTAATGAAGGAACTTTGTGAGAACTGACTCCATTAGAAACAGCAACATAAAGATAATAGATATCCCAGAAAAAGGAAATAGAGCCTGTTCAAACAAATAATTGATGAGAACTTCCTAAACCTAGGGAAGAAACTAGACATTCAAGTATAAAACAGTAAGAGCACACCTAATTATTTCAACAAAAAAGTACTTTCAATACACATTGTAATAAAACTGGCAAAAGTCATTGATAAAGAAAATTTTTCAAGGCAGCCAGGGAAAAAAAGACAATAATCTATAAAGAAAATGATATCAGATTATTATCATATTTCTCAGCAGAAACCATACAGGCCAGGAGAGAGTAGAATGATATATTCAAAATATTGATAGAAATTACCAACCAAAAATAATATATCCAACATTGTTCTTTAATATTTTATTTAATTACATTTATTTGTGTGACATTGGTTAATAAAATTATACAGGTTTCAGGTAAATGATTCTGTTATATAACATCTGTCTATTGCAATGAGGGTTCACCACCTTTTGTCACGATATGTTTGACCCCCTTTACTCTCTTCAACTTCCTCCTACCCGCTTCTCCTCTCTTGTAACTATCATACTGTTGTCTGTGTCTATGAGTATTTATTTGTTTGGTTTGTTTGTAGCTTTCTAATTTACATTCCATAAATGATAGCAATCATATGGTTTTTGTCCTTTTCCATCTGACTTATTTTGCTCAACATGATACTCTCAAGATCATCTGTGTAGTCACAAATGGCAATTTTTCATTTTTTATTATGGCTGAGAATATTCCATTGTATATGTATGCACTACTTCTTCTTAATCCAATCATCCATTGAAGAACACTTACTTTTTTTTCATGTTTTGGCTATAGTAAATAATGCTGCAATGAACATAGGTATAAATATACGAGGTCTGTCCAGAAGGTATCCAGCCATGTAATATGAAAAGGAGACATTTATTGAAAAAAATACAAGATACAAGAAACATTGTCCATAGTACAATGATGCCTCAGTCTCCTTCAAAATAGGAACCTTGGGACCTCACACAGTTCTCCCAGTCACCATCAGCTGCCCTGTCATATTTTCCTGAATCTCATCAATGGTCTGAAATCTCTTCCCTTTCAAAAGTGACTTTAGTTTCAGGAAAAGCTAGAAGTCACAGGGTGCCAAATCTGGGCTGTAGGGGGCTGAGTCACCTGGGCGATATGATCTTTTGCCAAAAAACTCTGCACAAGTTGTGATGAAAATTAATTGTCCATATACATGTAGGTTTACTTCTGAACTCTCAGTTCTGTTCCATTGGTCTGGCCTATGTGTCCATTTTTCTGGCTATATCACGCTGTTTTGGTTCTGGTAGCCTAGTAGCACAACTTGAGATCAAGGAATACAATATCTCTGCTATTTTTTTTGGCCTCAAGATTGCTTTGGGTATTTTGAATCTTTGTGACCCTATACAAAATTGATATTTTTTGTTCTATATTTTTGGGAAAAAAACATTGGGATTTTGATTTTGATTTTGAGTTCACTAAATCAGTGTATTTATTTGAGTAATATGGCCATTATAACTATGTTGATTTTTCCAATCAGTGAACATGAAATATCTTTCCATTTCTTTGTGTCTTCTTCAAATTCTCTCAATAATTTCTTGTAGTTTTTAGTGTATATATACGTCTTTCACATCCTTTTTAAAATTTATTCATAAATATTTTTTCTTTTTGTTGCAATTGCAAATGAAATTTTTTCATTTCTTTTTTTTGAAATTTTATTGTTAGTATATAAGAATGCACTGGATTTTTGTATCTTGAAAATTTACTGTATTTGTTTCTTGTTTCTAGTACCTTTGGGGAGCATCTTTAGGGTTTTCAGTGTAAAGAATCATGTCATCTACAAAGAGTGACAATTTTACTGCTTCATTATTAATGTGGATGTTTTTTCTTTCTCTGAATTAATTGCTCTGGCAAAGACTTCCAGTACTACATTGAATAACAGTGGTGAGAGTGGGCATCATTGTTCCTGATCTTAGCAAAAATGCTTTTACTTTCTCACCATTTGTTATGATATCACCTGAGGGTTTGTAATATATGGTCATTATTGTGTTGAGAATCTGTCCTAGATACATTTTATTGAATGTTTTAATCATAAGTGGATGTTGTATTTTTCAAATGCTTTTTCTTCATCCCTTGGTATGGCCATGTGATTTGTACTTTTTATTTTGTTAATGTGATACATCATATCAGTTGATTTGCATATGTTAAACCATCTTTATGACCCTTGAATGAACCTCGCTTGATCATGAATTTAGTTCTTTTAATGTGTTAATTCAATTTGCTGGTATTTTATTTAGGATTTTTTCATATATATTCATCAGAGATATTGATCTGTATTTCTTCCTTCCTTTCTTCCTCTCTCTCTTTTTTTCATCTTTTCTTTCTTCTCCATGCCTCCCACCCCCTTCCTTCCTTCCTTCCTTCCTTCCTTCCTTCCTTCCTTCCTTCCTTCTTTCCTTCTTTCCTTCTTTCCTTCTTTCTTTGTGCTGTCCTGTAAGGTTTTGGTATCAGGGGTAATGTCCTCATAAAGTGAGTTAGATGATATTTGCTTCTTTCTCAATTTTTTGGAACAGTTTTAGAAATAAAGATATTAAGCATTTGAATGTTTGCTAGGATTCATCAGTGAAGCCATTTGATACTAGACATTTAATTTGGGGGAGGTTTTTAATGACTCACTTTTCCTAGTGTTAATTGGTCTATTTACATTATCCACTTATTCATAATTCAGTATAAAAAGGTTATATATTTCTAAGAACTTGTCCATTTCTTCTAGGTCATAGAATTTGGAAGTATACAGTTTTTCATGGTATTCTTATATCGTCCTTTGTATTCCTATAGTGTCTATTTTAACTTCTTTCATTTCTAATTTTGCTTATTTGAGTTTTAACATTTTTTTTCTTAATGAGTCACAGCCAGAAGGTCGTCAATTTTATTAATCTTTTCAAAGAACCAGCCCTTTGTTGCATTAATTTTTCCTATTGTCTTTTTGTTGTCTATTTTGTTTTATTCTGCTCTAATTCTGATTATTTCCTTCTTTTTTCTGACTTTGGTCTTAGTTTGTTTTTATTTTTCTAATTCTTTAAGGTGAAATGTTAGGTTTTTGCCTGAGTTTTTTGTTTGTTTGTTTCCTGTTATAGGCCTGTAATATAAATTTCCCTCACATTATCACTTTTGTTGCATCCCGCAAATTTTGGTATGTCATATTGTCATTCTCATTTGTCCATGTATCTTTTGGTCTCATCTTTTATGGATTATTTTGACATAGTTGTTGTTTAGCAGCATGTTATTTAATCTCCACATATTTGTAATTTTCCTCACCAGTTTTTGTTGATTTTAAAGCATTGTGATTGAAGAATATGCTTAGTATGATTTCAATATTATAAATTTGAGGAGGCTGGTTTTGTGTCTCAACATATAGCCTATTCTTGAGAATGTTTCGTGTGCACTATAGAAGAATGTATATTTGGTATTCTGGATGAAAAACTCTGTAAATATTGATTATGTCCTTTTGGTCTAATGTTCCATTTAAGGCCATTATTTCCTTAATTTTTTTATTTTTCAATTATAGCTTACATGCACTATCATTTTATTCTGTGTTAGTTTCAAAAAAACAGCATAGGGGTTAGACAATCATGTACTTTACAGCATGGTCTCCCCAATATTTCAATATTTCAAGTAGCCACCTGGTTCCATATAGCTATTACAATATTCCTGACAATATATGCTGTGCTGTAACTTACATCTCAGGGACTGGTCTGAAGCTACAGATTTGTACTTCTTAATTTATACATCTTTTTCTCCCAGCCCCAATCCTCCTCCTCTTGATCAACTGTCAGTCTATTCTCTACAAGTGTTTATATTTCATTTGTTATGTTAAGTGAAATAAATCAGAGAAAGACAAATACCATATGATTTAACTTATGTGTGGAATCTAAAACACAAAATAAATATTTCCATGCTGATTTTCTGTTTAGATGATCTATTCATAGTTGTCAGGGTCTGGGGCAGTTTCTCCCTTTAGTTCTGTTAGCAGTTGCTTTATATGTTTTGGCACTCCCAGGCTGAGTGTATATATATTAATAACTATTATTATCTCTCCTTGATGTATTATTTTCTTTATCATTATAAAATGTCCACCTTTACCTCTTGTTAATTTTTATTGTTTATGCTTTTACAGTTGTCCCAATTTTTTACCCTTAGCCCCCCACTCCCTGAGGCAATCCCCACATCATTGTCCATGTCCATGGGCCATGCATATGTGTTCTCTTCCCTATACTGTACTTTACATCGCCATGACCATTCTATAACTACCAAATTTGAACTTCTTAATTCCTTTACCTTTTCTGTCCATCCTACCAACCCCCCTCCCATCTGGCAGTCATCAAAATGTTCTCTGTATGTATGATTTTGTTTCTGTTCTGCTGGTTTTTTCTGTTTTTTTTTAAAGATTCAATTGTTGATAGATAATTATCTATTATAATTTTATTGTCCATATTTTTTATTTTTTCTCCTTAAAGAAGACCCTTTAACATTTCATATAATATTGGTTTGGTGGTGATTAATTCTTTTAGCTTTTTCTTGTCTGGGATCTGCCCTTTGATTCCAAATGTTAGCTTTGCTGGGTAATCTGGTTGTGGATCCTTGCTTTCCATCACTCTGAATATTTCTTGCCAATTCCTTCTAGAATTTTTATCCTAAAAATCTATTTTGTCAGATACAAGGACTCTTATACCCACTTTTCTCTGGATTCCATTTGCTTGGGGTATCCTTTCCTACCCCTTCACTTTAAGTCTATGTTTTTCCTAGCAGCTGAGATTGTCTCCTGAAGGCAACATATAGTTGGGTTTTGTTTTTTGATCTAACCCACTACCTTGTGTCTTTTCATTGGTGGGTTCATTTCATTCACATTTACAGTAATTATTGATATATGAGAATTTCTTATAACCATTTTATCTTTTGTTTTCTGGTAGCTTTGTGTCCTCATTCTATTCTTTCTTTTTCTTTGTGTTTCTGGTTTGTTTGTTTTTTTATAGCCATGTTTTTTTTTAAAGATTTTATTTATTTATCTTCAGAGGGGAAGGGAAGGAGAAAGGGAGAGAAATATCAATGTATGGTTGCTTCCTGTACATTCTCTGCTGGGAACTGGCCTGCAACCCAGGTATGTGCCCTGACTGGGAATCGAACTGTGATCTCTGGGTTCACAGGCCTGCGCTCAATCCACTAAGCTACACCAGCCATTCTGGGTTTTTTTTAGCTCAGTGGTATTCTTTGATTTTTTTCCCCTCTTTTTCTGCTCTTTTAATGCTATGTGTCTCCATTTTGGATTTTTTTTATGGTTATCATCAAGTTTGTGAAAAATAAATATATGTGTAGTAGTCCTTTTCCTTCTGATTGCATCTTATCATCATTCAATTAGTGATATTGGTGCATTTTTCTCATGGTCACAGGCATTTTGTGGCACCAGACATCATTTCTAAATTCCAGGAAGCAGAAAAGATAAAGGAAAAAATAATGATTCAGAAGACCCATGTCTCATTAGATAGAATGTTAACACAGAGCCATCCATGAGTACTAAGGATTCTAGGCAAGCAACTAATAGAGGATGTAGGAGAAAAATTAATAGAGAGTGAATGTTGGTTGGGACAAACTAGTGTCTTCCACAATTAGTAAAAATCCTTGTTAAATTTCTTTTCTTTTTAATTTAAATTTATTGTTGTTCCATTACAGTTGTCCCACCTTTTTCCCCATTGCTCACCCTACACCATCCCCACCATTCCCATAGTCAATCCCCCTATTGTCTGTGACCATGAGTCCTCCATTCATGTTTCTTTGCTTGCCCCTTCCCCCTCTTTCCCTCATTATCTCCCTCCCCACGCCCCTCTGGCCACTGACAGTTTGTTCTTTATTTTCAGATTCTATTTTGCTCATTTGTTTGTTGTGTTGATTAGGTTCCATTCATAGGTGAGATTACATGGTATTTGTCTTTTACTGCTAGGCTTACTTCTCTTAGCGTAGTGCTCTCCAGTTCTATCCATGTTGTTAGGAAGGGTAGGAGCTCCTTCTTTCTTTCTTCTACATAGTATTCCATTGTGTAAATGTATCACAGTTTTTTGATCCACTCATTTACTGATGGGCACAGGCTGCTTCCAGCACTTGGCTATTGTAAATTGTGCTGCTGTGAACATTGGGATGCACGGGTTCTTTTGAATTGGTATTTCAGGATTCTTATGGTATAATCCCAACAGTGGAATTGCTGGGTCAAAAGACAGTTCCATTTTTAGTTTTTTAAGGAAATTCCATACTGTTTTCCACAGTGGCTGCACCAGTCTGCATTCCTACCAACAGTGTACTATGGTTCCATTTTGCTATACATTTTTCAAATGAGTTATTTTGGAAATAGAAATTAAAATGTTTAAAGAATAGTTTTAGATTTATAGAAAAATTATAAAGGCAGCTCATGGAGTTTCTGTATACCCTATACCCACTTTCCCCCTTCGTGATCATTTTTCACTATTATGATAAATTTGTTACCACTAAGTAACCAACATAAAAACATTAGAATCAACTAAAGTTCACAGTTACTTTGAACTACACTATTTTTTTCTAATTCCATGATCCCATCTGGGATACTAAAGTACATTTAGTCATGATATCTCCTTAGCCTCCTGTGGTCTCTGACAGATTTACAGATTTTCATTGTTTTTGATGAATTTTACACGTTGAGGAAATCTGGTCCAGTGTTTTGTAAAACATCTCTCAATTAAAGTTTACCTGAAATTTTCCTCAAGTTTCTTTAGACTGGGGTTATATGTTTTTAGGAGAAAAACCACAGAGATAAATTGACATTCTCACCATATCATATTGGGGTATATGCATCAATATGACTTATCACTGATGATTATAAACTTAGTCATCTGACTGGTAGTGTTTGTCTGGTTTCTACACGGAAAAGTTACTTTTCCTCCACCCTTTACATTCCATACTCTGTGAAAAGAAATTATTCACAGCCTTGTTTAAAAAGTAGAGAGTTTCCACTTCTTGGCAAAAAAGTATTTACATAAAGTATTTGGAAATCTTCTGCCTGAAATATTTGCCTCTTCCACCATTTATTTCTTTATTCAACCATTTTTTCCTATGAGTATGTACTCATAAATACATATTTTATGTTTTGGGTTACAACCTAACACCACTTTGTTTATTTTGTAGTTCAAATTGTCCTAGTTCTGGCCTTGGAGCTCTTTCAGTTTGATATGTTATTTATGAATGATAAAGATTTATTTTCCAAAAATAACAATTTTAAAGTAATAATAAATTTAAAATAATTTTCTCTAATTATCCTAAAAATTTATATAAAATAACCATATATAAGTATTTAGGATCTATAAATATAAGACCACCTTGTAAATTTCTTAAAAAAATAAGATATTCAGGATTTTGATGGGGATTGCATAGAATCTGTAGAACAATTTGGAGAGTATACCATCTAAACAATATTAAGTCTTCACATCCATCCATATTCGTCTTCCATTTATTTAGGTCTCATATAATTTCTTTCAATAAAATTTTTAAGTTTTTTATTGAATTTATTGGGGTGACATGGGTTAATAAAATCACATGGATTTCAGGTGTACAGTTCTCTAATACATCATCTGTACACTGTATTGTGTGTTCACCAGCTCATGTCAAGTCTCCTTCCATCACTATGACCCACACCATACCCTCTCCTTCCTCCCCGCTTCCCCTACCCCTCTGGTAATTATCATGCTGTTGTCTGTGTCTATGAGCATTTTTTTTGCTTAATATCCTTCACCATTTTCACACAGTGCTGCAACCCTCCTCCTCTCTGACAGCTGTCAGTATGTTCTAGATCTATGAATCTGTTTCTATTTTGTTTGTTAGTTTATTATGTTCATTAGATTCCATATATGAATGAAATCCTATGATATTTGTGTTTCTCTGACTGGCTTATTTCACTTAGCATGATGCTCTTCAGGTCCATCCATGCTTCAGCAAAAAGTATATTTCCTTCTTTTTATGGCAGAGTAATATTCCATTGTGTAAATGTACCACAGCTATTATTTTTTCTTTCCACTTATTTAGTTATGGACAATTGGGCTGCTTCCAAACCTTGCCTATTGTAAATAACACTGCAATGAACATGGGATGCATATATTCTTTCAAACTATTGTTTTGGATTTTCTTAGAAGTGAATTTGTTAGGCTGTAAGGCAGTTCCATTTTTTAATTTTTTTCAAAGATTTTATTTATTTATTTTCAGAGAGGGGAAGGAAGAGAGAAAGAGAGGGAGAGAAACATCAATGTGTGGTTGCCTCTAGCACACCCCCACTGGGGACCTGGCCTGAAACCCAGGCATGTGCCCTAGACTGGGAACTGACAACCCTTTGGTTCACAGCCCAGCACTCAATCCACTCAGCCACACCAGCCAGGGCCATTTTTAACTTTTGGGGGTAACTCCATACTGCTTACCAGGGTGGCTGCACCAATCTGCATTCCCACCAACAATGCATGAAGGTTCCCTTTTCTCCATGTTTTCACCAGCACTTGTTGTTTGTTGACGTATTGATGATAGCCATTCTGACAGGTGTGAAGTGATATCTCATTGTGGTTTTAATTTTCTGAGTACAAGTCTTTTACATCCTTGGTTAAATTTATTCCTCAGTATTTTTTTCTGAAGCAGTAGTAAATGGCATTGTTTTCTTAGTGTGCCATTCTGACAGTTCATTATGGGTGTATACCAATGCAACAGATTTCTGAATATTTATTTTGCATCCTGTTACTTGACTGAATTCATTTATCATTTTCAGTAGTTTGGCAGAGTCTTTAGGGTTCTCTATGCACAGTATTATGTCATCTGCAAATAATGACAGTTTTACATCAGTTTGGATGCCTTTCATTTATTTTCTTCTTGTCTGATTGCTGTGGCTAGGACTTCCAGTACTATGTTGAAAAAGAGTGGTGAAAGCAAATATCCCTGTTGTTCCTGAGCTTCAGGAAAACACTTTTGGTTTTTTCCTGTTGTGTATAATGTTGGCTGTGGATTTGTCATACATGGCCTTTATTTATTGAGGTATGCTCTCTCTATTTCTACTTTGCTGAGAGTTTTTATTGTAAATGGGTGCTAAATTTTATCAAATGCTTTTTTGGCATCTATTGATAAGATCATGTGGTTTTTATGTTTCATTTTATTTATGTGGTATAATACATTTATGGATTTTCAGATATTGTAACAACCTACCATCCCCAGAATAAATGATCATGGTGTATAATCTTTTTAATGTATTGCTGGATCTGGCTTGCTAATATTTTATTGAGGATGTTAGCATCTATGTTCATCAGAGATATTGGCCTATAGTTTTCTTTCTTTGTAGTGTCTGGTTTGGGAATTATGATGACGCTGACCTTGTAAAATAAACTTGGCAGTCTTCCCTCCTCTTGAATTTTTTTAGAATAATTTGAGAGCAATTGGTGTTCTTTGAATGTTTGGTAAAATTCTCTTGTGAAGCCATCTTTTTCAGGACTTTTGTTTGTTGGAAGTTTTTTTTTTTCTGTTTCAGTTTCATTAGTTCTAGTCTGTCCATTCAGATTCCCTGATTCTTCCTGATTCTGCTGGGAAAATAGTATGTTTCTGGGAATTTATCCATTTCATCCAGATTGTCCAGTTTGTTGGCATATAGTTGTTCATAATTCAATGAAGTTTTATAGATTTTAGTATACATATATTATACTCCTATTAAATTTGTTCTTAAATTTTTATTGTTTTTGATGGTTTTGTAAATAAAATTTTTAAATTTTATTTTTGATTTTTCATTTTATTATGCAAAAATGTGATTGCTCTCTGTGTTGTGATCTTGTATCTCAAAACTCAGCTGAACTTGTTATGTGGATCCCATAATTTATTGGTAGAGTTCCTAGGATTTTCTATTTAATATATTCACGTTATTTGCAATTAGAAGGATTTTTTTTCTTTCTGAAATGGAAGGCTTTTCTTTTTCTTGCATAATTTTCCTGGCTAGAACCTCCAGTTCTGTGTTGGTTAAAAGTGACAAATGTAGACAGACTTTTTCTGTTCCTGACATTATAGGGAAATCTTTTATCTTTGTGTTTGATGTTAGCTGTGTTCTACATAGATTCTTTTTATTTGGTTAAAGAATTTCACTTCTCTTCTCAGTTTGTTGAATGTTTTTTATCATTAAATAGTTTTGAATTATGTCAAATGATTTTTCTTAACATATTAAAATGATTATGATATTTTATTAATGTGGTATATTATATTCATTGATTGTCTATGTGGACAAATCTAACATTCCTGACAAAATTCACACTCAGTCATGGCATATTGTCCTTTTACATGTGGCACAAATTTGATAGCTAATATTATGTTGAGAACATTTGTGTCCATATTCATAAATATCTGCCTGGAGTTTCTTCTTTTTTTTTTTTGGATGAGTATGCTTTTATTTATTTATTTTTTTAAATTTTTTTTATTTTAGATAATTCAGTACAGTTTCTATCTTTTATTCCCATTCTTTTATTTCAATGTGTTTGTGTGGTTTTGTTATCAGAGTAATACTAGCTAAATAGAATGATTTAAGTGTACACTTTTTTATTTTTGAAGATTTTGTGAATTGATATTAATTCTTTAATATGTACAATATAACAGTTAAGACTTCTGCTCCTGAGTTTTTCTTTGTTGGGAAGGTTTTGATTACTGATTCAATCTCTTTATTTGTTATAGTTCTATTTAGACTTTCTTCTTCTGAGTGATTTTTGGTAGTTTGTATCTTTATAATTATTTGTTAATTTCATCTAAGCTATGTAGTCTGTTGGCATATCAGTATTCACATGTTTACTTACAGTTATTTTTATTTCTGTTAGGTCAATAGTAATGTCACCTTTTTCATTTGAAACTTCAGTAATTGGAATTTTCTCTATTTTTTGGTGAATCTAGCAAAAGGATTGTCAATTACGTTAATTTTTTTCAAGAATTCACTTTTGTTTTTTTCTCTATTTTATTTATTTTCTGTCTAGTCTTTATTATAACTTTCATTATGCTTGCTTAGGCTTTAGTTCACTCTTTTTTAGGTTTCTTAAAAGTTAGTGATTGATATGAGACATTTCTTTGACATTCATAGGCATTAATATGAGACATTTTAATATTGACATTCACTGCTATAAATTTCCCTTTATATAAGAACTGCCTTTACTGCTTCCTTTATGTTTTGGAGGGTGCATGTTTGTTTTTATTCATCTCAAAGTATATTCTAATTTTCCTTGTGATATTTTCCTTGATCAATTGATTATTTAGAAATGTATTCTTTAATATTTATATATTGATAAGTTCTCAAATTTATTTTGTTTTTAATATTACATTTTACTCCATGTGTTTAGAAAGCATATTTTGTGTGATTTCAATACTTTTAAATTTATCAAGACTTTTTTACAAACACATATAGACCATTGAAATGACCTTGGAAAAAATATATATCTTCCTGTTTTGGGGTGGGATACTCTATAAATGTGCTAGACCTAGTTGATTTTTAGTGTTGCTCAAGTATCCTGTTTTCTTGATCATCAGTCAAATGTTTTTCCATTATTAAAAGTGAGGTATTGAAACTGCCAGTTATCACAAAGTTGTCTATTTCTCCCTCTGAATTTTTATATGTATTTTGGATCTCTGTTATTAGATGTATATATATTTGATAGTTGTATCTCTTTATGGATTGAGTTTTATTCATATATAATATCCCTCTTTTTCTTTATTAACAATTTTTATATTAAAGTCTGTGTATGCCTCATGTTAGCTATAGTAGTTTTCATTTGGTTATAGTTTTCATGTTATATCTTTTTTTCTATCCTTTAACTTTTTAAAATTAAGTTTATTGGGGTGACATTAGTTAACAACATTATATAACTTTCAAGTGTATGACTCTATAACACATCATCTATGTATTGTTTTATGTATTTACCACCCAAAGTCTAGTCTCCTTCCATCACCATAAATTTGACCCATTTACCTGCTTCTCTGGTAACATACAATGCCATTGAATCAGAAGTGTATTTTTTAGGAGTGATGTTTGGATTGTGGGTTTTTGTTTGTTTGATTATTCATCCTGCCATTCTTTGCCTGTTTACTGTCATCTTTAATGCATTTATGTATTACATAATTGCTGATAAGGTAAGATATATGTGTTATTGTGCTATTTTTCTAGACACCTTTATATTTCTTTATTCTGTTATTACTGCCTTTTTTGCATTAAATATTTTATAGTTTAAATTCTCTGTTATTTACTATATATTTTGAGTTATTCTCTTAGCAGTTTCCATGAGGATTTCAATTAATATCTTAATTTATAAAAACTTAGTTCAGATCAATACCAATTTTTTCCATAATATACAGAACTGGTTTCTTTCTGTACAAGTCTCTCCTCTTCCTCACCTTTGTGCATGTGGTCATACATCTTTATACATTATACATAATCATTGTTTTATGCTGTTAAGTCAAATAGAAGAAAAATTATAAAAGAATACTTTTATACTGCCTTTACCTATGTAGTTACCTTTCCTAGTTCTTTTGATTTCTTCATGTGTAATTAAGGTTCTGAAGTCTCTCACGTTTTGATTTTCTGGCAAGGGCCTGCTTTCTTTGTCAGTTTTGAAAAGTTGTTGTACTAGGTATAGATTTCCTGACTGACAATCTAATTTTGTCCTTTTATCCCTTTTGAATATGCCAATCCACTGCCCTTTGGCCTCCATAATTTTGAAGATAAATCAACTGTGGATCTTACTGAGGGTATCTTGTATATAATGAGTCATTACTCAGTTGCTGATTTTGAGATTTTCTTTGTCTTGGCCTTTTGACAGTTGGATAATAATGTACTTAGGTGTAGATCATGCTTACTTGAAATATACTTGGAGTAAAAGGAGAGTCTTAAATGTATATATTAATGATTTTCATCAAATGTGAGTTTTTGCCTTGTTCTGTTTCTCCTTTCTGCCTGAGATTCTCATTGTGCTTTTGTTAGTACACTGGATGGTGTCAAACAGTGTTCATTTTTCTTTATTTTTTAATTTAAATTTCCTGAATAATAATCAATGGCTGAGCTCCAAGTTTGCTAATTGTTTCTTCTACCTACTCAAATCTCCTATTGTGGCTCTTTGGTAAATTTTTCCTTGCAGTATTTTTCATTGAGAATTATAATTTTTAATGCAAAAATTTTCATTTGGTCTGTTTTTAAAAATATTTTTTTCTTTTTATGATGTTTTCTATTTGTTGAGACATCATATTCATAATTTCTTTTAGTTCTTTACACGTGGTTTTCTTTAGTTCTTTGAATATACTTAAATCAGCTGCTTTAAAGTCTTGCTCTATTAAGTCTGATATCTGGGTTTCCTGAAGGACAGTTTCTGTTGACTTCTTTCCTATGTGTGGGGCATACTTTTTTGTTTCTTTGCATTTCTCCACAGTTTTTATAAAAGAGTGGATGTTATATAGTATATAATAATATCATGTGATAACTTTGAAATCAGATCCCATACACACCCCCAGAATTTGTCATTGTAGCTGCTGTTCATTTATTCAGTGGCTTTCCTGAAGTAATTGAATAAAGTCTGTATATTTTATCATGTGTGACCACTGAAGTGTTTGCTGAGAGATCAGCTAATAATCGGGTTCAGATTGGACAAAGATTTTCTTAAATGTCTCTAACCAAACATCTTCTGACTTTTGCTGAAGAGTTCTTTGTGCTTGCCCCAGTTTGCAATTCATTTTTAGCCTTCACTATTGCTTACATAGCACCTCAAGGTCAGCCAGAGGTGAAAACTTAGGATCTTGTCAGATGTTTTAAAGGTGTAAACACAGCCCCAGGCATGCACATAGTTCTGTGCATGTGCTTGGCCTTCAAGATTTCTGATATATTGAAAGGTTTCAAAGTTCTCTTTTGACATCTAATTTCTATATTTTCTTTTTTCTTTTTTTCTGACTGTATGGTTTTCCTTATTTGGTGAGCTAAGAAAAATCTTTTTATTAGTGACAGACAGTCAAATTGTCACTGCTTATAACTTACTCAAGTTAAGATACTTTCATAAATACAGAGGAATAACACAAAGGAAAAATGACAAGATAGAAGAGAGCTTCTGTAATGAACTGATAATTGAAAAAATCAGGAAAAAATTAATTAAAATTTGATAGAACAAAATATTTCTTGAAAAATAAAAATATAAATCAGAATGCTAAAATAATTTATTACATTTCAGAAAAAAGTGGATAAAACAACTATCAACACAGGTATTTATATTGATGAAATTTTTATTTGTAATTATAAAGATTTATAAATATTTGGGATTAATAAAAAAAACATGTAAATGACCCATGGGCATGGACAGTGGTATGGGAGGTGTACTGGGTAGAGGAGGACAAAGGGAGAAAAATGGGGACAACTGTATTAGCTTAAACAATAAAATATTTTTTAAAATATTTATAAATATTCAGAGGGAAAGTAAGCATTACTTGCAAAGGCTTAAAAAATCAGGTTGTTTCATATTCCTTCACAATTTTAGATGCTAGAATAAAGTATGGTTATTAAATGGAAAATGAGGGGAGGAGTGGGTGGATGGATGTGGTACTGGCCAATTCCTAACCATTTAAAACAAATAGCCATTTTCTATTATGCTATTCATAGAAAAATAGACATTCTCAAATATCACAAGTTAAATTGAAAATAAGATTAATAAACTGATAGTCAATAAATGTCAAATTAATTCAATAAGCAACAAGTAACTATGATAAATTTAATTCTAAAATTAAATGTGAATTTTAAATTTGGAAATAAAAATTATAAAATATAAATATGCCAATATGTATGTAAAGTATTAATTTTCCATAAACATTTACATTAAAATGTTAATATGCCAAAAGAATTTGCCTCAAAGCTCTATAGGCTCAATAAATGTCATTTTTTAATTGGTAAATGTCAGTATATCTAATTTCATTTTGGTTGCTGAGAATATATATCCAAGTATTTGTGTTAGTTTTCTATTGTTGCTATGGCAAATTACCACAAATTCCATGGCCTAAAGCAATACAAATACCATCTTAAATTTTCATGGGTCTTAAGTCCAACACAGGTCTCACTGGGTTAAGATCAAGGTGTCAGCAGAGTGATTCCTTTTTGGAGCCTCTGAGAGAGGATCTGTTTTCTTGCCTTTTCCAGCTTCTTGCCTTTCTTTCTTGCCTTTGCCTGCTTTCTTTGGCTCATTCCTCCTCCATCTTTAGAGTCAACTCCCCTAGGCTGAGTCCTACTAATGCTGTTATTGCTTTTATTTTTTAATCTTCTGCTTCCATCTTTCTCAGATAAAGACACTTCAGATTACTTTGGGTCCATCCATATAATCCGTGCTAATACCTTCTTCTTATGTTCAACTGATTTGTAACTTTAATTCCATCTGTAGCTATAAATCCCCTTTGTCATGTAATATAACACATACACAATTTCCAAGGACTGGGACAGGGATATCTTTGGGACAATATTTTGCCTACTAGTGTGTCCCTAGTCCTCAAAGAGTCACATAAAAAATAAAGTTATTTCATTCCAAAGTCCCCAAAAGTCTAAGCTAAATAGAGCATTAAATACACCCAAATTGCTTCTAAGTCTCATCAATTCAAAAACCCTGAATGTCATCATCCCAACTACATATGAGTGAGCCTCTGGGTGTAATTTATCCTGGGTCACGACTCTCTCCTTCTGTGAACATCTGAAACCCAAGCAAAAAGGTGATTGTCCTCACCCCTATCCTCCCCTGCAAAAAACAATGGTGGGACAGGCATAGGGTACTAGTTACAGAACTTCTGATTTAGGAAGGGAAAAACTGGAAAGAGAAAAGAATCCACCTCCCCAAGCAATTTCAAAATCTAGCCAGGTGAACTAGATGACCCTCTGAGTCATCTTTCCTTATTCATTAAATGCAGTGCATGTTCACAGCTGAATTTAATCTATTTCCCACCTACAGAATTCTGGTCTGACAGCCTTCTTTCATTCCATACTCTATCATTGCCCTTCAGTTCAAGCTGGCAGAGTTTCTCTTGATATATGAACCTTGTGGGTCTCTTATGTATCTTATCCTGGTTCATTCCATTAGACAACAGGCTCTTTGAAAATCATTCAAGATGACCTTTGATGTTTTTCTTAGATAATCCCATATGTATCTTTGTTTTTGCTGAGATAATTCAGGGATAAATCTCATGCTTAATCATTTCAGAGTCTTTTGTGTGAATGAATGTACCGACCTTTTTTTTTTTCTGAAGTGTTAGCAAAAGATTGTCCAGCCCCGCCCATAGTTTATATTCTACAGCACACCTTCCTGACAATGGGTACCTCTTAATTTTAGTATTATTATGATATGAACAGACTTCCTCAATTATCAAGTCTTAGTTCCTTTTATCCTCTTGCATTTTACTGTAAGCAGAAAGAAGAAACTTGGCCATATCTATAACACTTTACTTGTAAGTCCCTCATGTAAATGTTCAATTTTATTTTTAAAAGTTCTGAGTGTCAGGTAACTGCAGGACACAATTTTGCTAAACTTTCTACCATTATATAACAAGGATCCTCTTCCAGTTTTCAATAATGTGTTCTTCATTAACTTCTGGTTCCTCCCTAGCAGTACCTTAAACATCCGTGTTTCCACCAACAATCTGTTCATGAAAACTTATGTTTTCTCTAAAGCAATATATGGTTTCTCTACCATGCTTCTCTCTTTTCTTCTGATCCCTCAAACAAAGAGTTTTAAATTTATACATCTAGTAAGTCTGTTCAAGGAAATATAGATTTCTATTATACTCCTCAAAATTATTTGAGCCTCTCCCCATCACACAATTCCAAAGCCACTTCTACATTTTTAAGTATTTATTATATCACCCCATTTCCAGGTACCAAAATTTGCATTAGTTTCCCATTGCTGCATTGACAAATTACCAGTAACTTAGAAGCCTAAAACAACATAAATTCATTTTCTTATAGTTCTGTAGATCAGAAGTCTGAAACAAATCCAGTCGGTAAGATCAAAGTGTTGGGTAGGATGGCTCCTATGGAGAAGCTCTAGAAGAGAATCTATTTCCTTGCCTTTCCCATCTTCTAGAGGTCACGTACTTTCCTTAGCTCATTCTCTCCTCCATCCATCTTCACAGCCAGTAATACCATGTCAAGTTCTTTTCACACTTCCATCTCTCTGGTTTTCTTTTTTCTGCTCTTTTCCATTTATATAGACCCTTGAGATTATATTGAACCCACCTAGATAATCCAAAATTATCTCACCATACTTTAATTTTATCTAAAACCATAATTCCTCTTTGCCATGTATCCATCGTAATATTTACGGGTTTGGGGGATTAGGCATGGCCATCTATAGAAAGCCATTCTTCTGCCTATCATTGTTTTACTCCTCTCATTACCATTGTAGGGTAAAATATATTATTATATACCAAAACAGTACTTAGAATTACATTGAATTATGAATGTGTTTTGGTTTGGAAGATAGCAAGGTAAATGATTACTTTTCTAACCTAGTCAATAAAGATAAAAATAGAAAGCATGAATATTATAAATGAGAAAAGGAATAATATAGAGTAATATACATTTAAAAGTCTAAATGAAAAAGTTATATTCTTTCACAATACATAAGGAAAACCATAATCTGGATTACTGCCTTGAATCATGAAGTCAGAAGTCATGTAAGAAATAAAATATAGAAGTACCAAATTAAAACTCTATTGAGAATGAGAATTTTTTTTACTCTAAGAAATTACACCAAACCTCCTAGCTTAAACCCAAAATTGTGTAAAAGTTATTAAGTTTGTACTGCTTGGACCTTTGGTTCATAATTCCTTAACCTGCATGAGCTCAAATGTGTTCTAAAGGTACCAAAATATAAATGATACGATGTCAAAAGAGCCTCTAGCCTTGGGTGTCAAAAGTCAAAACAGAGGGTTTTATTAAGAAATGGGGACTAAAATAGGGTTTATGTGAAAGGTTATATATTAAATGGTAGATACTGAGTCATTTCTCCCAATCTCCTTCCTGGAATGTTGTCACCCTGGCTCATGATACTGAAAAGTATGTTCTTTATAAGATAAAATTCATAACCACATAGAAAAATCACTGGATATGAAAGTATGCAACTTCTATAAGAAAATAGCCAGCCCATTACCTGATTACCTTGTAATGAAGCTAAGAGCTAACAGGCTCTACCCTCTCATTATAAAGCTTCTAATCAGCTTTTTCACATCTTTTTTATTTTTATTTCTTATTTTCCAATATGAATGGTCACATTTAAAGGAAGTCTTCAACAGAAAGAGCAAAACAAACAAATAAAAAACAGAAGAAAGCAGAATAAAAGGATGTGTGTTACAAAATGGAATGGACAGAGGGGTGGGGATGATATACTATTACCGAATGTACTCCCCCTTCTTCCTGGGTCCCCCTGTACTAGGTTCACCTTACCTGCCACCAGGAAATTATGGGGCTCAATGCCAGAGATTGGTGAAAAGGAAAGGAATTATTTATTCAAAAGTTATACAGACTTAGAGTAGTCACTTAATGTCTTAATTGAGATCCCAAAGTCCCTTAGAATACCCACAAATGCACAGTCCTTCCTTCCCCGCTTTGCCCAGTCTGGGGTACCATATCTCAGGAAAAGAAATAGAAGTCCATGGCTCAGGTAGCCCCTCAGTTCCCAGCAATCCACCCTCAGCTGGCAGGCCTCCCTCAGTTCCCAGCACCACCAGCTGTGTAGCTGCACAGTCTCCAGTTAATCCAAAACCACGTGGCACCTTCTCACAGCCCACCAGCAAGAGTCCTTTCACCCTTTTCCTTCCTGCAGTGTCTCTCCTGCATTTATCCAAACTGCTAACAGAGAGCTCTGCATCGCTGCCACATCTTGCTTTCCAGCTTCCTAAGCTGCGTGACAAAGGGAGCCCCAAAGCTGCACAGTTCTCCCTCTCTCACCAAAGCCATGTAGCTCTCCCCTTACTCCAAAGCCGAGTGGTCCCTCCTAGCATGGCTGCCACGCCTGGGTTTAAGTCCCATCACCAATCTTCCTCTTCAGCCACATTTCTGACTCCTCCCACAATCGGCCACAGATGCAAAATTCCCCTATTTCTCCAGCTTTTCTGGGCTGCCATAGTAAGTACAGCAGACGTGGCCCCATGGTGTGGAGCCAATCATCTCCAAGCTCTCACTCAGGCACTATAACCAGAGGGAGTTGCCTCCCAGTTACATCTTGGGTGGAAGTCACTCCCATCCCCCGGACTCAAAGCTTGGCCACAGCTATTTAACATATCCATGAAACCAGTTAAAAGTTACAGATATGTTAAATGACCATGCTAGAGGTTAGGTGTGAAACTGCTGATGTGCAGAACAACTCTCAATGGCCTGCTCCATGTGTCCCATCCCCCAGTTCAGACTTGTGAGGGTGAGGACATCCTATATATATTTTTTAAATATTTTCTGGACACCCTGAGTTCTGGACCCCATTACAAATCCCTATTTGGGGGCCCCCTGGCTGCACCCTGTATCAGAAGAAATGAAACTAATGATGGGAACAAACACATAACCACTTAACCATGCTATGCAAGGATTATCAAAGAGATAAAATATCTCATCTGCAAAACAAAGCAAAAAAGGAACCGACAGAAGAATGAACTCATAGAAGTTAAAAATTTATTTGCCAAATAAAAATTTGATATGTGTTGGAATGTAAATTTAAGGGTGTCCTCAAAAAATAACATAAAAGATAAAAAGGTTTTTATAAATATGACAGAATTTTTAAGAGACCTGGAGGATCAATCCAACAGATCCATTATATAAGAGTTCAAGAAAAAAAGACATATAAAATATTAAGAAATAACACAAGGAAATGCCTCAGAATAGAGAAATGTAAGTCTTTAGATTTATACTATGTGTGAAATGTTCAAGAAAAAAATTGTCTGGTAACCATTACCAGAAAGGCAAATGCTTTTTAACAGGTTTTCAACTCCCTAAAAATTTTGAGGAAATAGAATTGAATAAACAGCTAAATTGACAATAAAGTAAGAAAGTAAAATAAATAAAGCTAAAGAAAAGCAAAGAGTCACAAAATTTACCTCCCTCCCATCCCTTCTTACAATCAGTGGATGATGTGTTCAGAAAAACAAAGGGTACAAAACACCAACAAAGAAAAAGATGATTTGTTATTAAAAAAAGAAAGATTACAAACAGGAAGTCTGGGACAAAAGCTCAAAGAATGACAACTGTTCCATTGCTCCTCTGTGACCACATACTGCCCCTTTTTGATCACTGTGATAAGGTTAATACAATGGTTCGATTGGCCAGACTTGATCCGATAGCTCCCTTCCCTACCAGAGTCAAGTGTGGGCCTGAATTTACAATCCCAGAATTCTAAATTGGAGACGTGGGATAGTACAACCCGTATGCTAGAGAAGGCAAAGTTGGAATATGATCATTAGATGAGTTATTCCATGATTATAGTATCATTAAAATTTTTCTATTTTGGGGGGAAATTGTAATATTACACCATTATTGAACAAATAGAACTATTATGTGTTTATATAGCTGATTTGATGTATCACTGATGATCTGTCTTATTTCTGACACTTATGAAATGCTTCTCCTTCTTGGAATTTGGAGAGTGCAAGTGGGGCATGAGTGCCTTGTCATTCTCTGTCAAAGTATAATAATACATGTCCCATTGAGGGAAAGGTGACATGGTACTAGAAGAAAGATCTGCCATAGTTTTATGACAGCTTTGCAGACTTTTACTGTTTTTTAAATGTTGTTTCCCAGCATTGGGCACATCCTTCTTGTGTTGTGGAATTTCCCAATGTGGGAGTGGTGGTAATTCTCCCCAACCCTTCTCCCCACACGCCCCCCACAGCAGAGGAGAAACCCCTCTTAGATTTTATTTGGGTTCTTAGGTCTGTGGTCAGTGGTGGGATTTGTAAATAATGAGAACACCTTAGTCTTTTGACTAGATTATTTTTGCAACAAATCTTCATTTGAATTGTCTTCCTTGCTTAGTCTGATTTTCTAGTCCTCTTATCGACTGTACTATTGACTTAATTTCCTTGACAATTCCATTTCCTCCTACAGGTTAGGTTTCTGTTCTTTGCGGCAACTAAAAACCCTGATGTATACTGATGCCACTGCTTAATCATTGTGATTTTTTATTGCCAGAATTCAAATGTTACAGTTCCCTAAATAAATCTTTAAAACCTTTTACATTGTAGAGGAGCATGAAGGGTACTGAAATTATGCAGAAAAAGGCTTCCTGGCTTTCTAGCCTTTGGATCCAGTGAACAAAGGTAGTATACCTGGAGTTATCATTGACTTGATTTTAGTAATTCAGAATTTAAAGTCATAATATTTTAAAAAAATGCTATATGATAATACAAAACTTTCTTCATAAGATAATAAAGCATTAATGCTGTTATACAGTATTAGATGTCAGAATATTTGAAATAGTCTTTTTGTGTGAATATATAAGTATTTTCTCACTTTAATTTTCATTAATAAATCAGTTATATCCCATATTGGGTGCTGTGGCTGAGTGGATAGAGTGCCAGCCTGCAAATCAAGGGGTTGCAGGTTCAATTCCCAGTCAGGGCACATATGTGGTTTCAGGCCAAGTTCCCAGTAGGGGGCATGTGAGAGGCAATCATACATTGATGTTTCTCTCCCACTCTTTCTCCCTCCCTTCCCCTGTCTCTAAAAATAAACAAATAAAAATTTTAAAAAATCAGTTCTATACCTTGTTAACACAAGACTATCATTGCCAAATAATCTACAATTTTTTATAGAGCCCAGGCCTTTGCCTTTGAGGTCACCACATAGACATTTATCTTATTAGTAGACTTTTGTTCTTAAGAACCAAAAAAAGGGGACATAAATGATAGCAACTCTGAGTATGTATCCAAAGCTCTAACTTGTTGAAAAGGTATTTTCTTTTGTTAAAGTACAGTGTTAGAAGTGTATAAAGCCAAAATTCAGTGGATAAAATATTCCTTTGAAATTGATCTGACTAAAAGTGCAACAAAGCAAATTTTAGTCACGGGCATTTTGGTTAAAATGTGCTGACAGAATATTCTTTAAATTCATTAATAATGTGTTTTCATCCCTGAAAACTTCAAAATATCAGTACATATTAAAAACCCTGTTCATAATATGGTCCTAGGAATTTTGGTGAAAGTCTGTCTTTAGAGGTAGTTACAGGAGAGAGGGAGGGAGGGATGCCCCGCTAACCCCTTGGCCCTTTTGTGACCTTAGAAATCCTATTTAACCTTTTATGCTTCAGTTTCCATTTCTACAAGGAACAATAATAGTACTGACCTATAAGATAACTGTAAAGATAAAATGTGAATACTTGTAAAACTGGACATGTAATAACTACTCACCAAATTTTAACTGTGCTATTAATAATATATTGTGTCAAATTTAGCTGTCTATATAGATTTTTGTCTGATCTGTATATATTTTAAAAATCTATACATGATGTTTTAGGTCCATATTCTTCTTCACTCAATTTGTTTTTTAAATATTTGTCTTCTTATATTCTCCAAGAAATTATGAACTAATATTCTTATATCAACATTTTCACAATTGCATAGAGGATTATCTTTCTTATAATAAAATTTCCAAATTCTGGGAGAGAGAAACACAAAGGATTTTTCTTGTCAAGCATTCTTCACAATTATTCCCATATCTTAACTGTAGGAAAGCATTAAAATGATTTTACTGCTTATATTACAGTAAATGTTAGAAAAGAATGCTTTAACTATTCAGAGTATACTACATAATGTATATATAATACATTATGCAGAAAAAATCCTTACAAAAGAAAGAAATGGAAGCAATTACAATATTTGCCTAAGTTGAAGGCGTTCGTTCATATGGTCTCAACAAATCATATTTTCCCCCAGAAAGACTAAGAATGGGAATAGTATGGATGGAAATAACAAAATTTAGTCATTTTTGAAAAGTTAATATTCTGCTTCTTGTCTCTTTCTCACTCTTCAAGTCAAAGCTGTTGTGAAAACATGAGTGTGTCTTTACCTAAGAAACTATCTGTTTTCAGTTATAATTTCTGGTATGCGATTTTTCTCTGGGTATGTCACCAAAACAGATATTTCTTTTATTGGCTCACAGTATTTGAAGAAATCATTTAGTAAAGCAAAAATAATGGGTTTTGCTTTTATTTATAGGCTCTTCCTTTATTGGAGCATAGACTGCAAATCAGGGGAAGGCATATTTCTATTAACCAGTCAAGAAAGGGAGGGTTTGGGAGGACAGAAAACTACTGACTGAATCATCTGTTGACTTGGGCACCTATGGTTAAACATACACACATGCGTGCATGCACGTGCATGCACACACACTAGCAAGATTCAGCCTTGACTTGTTAATGGGTCATCCACATTGCGTGGACTCAACTAGCTTAGATGATTGCTTCATCCCTCACATAGCTTGGTCTGCACAGTTGTGGCTATGGCCACTTCAAGGTTCTGTGGGATCTCCTACTAGTTTACAACATTATAAGGGTGTTTTTCTACCAGCAGAACATTGGCCATAAATGTCTATTAGTCAAAATAACTGCAGCAGTTTTATAGGGCCTGTGTATTTCCCCACTGCTTCTCCTTAAATTACCAAGAATGCAAAAATAACCAACAGTTTGACCTTTAAAATCACAAATTGGATAGGTTCATCATTAAAATATATTGTAAATGTGTTTCCCATTACTTAGCTCATTTAGCATATTCAGCAGCAAGCCTTCTGAGTTTTGAGTTTTGTTTTTCTTCTTCACTTCACAAAAGGCACTAGATTATTTTTTTTCAAGCCAAGAGATACTTACAAGAGTAGAATATAATTGGGATGTTGCTAATAGATTGTTATTAACCATCAGCATAAATAATAAAGAATATAAAAGATCCAATAGGATAAGAAATTATTTGATTTTGTATTAATCATTTTGATAGTTTTCATTGTGAAATGTTAACATAACTTGTTTAATCTGAAAAGTTATATGACTATATCACATCCATAGAGTACGAAAGCAGCAACTAGAATTAAGGTTTATAATGTAAAAATGATTACCCTGAGGGTTGAAGAAATAACCAATAATAAATGAAGAAACAAATAAAAATTATTTCAAATACAATAAACTTCAAGTTTATCTGTTTCATATTAATATTAGAATATTGCATATTGATTAGTATAAGTGAGCATATATCTATCTGACATTTTCTTCCTTAATGCAAGTTGATGCCTTTATCCTCAATTTTATTTACCTGAAAAGTATTTTTAAAGCCTAAGGAAATATGTACATTTGGAAGCAATTATAAAAAGTTACACTTTTTTAAAAAGTAACTTTTGGTCTTAACTTCTACGTATACTTTGGATTTTCTGTGATGTAGTTGAAAATACTGAAATCCTATAATAAAAAGTGTGGAATAAAGTATGTGGTGTATTAGTTACAAGATCTGGTCACAGGTCATCAGGCAGTGACATAATGTCAGAGATATTTTTGACAGATCTCTTGCATGAATCACAAAAATTAAAGTGCTGGGCCACAGTTAATTACTATCAACTGGAGTTCAAAGATATATTGATGAGCTGAAAAGATGACCAGGCAGAGTAGCACTGATCCCACTGTCCTTGTCACACACAATTGGGATTTGGTCTACATTTAAGCATTTCATTCGATGTATTGCAATGTGATTTTAAATGGGGGAGATTTTAAAGAGAGTGTCAGTTCAATCTCAGTTTACATGAATGCTGTAATCTAAATTCACTTATCCTACATTGTTAAATAATTAATACATGATGGGATGTAGTTGTTTCTTACAATCTTCAAAACAAATATTCCTTTATGTAAAAGACAGTAGACTTTTTTTATATTGCTCTTTCAGGATTAGTCAAGGATTTTAAAAAGTGTAAGTTGATCTCCTCCTCTGGGTTCTTAAAGAGCCCTGTGACATTTGCTTCAGACTAAGCTCTTCTGTGCAAGGTTATTCCAACACACCCTGTCATTTCAACATTTTTTTATATCGCCTTAAAAGTAAAGCTAGAACAGGGAGGAAATCTAATTACAAGTAGGTTACATTTGAGAGAAAAGTACTACATAGGTATAAAACACTATTATTAGAAGATTAAACCCTGAATTTAAAGTAAGGAAGTCTTTTCCCCTTTCTTTTCATCTTGGGAAATATTGAGTGGCTTATAATAAGCCAAAGGAAATGAAAGTGTCGATGAGAGAGAGAGGCTTGCAGGTGGTTGATAACGGCCAACGTCGTCTGCAGTTTGTTGAGGGGCTTCAAATGTAGCTTCAAATCTGTATTGTATTTCAGAAAGCATGACATAAAGGTAGAAACATGTTCCATTAAAATTAGATTTGAAATGTGTTTCATTAAAACAAGATTTTGCAAGCTATCCATATGAAGTCTAGGTTCTTGTAGGCAGAAAATTGAAGCACATGATTTCTCAAAGAACGGGTAAAAGTTCTCTGTTTCTTTGAGTTGGCTATTTATCATTTGTATGGAGCTCCTCTGTTTAATAATGATAGTGGATAAAAACCTCAACACTAAAATTTAGCACCTGTTACTGCTTAAGAAACCTCATTCATTCAGCCAAACAAAAGACAAACTAGTGGATTTAGAAGCTCTCAACTATGCAGTCCACATTTGTGTTAAGTCAAAAATGAAATCACTAACATGGATGAGAGCAGAGCAGTGTAGCAGGTAACACATGGTATTCTTACAACAAATATGAAGCATTGATCCTATGCCTTAAAATGAATGGTTTGTTGCTCTTCCAAAGAAAGAACCCTGCTATTATTCTTTGTTTTTTAAGTAATTTTTATCTAAAATTTACATAACTCTTTCTCTCTCTCTCTCAGGTTGAATATATATTGTGGTTGTTTAGAAGCATTTTTGAGTTTCTGAGTACACTCTAAATGTACATTATAATTTCTACCTTTTCCCCAACACTTCCCTTCAATTAAGTGAATTTTAGTTAATGGGGTAAACAAATAGCCCACTTGAGTTTTAAAGGGTTTCCCAATACTTAATTTGCAATATAATTTAGCACAAAATAAAAATGAGTTGAAAAATATGTATATAGCTCTCTCTTTTATAGTATTAGCTGTATAGAAACCCTTGATGAATTACTAAACGTTTAGCTATTTTGTGGTGCCAATGCACTCTTTAACTAGATTAGAATGTAACAAGTACTTTAATAATCTATGGAACATTTTAGTTTATTTCATTCACATTTTTATCTCAAAGTCTTAGATTAAAAACACTATGTTCCTTACACTTCAAAGTCATACATGAACTAGAAATTATCCTAACTATAAGGAACTTTAATCCTTAGGTTATTACTATATTCCCATTCCTGGTATTTTAAAATCACATTTGAAGATATAAGGCATACTGATTAGGAACTAGGGTTTTGAGAAGGATTGCTTAACTGTTTTAAGACTCAGTTTTTTCCACTGTAAAATGGAAAATAAAATGCCCATCTCACAATATTATGATAAAAATTAGGTGAGGTAATTCATAAAGCATTTAACAACGGAGTTAGCTCCATCTCGAGGGAAGATGTGTGAAGTGAGGGACGGGTTGTGAGCAGAAAAAAGAAAAATCTCGCTTGTCTGTTCATGGGGAGGTACATCTGGGGAGCTGCAGACCTGCCGCTGCACCTGCTGTCTCTGCTCGGGTGGGTGTAGTTAATCAATCATGTAACTGAAAAGCCAGGTTACCTCTCTTGTACCCCTGCACGGAGGGCACCAGAATGGAGTAAACATCAAGGATCACTCTTCTCCTGCCACACGTGTGAGCTGGCTTGTTGCTCCCATCGTTCTCTCTCTGTCTATGAGAGGATCAAACTCCCAGGGGAAAATATCAAAGTCGTCGTCAGGACGTGAACATAAAAAGTGCATACCAACCAGACATTTTGTTGTCCATATGGTACTTCTTCCTCTCGCTTGCTTCAGGGGCATTCCTGTTGAGAGGGCAGATGGAAGTAGTGAACCTGACAATTCCTAGAGGCTCCTCACATTTCCACAGGGAGGAATGAGCTAAAATTTCAAGACATTGCTTTGGTTGGGTCCCCAAACAGACAAAAAAAAAAGCCAAAGTAAGTCCTGTATCTGGAAATAAGTATTCTGTGTTCTAGCTTGTACATAACCCTAGTGTACAAGTCAGTTAATTTATCTGAGCCACAGTTTTTTTATACATATCTCAAAGTTATGGATTAGTTTATCTTTAAGGTCCAGCTGGGTATAAAATAACAGGAAAATTTAGCAGTGGCACAGCTAAAGTTCTAGGGACTAAGCCAGCTCCTATAAATGGCCAGTCGGCTCACTCATCTTCCTAAAGGACTTGATGCATGCTTGTCCCTCCCAATAAGAAAAAAACTTAGTTGAATGCATATGCACCCAACTCTGTTAATAATATAGCATTCTGGCTAATGTCCCAGCCAAACCTGTGCTCTTGACCACATTATGCTTTGGAGACAATTTTACCTGCTGGCTGGCACTTTATCTGAAGTTGTTAGATCATATATAATGAATCAAATGACACTCAGCAACTCAGAGTTTAGTAACAATGCCAGTATTTAAATATTTTACTGAACTTTTATCTCTAAAAATATCTGGAAATCTCATGAAAGGCTTTTTCATTTGTTTACTTTTCAAGTACACAAAACTGCAATAAAACACAGTCAATGGAAAACAGCCTTTGGCTGGAGGGAGACTTTTCTCTGCTTCCTAATTTTACTCAACTCAAAAGCTCATCTTTCACAACTATGGAAATAGTAACTGTGGTATTAGGCTAATCGGGAACAGTAGAAAGACTAAGATGACTAAAATAAATTAGTCATGAAGTATTTTTAAACTTTCATGTAGGTTTGGGGTTCAGTGCATCTTAGTGATGAAAATGCCAGTATGTTTAGGTTTAAGTAATCTGATTTATCAAACATAATATAATTCAAATTATCTGTCCCTAAAATGTATCTGTGTTTGCCTTTCTCCGAAGTATGAAAAACAGAGAGAGTAAATTCCAAATAGTAACATGTATCAAAATTGAAATTGAAATTACTTAAAATTTGTAACTTCTTAAATGACCAAAAAATAAAAATAAGACAACCAATGTTTTCTCCTAGGAATCTGGTAAAATACAGTGTAGTCACATTACTATAACTTTATTCTCTAGAAGAAAAAAATCAAGAAAATAATAACAGGTGCTGGGTTAGGTAAGTCTCTTGTGGTTGTAAAAATAACAATGAAGGTTTAAATGGAAAAACTCTAAAAGCGGGAAGTGTTGGAAGAGCATATTGAAGAATAGAATCAGAATTCACATGGGATAGAAGGAGGTAGACTATTTACCATAAATCATCTAGATACTTAATTTGAAATCAAACATGAACCTGAACATGTGTCATATAATCTGGCTAAATACACCTGGGTTTTATTAAGATGGTGTGAGCCAAAGACCACAATGTTTCAGATAAGCTTGAGCAGGTCTTTTGCTTAAGCAAAAAACAAACGTACTACATATCTTGCAAAGTAAAACCCCCAAATCCCAACACACCAACTTCAAGTAACTAATTAATGGACTGAAGTTTCAAACACACATTATATTTAGAAATCAGTAGAATGCAATGTTTAACGACACACATTTTATAGTGGTATATCTGGGATTCAAATCTTGACGTTTCTTCTTACTAACTGTAAGCAGCTTACTTCTTGTCACTTCAATTCTTTATCCGTGAAATGGGCACTATTACAGTCCAGTGTTACAGGATTGTTGTGTAAAATAAGCACAATGCATGTAAAGTGCATGCTGCAATGCCTGTATAAAACAAGGTCTTAGGTCATAGCTACTTTCATTTTTATTATAAATTGAGTGTTAACTTAGTGCTAGTTAGGCTCTTTTAATCCATAGGATATTTAATTAAGTTAAAATTATAAATGTATGTATCCTCAATACTACTGCACACATTCTAACAAATATAACCCTGTAACTATTTAAAAAGTCTTATCGTATTTTTTCTATTATCGTATAGTCCCCTTAAGACCCTTCCCTACCCCACAGTCACCACACTGTTGTTCATGTCCATGAGTCGTTTATCCTCTTCGCTCAATCCCTCCACCCCCCACTCTCTCCTCACCCCTTAGCTATCTTCCAGCTCTATCTATGAGTCTGTCTCTAGTTTGCTCGTTAGTTTGGTTTGTTCACTAGATTCCACATGTGAGTGATATCATATGGTATTTGTCTTTCTCTGACTGACTTATTTCACTTACTATAATCATCTCCAGGTCCATCCACATTGTCACAAAGGGTTAAACTTTCTCCTTTTTTACTTCCGAGTAGTATTCCATAGTGTAAATGTCCCATAGTTGTTTTATTCACTCATCTACTGGTGGACACTTGGGCTGCTTTCATATCTTGATGATTGTAAATAACACTGCAATTAACATAGGGGTGCTTATGGTCTTTCAAATTAGTGTTTTTGGTTTCTTTGGACATATTCTCAGAAGTGGGATTATTGGGTGAAGGCAGATCCATTTTTAATTTTTTGAGGTATCTCCACATTGCTTTCCAAGTGGCTTAACCAATCTGCATTCCCACCAATGGAGCAAAAGGGATCCTCTTTGCCCTTGTCCTCATCAGCACTTGTGGTTTGTTGATTTATTGATGATAGCCATTCTGACAGGTATGAGGTGATACCTCATTGTGGTTTTAATTTGTATTTTCTGATGATTAGTGACTTTTCATGTCTATTGTCCATCTGTATGTCCTCTTTGGAGTAGTGTCTATTTAGGTCCTTTGTCCATTTTTTAATTGGATTGTTTGTTTTTTGGTGTTGAGTTTTGTAAACTATTTGTAAATTTTGGATTTTAACCTCTTATCAGATGTACCAGTGAATATGTTCTTCCATTCAGTGGGTTGTCTTTTTATTTTGTTGATTATATCCTTTGCTGTGCAAAAACTTTTTTTAGTTTGATGTAGTCCCCTTTGTTTATTTTGTCTTTTGGTTCCCTAGCCTGGGGAGATATATCCTATAAAATATTTCTATGAGCAATGTTCAAGATTTTATTGCCTATGTTTTCTTCTAGGATTTTTATGGTTTTGGTCTAACATTTAAGTTTTGATCCATTTTGAATTTATTCTTGTGTATGGTGTAAGAAGGTGATCCAGTTTCATTTTTCATTGCATATGTCTATCCAATTTTCCCTACATCGTTTACTGACTAAACTGTCTTAGCCCATTGTATGTACTTGCTTCCTGTCAAATATTAACCAACTATAAAGATATAAGTTTATTTATGGGATCTCTATTCTGTTGCATTGATCTATGTGTCTGTTTTTATGCCAGTACCATGCTGTTTTGATTACTATGGGCTTGTAGTATAGTTTGATATTAGGTAGTATGATTCCACCAACTTTGTCTTCTCTCTCAGGACCACTGTTGCTATGTGGGCCCTTTTGTGGTTCTATATAAATTTTTAAAAAATTTGTCCTACTTCTGTGAAATATATTATTGGAATCTGGACAGGAATTGTGTTGAATCTATAGATTAGTTTGGGTAGTATGAACATTTTAATGATGTTAATTCTTCCTGTCCATGAATATGGTATTTGCTTCCACTTATTTGTATCTTCTTCAATTTCTGTCTTCCGTGTCTTGTAAATTCCCAAGTACAAGTAAGTCTTTTACATCTTTGGTTAGGTTTATTCCTAGGTATTTTATTCTTTTTGAATCTATTGCAAATGGGATTGTTTTCTTTGTTTCCCTTTCTGTTAGTTCATTATTGGCATTTAAAAATGCAACCGATTTCTAGATATTAATTCAATATGCTACTGCTTTACTGAATTCATTTATCAGTTCTAGTGGCTGCTTGGTGGAATCTTTGTGGTTCTCTATGTACAGTATCATGTCATCTGCAAATAAAGGCAGCTTTACTTCTTCCTTTCCAATTTGGATGTCTTTTATTTCTTCTTATTTGTAACTTTTTAAGAATTTTTTTATGATAAACATTGGTAAATTTTATTTTACTCTTCTTTTATATATATAGAAAAGTTTCAAGTAACTAAAAAATGGCCTTTGTCAGACTTACCAATTGGTTATATTTTTGCCCCATTTGTTTTATTATATGTTCTCTCCTCTCTTCCCCTTCCCTCCCCTCCCCATGTCTCTTTTTCATTCTCTCCCCCCACTCATACACATACACCTATACTTTCTGTTTGTTCTAAAACATGTAAAAGTTGAAGAAAGAATTCTCTTTTACCCTAAATACTTTGGTGCATATGTCATAAAACTTCCCTTATATAAGTTTAGCTATCAAACACAGGAAATTGAACATTGATATTATGCTGTTATCCAATCCACAGTCTGTATTCGAATATGATGAATTGTTTCAATTATATCTTATATACCTATTTTTTCCCAGTCCAGGATCCAATACAAGATCATGTATTATAATTTATTTTGATGAGCCTTTAGTCTCTTTCAATCTGAAACAGTTCCTCAACATTTTTAAAATATTTCTTGACATTAACCTCTTTGAAGAGTACAGGCCAGTTACTTTATAGAATGCCCCTTAGTTTGTTTCTTTTTTGCTGGTTTTCTCATGACTAGATTTAGCTTATGTATGACAGGAATACCACTGAAGTGATGTTATGTTCTCCTCAGTGCATTTTATTAAGAGCTGTGTAATATCAGTTTATCACACTTTTGATAATATTGTATTATTGAAGAAAATGAAGTTAGGTGCTAAGCCGGCCAAGAGGGAAAACACCAGGTGTCAATTTTGATTGATAAAGAGATACTTTGATGCTAGAAAAAAAACAATTACTGAAAAATTTCCAAATTTTATGAAATTATAAGCTCATAGATAAAAGAATCTCAATTTAAAGCAGATTTAATATATAGAAATCATACCATCATAAATTATAATCATATTTCTGAAAGTGAACTTTGAAAAGAGAATCTCCAAAATGGCCAGAGAAAAAAATGCACAGAGGAAAGCAAGGTAAGAATGACTCTTGGCTCCTCCTCAGGTACCTCACCCACCAGAAGACATTGGAATGACATCGTCAAAATGCTGAGAGAAATGAACTGTCAACCAGGAATTCCCAATGAAAATTGCCAGGAAACACAATGTGAAAATATGCTTCACAAAGGCAAACATATTTTTTTTTCAGAAAACATTAGTTGAGAGAATTTGTTGTTGGCAAATCTACCTAAAAAAAGTAAAAAGGGAGTTCTGCAGGATAAAAGAAAAATGATATTGGATGGAAACTCAGAAATATAAAAATGAAAAAAGAATGCTGAAAATGATAAATATTTTCTTAAACATAAAATATCTTTTATTTTTTAATTTCTCAAAAGTAATTAATTATTTAAATAAGAAAGTGTTGGGGGGTTAATAACATATGTGTAAGTATAATGCATGAAAACAGTAGCAATAAGAGTGGGGAAATAGAATCCATCATTGTGGGATTATTGTACTATCTATGAAAAGGCATACTAGTATTTCAAGGAATACTGTGGTAAGTTAAACCTGCATATTATAACCCTGTAGAAACCACTAAAAGTTTAAGAAATTCTACTTAATGCTGAGAAAAATGAAATATATTCACCAAATCCCACAAAAATCAGGAATTGGGAATATACCACAGATGGGAGAATACAAAACAAATGTAAAGATAGTAGATGGAAACTATGAGATGGCAAAGACTTCAATAAAAAATCAATGGACCAAAGAAGCAAGACCCAGCTATACACTGTCTATGAGAGACACACTTTAAATCTAAAGACAATTATGTTAAAGGCTTGGAAAAAATATACCATGCATAAGAAAATGAAATAATGGGCCATATTACTGTGATACTTTAGATTAGAATAAGAAACAGTACCAGACATAAAAGCAAATACTTCATAAAATAAGTGGGTCAATTAAAGAAGAAGACAAAACAATCTTAAATGTGTATGTATAAAATGTTTCACAATAAGTAAGCAAAAACTGAGAGATCTGAAAGGAGAAACAGAAAAATCTGCAATTATGTTCATATTACTTTCAGTAATTTAAAGAATAACTAGACAGAAAATGAATAAGAATAAAAAGTTTAAACAAGTTATCTATCAATTTTTTACTTAATTCATATTAATAGAATGCTTCACTCAACAAGTGCGGAATGCAATTTTTTTCAAGTACAGTGAACATTCGCCAAATATCCTATAAGCTAATCCAGAAAACAGGCAATTAAGCTTTACCCTTTTACTGTCTAAAGTAAATTGAAAAGAATTGAAGCATAGAAAGTATATTCTCTAACTTAAGTAATTAAGTTAGAAATTAATAACAGAAAGATGCCTGGAAATCACCAAATATCAGGAAATTAAATGTTTTTCTAAATAATCCATGAATTACAAAATAAATTCAAAGGAAATTATATTTAAAACTAGATGAAAGTGAAAACTCAATATATCAAGCATATCAAAGTATGTGAAATATAGCTAAACCAATGTTTAGGGAAAAATTTACAACACTAAATGTTTATATTAGAAAAAATAAATGATCTAATATTAGTGGTCTAAAGTTCCAACTTTAAAACCTAAAAAAATAAAATAAATGTAAATAGAAGAAAGGAGAACATAAGTACAAGATCAGAAATTGATTAAATAAAATGGACATTACAATACAATGGACATGACAGAAAATCAACTATTAATAAAATTGTTAATCCTGTAAGTAGACTAAAAAAGAAAAAAAGGAAGACACAAAATTTCCAATATCAGAGATGAAAGAAGGAACATCACAAAGATTCTATATTAAAAAGGCTAATAAAGTAATATTATAAAGAATTTTATGTCAATGAATTGATTACTTAGATGAAATGAACAAATTTCTTGAAAGACAAACGAAATTGACTCAAGAGAAAAATTGAATAGGTCTGTATGTACTATGGAAGTTTGTAACTAAAATCTTCCCCACAGAGCAAACTCCAGGCCCAATTGACATTACTGGTGAAGTCCAGTAAGCTTTTAAGGAAGATGTAGTGCCAACCTCATGCATGGTAAAAGGGAACACTTCCTAATTCATTCAGTGTGATTGGCACATGCTGATATCCATATAAGAAAACTACAGACCAATATTTTTCATAAATATAATGGCAAAATATTACTGAAAAATATTAACAAATATTATCATGATCCAGTTTTGTTTATTCCCAGTATGCAAGGTTGGTTTAACAATTGAAAACCAATCTAGTTTACCAAATCTTACCAATATATTTACTCTATTAATAGACTAGATTAGAAAATTTATATGATCTAGATGAAAGAAGAAACAGTGGACAAAATTAACATCCATTCATTATAAAAACTAAGAACAGTAGGGCATTCATAAAATATCTACAGCTAATACCAAATGACTTTCATTTTCTTAAAGGATGTTACCATATTATAGGATCAGTATTGGATTCTTTTGCTGAAGGGTTGGATACTGCTGGGTGACAGTAGCTGGGTGTTTTGATATGAGGGAGCTCATGCTTTTGGGCTCATCCACATCATCCATCTCTGTCAGTATGGTTACTGTGTTGACGATTTTATTGCTAGAGCACTGGGGTGGCTAATGATAGAGTCTGGCTGACATCTACTGGTCGAGTCATTCTGTTGTTGAGTTGGTAGTTTCGTTCACTTCTACAAATGGGTGGTCTCTAGGGGGCATTGAACTAATTGATAAAATAACAAGATCCTCATACTTTGTTCCTTCCTCCATAGGCTCAGCTACATGTCTTTTTCTCAAGCATCTTCATCTCGGATTTCCAATCTTTCTCCTTTTCTCCTTTCTTGTTCCTGACCATTTGCTATTGCTTATCAGTTCTTGTAAAGACAGCCCTCACTTCACATGGTATAACAACCATGCAGGCTGAAACCATGCAAAGCTAACTGAATAATCAGTAAGAATGATTATGATTGCTCAGTGACCTTTGAAAATATTTAAAAGACAATAAAAATGCTTACTGATATGTAGAAATATATAAAAATAAAAAATTATAAAACTAATATTTATTTGGTAGGCCTCAATTTAAAATATTCAGAATTAAAGTATTTTTTCTTTTTTGCATTTAATATATATAGCTTTACTGAGGTATAATCAACAAGCAAAATTATAAATATTTTAAAATGTACATATGATAATGTTGTATACCTATAACATTGTAAATATATTTACCAATATCAAGTAAACTCACACATCTACTACCTCATAGTTGCCCTTGTGTGTGTGCATGCATGTGCATGCACATGTGTGGTGAGAACACTTAAAATCTACTCTCAGAATAGTTTGAGTATACAATACAGTATGATTAACTACAGTCACCATGCTGTACATTAGCTCTTAGGAACTTATTTACCTATAACTAAAAGTTTTATTTCTTTGTGAAAATTGTTAAGAGTCATGTGAACATCACTTGCCTTCTTCTAGTTGTATAACTTGGAATATGAAGCAGGAATTTTTTCTATGCCTCAGCCTCCAACATTTTATCCTTTAATGTCATAAAATGCTTACAAGAGTTCATACAATGTAAAGATTCTTTACAAAGGTCACTTTTTGGGGGGCATCATTCATTTCCTCACAATTACTTCTTTCCTCATGTCTGTGCACAAGTTCACGTTCACTGACTTCTCTGGCCGCATGTCTAGAGGCTTTCAAAGGGTAACGATGTCACCTTTTCCATGGCCAACTATTCCTTCTACAACTCAAGTTTGAATCAAATCCTGCAAAAAATATTTCTATAGTGCAGCAAAAGTTTCTACCTTCTACACAGAATTTAATGTAGAAGTAAACATTCTAAAGTGTCTTAGTGTTCCTAGTGAAATTTAAAATGAAAGATGCTGAAGGGACCTACTCTTGTTATTTATTATAACCTAACTTTTAAATATGGTCCAGATTGTAGCTTGAAGCAGACTTACCTCTCAGTCTCTCTTTGCTTTGCTATTACCATTTTTAAATCTTCTAATCACATCCAATTTCACAGCAAGAGTTACCACTTTTGATTTCTTTGCTGCACTTTCATCTTTGTTCATTGATTTGTTTTTTTAATTATCTAATTTAGTAAAATGCCTTGTGGGTTTATAACTGGGAGGCAAAGTGGTAACACAACTGCCTCTTTGCTCTCTATGCTTGCCCTGAAAAATAGCTTGCAGCGACCAATTGCTGTCATATTTGGAAAGAATTGATTCTTTGGTCACTGATCATGATGTACATGTTATTTACATAGTGACTTGTGGACTGAGGAGTTAGTAGCCAAGTTTGTACTTTATGGAGTTACTCATAGTTAACATGCCGTGGTAACTGGACTTGGAACTGTGTTGTTGGAGGACTGGTGTTAGTGAGTCAAACCATGGTCACTGAAATCTGTGTGTTTGGAACCTGTGCAAAGTGAGGCCTGCCTGCAAGTCCTGATAGCAGGGCACTTCTCTCACCTTACAAAGTGGATGGCCAAGTACATTGCCTAAAGCCCTGGAAAGATTTCATTTTTACTCTTCAATTCAGAGTCATCATCAGGGAATGGATCTCTCCTGCTACTGCAGTGCATCTCCAGCTCATCATTGCGAATCAGAGTAATCCATCCTTGAAATAAGTTTCGGCTTTTTCCTCCTCCAACTGGTTATCCAGTGCTTCATAAAGACAAGTGTTAGATGGAGGAGAGGTGTGAATACAAATTCGATAGAGGACATGGAGGTCTGAGTCACCTATTTCGACACCAGCTTAATCCTGAACTAATTCTTGATTTAGAGGCTTCGATTTAGACATAGGCAAAGCTCTTTAACAATTTCCAAAAATAAAAAGGGAAAAATCACACACAAATAAGAAACACAAGTGGACATATGAACAATTGAAAGATGGTAAATTACATCATTTTCAAGTGCAGGGTTTAAAGCCCATTCTTACTGTACACTTAATCCAGATTTTCTATGTACTAGACTTAGGACCTTTAGCAAGATATGCAACCCCTTCATGATTCCATTTTTTCATCTATAAAGTGGAGATAATAAAATGTCATGCCCTAATACTGCTTCACCCTCTCTTCTACAGTAAGTGATATTTTTTGCCACACACAAAACTGATACAGATGGTTCTCGCAGAATCACTTGCAAGCTTGTGGGTGTGCGTGTGTGTGATTGTGACTAATATGTAGCCAAAAGAAACTAACCAAAACTGGCAAGTGATAGATTTAATTAGCTTTCCTGAGAAAATAAACAAAGCTTACCTTTTGTCTGTCTTTATTTCCATTCATTTCTCTGCCCTGTGTCCTGGAAGCTGTCTGTACAGACATACCTAGTTATATTGTACTTTGCTTTATGGCACTTCACAGACGTTGCATTTAGAAATTGTAGGCAAGACCAAAAAGATTACAACTCACTTTATTGCTGTACTCACTTTATTGTGACTTTATTGAGTCAGAATCCAATCTCACAGTATCTCCAATGTATGCCCATATTGGTCTTTGACCATGAAAATGAAGGGCGCACCCTGGGCATGGCAGAGCAAATTGATGGGAGGACCTTGGGTTCTTACAGACGTTTTGGAGTAGAGCCCTTCACCAGCCTTTGCCCTCTTACCTCCAGACATTTGTTATGTGTGAGAGCAGTGAGCATCTCTCTTTTGTTTAAGTTACTGTTATTAGGGTTTACTGTCACTGGCAGCCAAATAATTCAAGTTCACTTGCATAACTCATCTATTAACTAAGTAGATATGTGTAAAGCTTATGTATATCCTTTAATATATGTAAATCACTAAGAACTCTGCCAGATAAGTTCTTTATTTTAGCTATCATTGGTAATCCTATACATACATACTTAAACAATGAGAAACAAACTTTTCATCTCTTATTTGGGATAAATAACAAAATAGTTGACAATACCCAATAGTGGAAATGATGCTGTGAGAAGTTTAAATTTAAACATTGTTCATCAAAGTAGAAATTATCCCTATTTCCTTGGTACAAATAATATTCTTTTATGGATAAAACTTTAGAAGAAGTGTTACAGAACAGTCCAGGGCAAGGGGGAATGATATACTCTTAGTGAATGGACTTACCCTTATGCTCCAGGGGACCCCCACCCCATACTAGGTTTGCCTTGCCTGCCACCAAGGAAAGACATCTCTCAATGGCAGAGACTGGTGAAAAGGAAAGGGATTATTTATTTAAAGACTTATACAAACTTAAGAGTAAAGACTTAGTGTCTTCCTTGAGATCCCAAAGTCTTTTAGAACACCCACAAATGCATAGTCCTTCCTTCCCTCTCTGCCCAGTCTGGGGTACTGTATCTCAGAACAAGAAGTAGAAGTCCATGGTTCTTCTCTGCCCAAGCCAAGTGGTCCCAAAAAGACCCCACATGGATGCCACACCTGTGTTTAAATCCCAGTGCCGATCTTCCTCTGAAGCACCATTTCCTACTCCTCCCACAACTGGCCACAGCTGCCAGCATTCCCTTGTTTTTCCAGCTTTTCTGGGCTGCCATAGTAAGTTTGGGCAGGTGTGGCCCCATGGTATGGAACCAATCATCTCCAAGCTCTTACTCAGGCTCTGTAACCAGGGGGAGTTGCCTCCTAGTTACATCATGGGTTGAAGTCACTCCCATGTCCCTGGCTCAAAGCATGGCCACAGCTATTTAACATATCTATGAAACCAATTAAAGGTTATAGATATGTTAAACAACCATTCTAGAGGTTATCTACAAAACTGTTGCTATTCAAAACAACTCTCCACGACCCTGCTCTATGTGTCCCATCCCCCAACTCAGACTTATGGGGGTAAGGGCATCCTATATATATTTTTTTCTAATATTTCGTGGACACCAAGTTCTGGACCCCATTACATATCCCTATTGGGGCCCCCCCTTGGCTATACCCTGTTACAGGAGTACAACTTGCAACTGAATCAAATACAGTTATCTGTGATAGTTGTTAAGCAAAAAAATAAAGCAAAATTTAAATTTGATCACATTAAAATAATGCACATATATATGGTAAAAAAACAAATAGTACTATAACTTTTGAAAAAAAGAACAACTTCCTGCTCATTCCTCTTCCTCCCAAATTTACTTTAATTTTAACTTTTTGTTCTATTAGCCTCTACATTTCTAAAAAGTCACCTAGGGCTAATTTTGAATTAAAAAAATTACTATCTACTTTGATCTTGTTAAAATGGATTAGAATTTAGTATACACACTTCTCCTTAACCTTCCAATATACCACAATTTCTCATTGTATCAATAGGCAGTGTTTACATTATTATGATTAACTAAGCAGTTTGTATAGCTGAGCCACCTAGCAGAGTTTCATTATATTTCCCTTCTTTTACAACTGTTTTTCCTGGAAGTTGGAAATTGCCTTGATTTTTATTTAACTTTCTGTGTGACTAATACTAATTCCTTCCAAACTTTCCCATAGAGCTGCATGGGGCCCTCTGAGCGCAATCGCATGTATCAGTTACTCTGGCAACTCCAACTCTGTATCGATCCTGCAGCCTTCTGTCTGTTCACTCCTGTTTGGCTGGTCACTCTCCAGGTGACCCACATAGCTTCCGTATCTCTCTCTCTCCATTTGCTGGCGGTTGTCTCTCTCTTGTTTCTGTGCTTTCTGGATCCCATACATTGCTGTCCCTTTATGCTATCACTTTGATGATAGGCTATACTAGCTTCCTGAGAAAAGGTCCATGGAGAATACACATTTGGAAATTTTGTAAAATAAAAATATATGTTTTTCTATCAACAAGTTTGGTTCACATTCTGAAGAGGCATAGAATTCGAGGTTAGAAACCACTTTCCCTGAGTTTTGAAAGCACTGCTACTTTGCTCCCACAACACGGTGGGGATGTTGGATGCCATTTGATGGCATCAACCCTTCATGGGTAACCCCTTTTTTTCCCTCTAGAAACTTCCAGAATTTTTCATTTAGCCTTATTTATTTATTTATTTATTTATTCATTTATTTATTTATTTTTAAATGTAATTTTTTTATATTACCTTTTAGTCCACTTATACTCCCTCTCCACCCCACAATCACCACATGGTTGTCCATGTCCATGAGTCCTTTTTCCTTTTTGCTCAACCCTTCCACCCCCTAATATCCTCCCACCTCTGCCACTAGCTGTCATCTGGTCTCTATCTATGAGTCTGTCCTCATTGTTCTTGTTAGTTCAGCTTGTTCAGAGAAAATACTAGAGAAAAAAAATCACCAAATTTTTAGAATCTGCAAAGTGGATTGATGAATGGTAAGAGACTTGGCAGAGCAGGGAAAGGTGAAATATAAATACCCACAGAGGGAAAAATTAAGAAGCAACATTTAAGACTAGAAGAATCTGGTGTAACAGGTTAGCAATAAAGTCACAGATGAGAGCAAAGAATGGGTTAAAAGTTTATATAAGAGAAGTTGGACCCCATATACCCTCCGACAACCTATACCCCTATAACCTTTCCTGACTGTAGCACGAAGTTGAGATTTGCTCTCTGGAGAAAGCTCACAAAAAGTCTGTGTGTGTGAAACAGAGGCATGGGCACATGGAACAGACTGACAGCTGTCAGAGGGGTGGGACGGTTGGGGGCTGGATGAAAGAAGGTGAAGGAATTAAGCAAAAAAATATACATAATTTTAATTACAGATATATATATAATTTAATGCCATTTTGGGAGGTATTGGAGATAAATATATATGTTTAATGTCTATGCCTAATAAAGAGTCTCAAATATTATTTTAACCTTTTCTCTTTTTTTTTTTTGTACTGGGGCTGCATTTAAGAAAATTTAACTGACTGCTTAGAGTCCAGAATTATAGTTCAGAATGAGATAAAGATGATAGAGGACCTTGGCTAATTATCACCTAAGTACACTTGGAATAATTACAGAGAATTTAACTTTTGTAATTACAGTCTATTTGTTACTCATTTTTTTCTTGGAAACCATTCAAATTGATTTGTATGACAAAGCTGTACATGTACATTTATCAGATTTTTCCACCCTCATTTGTAGGAAGAAAAACACTGGTATTTTGAGGCCAACAGAGAATAAAAATGAAATAAATTATAGTTACACAGTTATATTTTCCCCACTTGGAAATCTCTCAAGACAACACTTGCCAGTGCAAGAATTTGTAGCACTTTGCCCAGGCTCTGCTCCTGTTCGGCTTCTTCTCCTCATTCCTACAACTCTTACTTTACTGTATTCTAAGAGGGTTGTTTCAGGTTCTTCCCAAGACATGAGTAATTCATACCACTGCTGTTCAGAAAATTAATCTTAATCACCCCAAATCTGTCTGGGTAAGCTACTTCAGATAAACATGTAAACACTTCAAGGGTGGTAAGAGGCCATAGAGGCCAAGGAAAGGGGTCATAGAGGAGAGCACTTAGGAAAATAGTCCTTAGGACATAAAGGAAAAGGATGAGAATGTGGGTGGGTTTATTGTCAGGAAGTGACAGGACAATAGGTGAGGGAGAGAGATAGGTATTTGGGCTGTTAGCCAAGTAAACTTTGAATTTTAATTGACAATTAGTTTCCCATTCTAATAATGTGATCATTTAAGCTGTAATTTCATTGAATGTAAACAGTTTAAGTTCAGCTCAATTATATGTAAAAGCTCACTTTGCAATTCCATTTAATTTCAGATCCACAGATTTGTTTATTCTCATTGAAGAAGTTTACATGTACTTCTAGCAAGACCCAAATATCCATCCATTCTCTCTCTTTTAATAAGGAATTTCTGATTTTATTTAAGGTGGTAGGTAATATGCCATGCTAAAAGATTATATTTCGCTTCCTCTCTCTAACATGGGTCAGATCATATGATTATGAACTGTACAGTTAAGTTTAAATGGAATTGTTTTATGGGAACTTCTTGAAGTTTCACATTCCACTTGCCTGCCAGGAAAGTATATGTGGTCCAGAGTACCATGGAGGCAGGGAAATTTCCAAAAAGTGTGGGTACAAACATGGAGGGGCCCTGACAACCTCAAAGCCCCTGTGTCCCTGATCTTGGCATGCCTCCTTCTGGCCTCACCATGTGTGAAGAAGTTACTATATTTAAACCATTCTGTTTTGATGTAGTTATATTCTGCTGGGGCTATCTGTACTGAATACAAAAGAGAATCTAGAGCATTCTTATGAAAACTTGACTAAGGATCACAGAATCTTAAAATATTTATACCTTATGAACTGTTACCTAAACTAGGAAAACATTTTATGCTAACAAAAAAGTTTATTAGGAATATTTTTTCTTAGAGGTTTCTGGGCAAGGTGGCAGTGTAAGTGACATGGCTTGCCTCTTTGCACAACCACATCAAAATTACAACTAAAATATAGAACAACCATCACTCAAAACCATTAGAAATTGAGTTGAATGGAAGTCTGACAATTACAGAATTAAAGAAAGCACATCCATCCAGACTGGTGGGAGGGGTGCATATACAGAATGGACTGCTGCCTCACCCACCTGTGGTGAATAAAAATTCAGGAGGAATATCTCAGGAGCAAAAAAGCCCAGCCCCACACCAGGCCCCGCAGCCCAGGCATCCAGTGCCAGGAAGATAAGACCCAACTATTTCTGGCTACAAAAACCAGTGGGGATTGAGTAGATGGAATAAATTTCTGGAGCCCCAAGAAGTTCCTCTTAAATAAATGACACACAGACTCAACTACTCAGACTCCCTTTGAGCTCCAGTGCTGGGTTGGCAGCTTGAACGGCACCAGTAGCATACGGGGAGAGGCTGAAGCGTCTGGCATCAAGGCAAGCAGAGGCCATGGTCCCTTTTCTAAGCCCTCCATCCTGCAAAGCCATGGAGTTGGCAGGCTGGTGCCATATTTGAGACACCAACAAACTGCCTAGTACTGTTTGACCTGCCTTGAAGATCCCCAGAGACTCCACCCCACCCAAATTATGGGCTTTTCCATATGACGGGCAGATCTTGGCTCATGCTTCACAACTTCCTAAATTCTCTCAAACATGCAACAGCTGGCCTCAGTGAGCTCCAGGCCAGGCACTAGCAGCAGCCAGATTAGTTTCACAGTTTGGCTTCACCTGGGAATCTCCAAGCCCAGCACAACTAGCAGCCATCTCAGATTGCTCTATAGCTCAGGCAGGTTGTCCTGGGCAAAACTCAGGTGGGGGCTGACCTTGGCCTGAACCACCTGGAAAACCCCAGGGCCAGTGCACCCAGTGGGCAGCTACAGACCACATCAGAGCACCAACTTCCTGTCCCTGCACAGCTGATCCTCCCCAGAGGGCAGAGGGTTGTAAGTGGTTACAGCACGTCCTTGCTGCTGACTGGCCTGGGTAAATACCTCCCATTGATCTTCCAACAGCAACCAAGGCTCAGCTATAAGAAGAGAGTGTACTCAGCCCACACAAAGAGCACACCTTGAGTAGCCAGCTTGGGTGATATGGGAGGCTATGCCACTAGACCCTACAGGACACCTACTACATTAAGGCACACTACCAAGACAGGGAGTCATAGCAACTACCTAGTACATAGAAACAAACACAAGAAGGCTGCCAAAATGAGACAAAGAAACATGGCTCAAATGAAAGAACAGATCAAAACTCTAGGAAAAGAGCTAAATGAAATGGAGATAAGCAATCTATCAGATTCAAAGTTCAAAACACTGGTTATAAGGATGCTCAAGGAACTTAGTGAGGACTTCAGGAGCATAAAAGAGACACAATCAGAAATGAAGGATACACTAATTGAAATAAAGAACAATTTACAGGGAAACAACAGAAGAGTGGATAAAGCTGAGAATCAAATCAATGATTGATACATAAGGAAGCAAAAAACAACTAATTAGAACAAAAAGAAGAAAAAAGAATCCAAGGAAATAAGGATAGTATAAATGGCCTTTGGGACAACTTTAAGAGGTCAAGCATTTGCATCACAGGAGTGTCAGAAGTAGAAAAGAAAGAGCAAGAAATTGGAAATCTATTTGAGAAAATAATGAAAGAAAATTTTCCTAATTTGGTGAAGGAAATAGGTATGCAAGTCCAGGAAGCACAGAGTGTCCCAAACAAGTTGGATACAAAGAGGCCCACTCCAAGACACCTCATAGTTAAAATGCCAATGGTTAAAGACATCTCAATAGCAGCAAGAAAAAAAGCAGAGATTTACCTTTGAAAGATTTCCCATAAGATTATCAGCTGATTTCTCCAAAGAAACTTTGCAGGCAAGAAGGGGCTGGCAAGAAGTACTCCAAGTGTTGAAAAGCAAGAACCTACAACCAAGATTATTCTATATAGCAAAGTTATCATTTAGAATGGAAGGGCAGATAAAGTGCTTCCCAAAGTAAAGCTAAAGGAATTAATCATCACCAAGCCATTATTACATGAAATGTTAAAGGACTTATATAAGAAAAAGAAGATCAAAACTATGAACAATTAAAATGATGGCAAACTCACAACTATCAACAAATGAATCTAAAAAAAAGAAAAACAAACTAACCAAACAACCAGAACAGGAACAGAATCATAGGTATGGAGATCATTTGGAATGTTTTCAGCTGTGAGGGGGAAGTGAGAGAAAGGAGGAAATGGTGCTGTATCAAGAAGCATAATTGGTAGGAATAAAGTAGACAGAGGGGTGTTGAGAATAGTATAGGAAAAGGAGAAGCCAAAGAACTTATATGCACAACACATGGACACGAACTAAGGGGGTGAGGGGATTGCTGGCAGGAAGAGGGATACCGAGCAGAGAGAGGCAAAGGGAAAAAAATTGGGACAACTGTAACAGCATAATCAATAAAATACACTTTAAGAAAAAGAAAAAAATGTCTTGCTTTTATCTTGAAGCAGAGACCTAGCATATAAAAGGCATTGAGTAAATATTTGTTAAGTAAATTATCATATTGCTTAAAATGTAATTATTGAGGGCCTACATAAGTATACAGAAATAAGTACTTTCTCTGCCTTAATGAGTTTCTATTTTTATAAGAGTGATGTAAACAATTAGCACTTATGCAAGATGAAAGGAATTAAGTCTCATAGCATAGGCACATGCAAAGTGTTGAGTTGTGGGAATAAAGTGACAGACCCATAAGAGTGGGATTTAGACCTTGAGGAGAACAGAGAGTGATAAAACAGGGAAAGTAGATCCAGCAAGAATGTAAAATCTTGATAAGAAATGTTAACATTTTTTGTCTAGCTAATTAAGAGACATTCAATTAATTTTTGCAAGATAATCCCCGTGGCCATATGAAAAATTTCCTGTAGAGGCAGAGACTGAAAGCCAAAAGATAGTCAGAAACAAACCTCTGATTTTCTCACACTCAGCAGGAAGAGGGAGAATTAATCTCACTCTTGTGAGTCCCATGGGGCTGAAGTAAAGGCAAAAGGAAAGGTTTTCAAAAGAATTAGAAGCAAGAGTCCAATAGGCAGAGAAAGACCATTGGAAAAGGAACTGTGGATGGACAGAAAAATTGAGGGACCATTTTGTGGACTGAATTGTGTGCCCTCCCCCAGTTCATCTCTCAAAGCTCTAAGCCCCAATGTGAGTATATTTGGAGATGGAGCTTTCAAGGAAATAAATAATGTTAAATGAGGTCATAAGGGTAGATCCTAATGCAATAGAACTTGTGGCTTTTTGAAGAAAATGGGAGACACCAGAGAACCCTCTTTCTCTGAGCAAATAAAGAAAAGGCCCTGTGAGGACACAGTGAGAAGGCAACATTCCAGGAAGGGAATATCACCTGAAATCAACCTGGAAAGCACCTTAACCTTGGACATCTGGTCTCCAGAATGTGATAAAATGCATTTTTGTTGTTTAAGCCATTCAATCTGTGGAATGCTGTGAATGCAGACTGAGCAGACTAACACAACTATAAGGGTTGACCAAAGAGAGAATGGAACCTGAGGGAAATACATACCTAACTTGTAAGGACTGGGGTGAAGGCTCCTCTCCACAGCAGTGCCAGCTTCTTCACTCTTCTGTGGGACGAGGCACTGATCAGAGCACAATGGCTGAACCTTATTTCTTAAGCTTCTTCACCTATAAAACGTCCATTATAATGGTATTAACCTCAGGATTTTGTTACAAGAAGTAAATGCATTAACAGTGATGATAAATAAGCAAAAAAAAATGCTCAATTACATTAGCTATTTTTATTTTGAAAACAATTTGCCCCAGCCCAAAATCTGTGTTATGCATTCTACCAAACTAAAGACCTGAATCTATGACTCGCATAAAGAAATTTGGAGATAGGGTCTTCAAGGAAACATGGTAGGTACGTGTTTAGGCGTAAATTGGAGACACGCTGAATTCCATACCATAGCAATAGAATTATGGCAAGGCTCAAGCTATTCAAAGCCATAATACCCACTCTGTGTTCATTTCTTCCCAGAGTGAATTTACCAGACAAGATAAAATTGTCAAAACAAACTCACATGAATCATAGTTCTTGTCCAACATGAAACTACTAATGATTCAAAAGATACAAGTAATAAGCAGGCACTCATAGTATTCCTTTCTTGAGGAGCTTGAGCCTTTAAAACTAGCTTCCTAATTGTCCCTTTTCCCACACTGGGAGTAGAAAACATCCACTAACAGTATGTGGTGTGCATGTCAGCTCAGCCACTTAGGTTTAGAGCTTCTTAGTTTTTATAGGTGTTTAGTATCCCATAATTGCATGCAGTCCAGATTTGTTTATAGTAATCAGTATAGACAGACAGACATATCTTGCTCAAATCATCTTTTAGATAAGAACTCTACAGAAACTACCATTAGCATGTTTACCAGGAAGTTTGGTAGGCAGAGCTCAGGATTTCTTCCAGCCTGCTGTTAACTCTTCTCTGTCCAACGCAGCCCCCTGCTGGAAGGAGGCAGGTTAGAATAGTGGAGCAGGGCTTCTCCATCCAGCTGGCCTGGATTCAAACATTGGTTTACTATCCACGGCTGTGTATGCTTGGCAAGTTACCTAATCTATCATTACCTCATTTTTTGATTTGCACAATGGGCCTAAGAGTGACTGAATTTTCTCCACTCCAGTGAAATTACTGTGGAGATTTAATGAGTTAATAAATGTAAAGTATTTACATTACTACATGGCATATACAGAATTCTCAATAATCTTAGGTAACAAATTTAATGTTACTATGATTCTAGAAAGAGGATCAGTGAATTAGACTGTTTTTTTGGCTGTTGTTGTTCTATCTACCATCACTTTCTACGAGCTCCTTTTCTGTTGCTGATAAACATGTCATAAGTTCTCCTTCTTAAAGGGACACCTTTGTGTCTTTTTGCAGGTTCCACCTCAAGATATCTCTCTTAACAGGATAAGGAGAGAAAATGGTCCCCAAATAAAGAGAAAAAAGAACAGGATAATAAAGTATCATGCAGGGTTGGTCCCTCTTCTGGTTTATCTCAGCAAACCATGGCACAGTCCTCAGAGTTCTGAGATGAATTGTATAAAGCTCTAACAAGCTTACAGAGAGACAAAGTTATATGCTTGGCTTGCAACTTTCTGAAGGGTTTTATCGATGATGATGATGATGTCTTTACTCAGCAGCCTTCTTACTATCCACACTGGTCCAGGTTTAAAGGCCTTTATCTACTCAATGCTTATAATTGCTTCTCAATTCTATTGTGCCTCACATTTTACTGCTTCTGCCCTTGCACACCATCAATTTGCTACCCAGATTCTTCAAAATTAGCCAACTAAATTAACAATCTGTCCAAGTCACTTCTTTCTTAAAAGCGATCTCAGACTCCAAATTTCCTCTAAGATAAAGTCAAACTCTTTTACAGAAACTCGGGGCTTGTCAAAATATGATTCCAAAACTCACTCTTCAGTGGCTTCTTTCACCGTTCACTATGGCCTAATGAGCTCCCCTGACACCTGGATGTGTCCTGATCCCCAAAGACATCATGTGGCCCTTAGTGTGTTTTGTTTTAATTTCTTAGCTCTGTGACTTTGACCACTTTCTTCCCTGTACTTGGATTGCACCTCAGGTTGAAATCTTATCTTTAATTTCTGATTTAAAAAAAAATTCCCGGTCCTCCTAGGTTGTTGAATTATGGAGAGAGGTCTCCATAATTCACTTGGCACAGTGGTTCTCAACAGAGGAACGTGGAAAGTATGAGAATTTCTCAAGAGACTTGTTCAAAGTATACAACATTCCAGTATTCACATCTCCCTGGGAATTAATGGTGAAGTCTTTTGATGGGAATACTTCTTTGTAGCAGTTAAAGCAGATCATTACTATTTATCCACAAGCCTGTTTCTAATTATAGACTGATCCCCTCAACGAAAAAAAAACTCTATCTTGGTCACACACACATCTACCCTACATACTATAGATACTATAAAATTATTTCTTATATTGTATCTATACTTTTCTATTGTGCCTATAATGTACTCATTTTATCAAATTTCAGATGAAGGCTGTTTCCAAACATAGTTAGTAAAAGTATCATTCATGGTGATGGAGATTAATATAGAAAATTAACTGTATATTTAAGTTACTATAGAGGTTGTGGTCTATGAATTATAAAAGAGCACTTTTCCATTTCTCTTTTGTTTGAATCATAATAGTTCACTCTACAAATACCCTTTCACAGAGTTTAATAGACAAATATAGAAAACACTGTGGGTGTGTATAAAAAGTATGTGTTATTTGCCTCAATCATAATAAGTTTATTTTAAATGGAATATAAAATATTCCATTTATTTCAGGGAATATATTTGATATATTCAATGGCGTATAAGCTATAATCTATTAAATATAATTTTCATTTTTCTGAAAAGCAAACTAAAAGAAAAATGAGAGCCCTCTGGTGGGCAATACTTTAAGTTATAAATGTCACATAGAGTATTTTCCTGATAGGATTTTCTAAATATTGAACAAACATTATATTTCCAAACAGATCCGTAACAAAAAGTTAAGATGAACTTTAAAAATTATCTCAACTCATTAGGTAAAATTTATGTACATTAATTTTTCACACAAAATATATGATCTAAGTAACTCAAAACAAACAAGAACAAAACAATTCATCCTCTTCCATTGGCTTTAAATAAAATAGTCATAGGACTATTAAAACCCATAAAAGTGATGAAATTATAAGTTTTGAAGTGCAAATTATACAAGGAACAGACGCATTCTTAAAAATTTATTTCTAAGTGAAGTAAAATTCTCAAATCATAAAATTAAATATTATAAAGTGAACAATTATGTGACTTTTAGTACGTTTAAAATACCATGTACCACCACCTCTACTTCCAAAACCTTTTTTTAAACAAAACTAAAACCCCATATCCATCCTTCCGTCCCCCGTCCCTGGAAACCACCAACCTGCTGTTGGTCTCTCCAGACGCACCTATTCTGAGCATTTCATAGAAATGGAATCATACAACATGAGAGCGTTTGTGGCTGGCTTCTTTCACTTAGCCTAATGCTTTTGAGATTCTTTCGTACCATAGCATGTATCATCACTCTATTTATGGCTGAAAAATGTTCATATATGTATATGTATACAAATTTATTATCCACTCATCCACTGATGAATGTTTGGATTGTTTCCACCTTTCGGCTGTCATGAATAGTGCTGCTATGAACACTAGAGTAAGAGTACAGCAGGTCCTAGAATAATGTCCTTTGTTCAGTGTTAGTTCATTACAACATTGATGAGATGTCATAGGAACTTAACTCTTGATTATATGAATCAATTTATGACAAGATTCGTTTCATTTATATGTTGTTTCACTACAGTTCCAAGAACATATCAAGGACTTTAAATGAGGACTTGCTGTATCTATTTGAGTACCTGTTTTTAGTTCTTGGAGGCACAAACATAGAAGGAGAATTGCTGGATTATGGTAATTCTATGTTTAACTTTTTGAGGAACTACTAAGCTTTTTTCCACAGCACCTGCACCGTTCTACATGCTACCAGCAACATATGAGTGTTCAAATTTCTCCACATCCTGAATAATGCTTGTCTTTTTTATTATACACAAGGTAGTGGGTGCTAAGTGGTATCTCATTGTGGTTGTGATTTACATTTCCCTAATGCTTAATGATGTTCAGTGTCTTTTCATGTGCTTACTTGTCCTTTGTGTATCTTTGGAGACATGTATATTCAAGTACTTCTGTTGTTTTGTTCTTTTCAAGATTGTTTTGGCTATTTGGGGTCCTTTGTGGTTCCATATAAATTTGAGATATTTTTCTATTTCTGTTAAAATTCCGTTGGAATTTTGGTAGATATTATTTGAATCTGTAGATCCCTTTGGGTAATATAGACATTTTAACAATATTAAGTCTTCCAGTACATTGGTATGTGTTGTCTTTTTATTTGTATCTTCTTTACTTTCTATCAGCAATGTTTTTAGTTTTCAGTGGATAGATACTTCACTTGCCTGGTTAAGTTTATTCTAAGTAGTTTATTCTTTTTTATGATATTGTAAAGGGGATTGTTTCTCTAATTTCCTTTTCAGATAGTTTGTGCAACTGATTTTTGTATTTTGATTTTGTTTCCTAATGTTCACTGGTTTTGTTTAGTAGTCTAGTTGTCATGTAGTCTTTAGGGTTTACTATATGTAAAATTATGTCATTTGAGACAGGAACAATTTTACTTCTTCTTTTCAAATTTGGATTCCTTTTGTTTTTTTTCTTATTTAATTGCTCTGGCTAGTGACAGCCATATAATAAAATGATAGAGCTCACATGTTAGAAAATTATAACAAGTAAGATAGCTAAGTAGCTAAATATGTCTTTAACATACCATTATAAAGAATAGAAAAATGTACTTACTCTTTTATTTACAATGGACTTATTCTCCAGAATATATAAGCTTTGTTAAAAGCTCTGTTAAGTAGTCTAGCTTGTAAGGAATAATTTGAGAGGAGTAAATGTTATGATTTGTGCCTATTGATTTATAATTTATTGTAATGCCCAGGCTAGCTAACCTCTATAAAAAACTATAGTTAAAACAATGTTTTATATAAATTTTTGAAATTTATTTTCAATCAAATATCATACATTTCTTCTTCAACTTTTTAAAAAAGAATTTTAAAATTAAGCATTTCAGTTATAGCCTGGTCAAGTATTCATTCAAATGTATTTTAAATATTAACTTTCTCCTCACAGATGTTATGTCTATTTTCTTCATTATCGTCTCTTATTACCACTCTGTCTCCAGTACTGGTTTTCCACCTTTGAAAGTATATATACTTGGGTTTTTAAGCAGCATAAATGAAACATATTAATCTCTCAAGTGAGACATCAAAATTCTGATGTACCTGTTCATTAACCCTGGAAAATGCAAATTATCTCCTAACAATATGATGCTTTTAAAAATGATAGTTGCATTTTTTTCAGGTATGTTCTGAAGAAAATAGATCATAGTTTCTGGAATTCCAATTCTTTTTTAATATGTGTGTTGAAGAGATTAAAGAGTATTTCTGGAAAAGCAGATCCCTCATTGGACTCATTAAGTATTTGTTTCCTAAATTTGTATTTCTCCTCTTAGGATCAAATCTTCCCATCAGTGTCTCAAAAATTAGTAAAATATGACTTGATTCCCAATGCTTTATGTAATGGGTTGAAGTGTGTCCCCGGCAAAAGTCAGAGACTGAAGCCTAATTCTCGGTATTATTTTAAGGTCTTTTAGGAGGTAATTTAAGTTAAATAATGTCATAGGACAGGACCCTAACCTAATAAGGCTGATATCATTATAAGTAGAAGAGACACCAGAGAGTTCTCTCTCTTTCTACAGCCTCACAGAGAAGAGGCAATATGAAGAAACAGTGAGAAGCCAGCTGTTTGAAAGCAAGGAATAAAATCTCACCAGAAACCAAACTTGTGGGCATCTTGATCTTAGATTTTTCAGCTTCCAGAACTGTAAGAAAATAAATATATATTGTTTAAGTCACCTAGTTTGTGGTTTTTGTTATGGAAGCTCTAGCACATTAAGACATTATGAACTCTGTATTACTCAGAGTGCCCCAGAGAAATAGAATAGGGTGTGTGTGTGTGAGTGTGTGTGTGTGAGAGAGAGAGAGAGAGAGAGAGAGAGAGAGAGAGAGAAGAAGAAGATGAAGAAGAAGAAGAAGAGGAGGAGGAGGAGGGGGAGGAGGGGGAGGAGGGGGAGGAGGAGAAGAGGAAAAAGAAGAAAATTGACTCACATGACTATGGACGCTGGTGAATCCAAAATCTTCAATGTGGACAAGCAGGCTGGAAGCAATAATTCTAGATGAATTTTGAAAGCAGTGTGATGAAGAATTCTGTCTTACTTGGGGAAGCCAATCTTTTTGTTCTTTTCAGGCCTTCAACTGATGAGATGAGGCCCACCTATGTTATAGAGGGCAATCTGCTTACTCAAAGTTCACTGATTTAAATGTTAATCTCATCCAAGAGTGCCATCCATGTTGACACATAAAATTAACAATTATACCCTTCAAAGGCATTTTAAAATTATACTGAAGTTAAGCAATATGTAATCCAAAATTACAGCATTGCCTTCATTTAATTTTGTGATATCTGTTTTGAATTTTGAAATATCATTTCTATAAAAATCCTGAGACATACATACAATATAGATTTTCTTTCATTGGGTTAATCATGTGTTTCAGAATATGTAGTTACCTGAGGAAATGATCTCCTTTCAATGAGTGATTAAGAGTATTCTTCCTACATTTGTTTAAATAGCTTGTTGTTTTTTCCTTTTATAAATTAATTTTATAAAAGATAGGCATTCATGGAATAGGCACTCATAGAATAGACACTCGTGGAACAGGCATACAGCATAAATATGTCATATCAGAAACACCTATGTGCACTGAAAGTCTCAACAATTAGCCTCAATACTGCTTGGAATTGTTATTCTTCAAGCAGAATTTCATTCATTGTGACATGACAGAGTTAAAATACAGTTCAGTATTTAGATAATATTAGCATCTTAAAAATCAACTCTGATATGTAAGTTGATACATTTTTTAAAAAAGATTATTCATATTCACCGAGAGGCCCTTTTGACAAGGAAACATTTAAGGCAAAACATATGTTTCATTTCACCTATTTGATTAGCCATAAAAATATTATATGTGCCTTTTAATCTAAACTTACAGTTATGAATAATCAAGGTGTTTCATTTCTGTAATGAATTTTGGCACCATGAACTCTGTTGTCCAGAACTGACATAATTTGTAGCTTTACTTACTTTTTATCTGTTCTATCACTAGTTGCCTGTGTGCCAGTAGGCCTGCTTGCATTTCGTTTTCTGAAAGACAATCTTCTTTCCCATTACTTAATTAATTTAAGACTTTATCTGGGAGAGCTGTACTCTTACTTTCTTTGCCTTGTATAGGAGACTGTTCTGTGTGGCATGGGCCCTGCTCCCACTCGGAGAGGCACAGGACCCACAATCGTGAATAGGTTCTCACTTGTACAAGGCCTGCAATGTACCTAGGAGGTTATGAGACCTGCTTTTGCTAAAACTCCCTCACCCTGAATTGAGGCAGCAAGTGCTTACTCTAACTTCCTAAAGTTTGTGCTAAACCTCCCCAGTATGGAGTGTAGCCAGTTCAACCACTTTTCCCTTTTCATTTGCAAATATCCTTCTTCTGTGATGTGATTAGCAGCATCCTCTCCTTTGTTTTCTGTAAAAGGTAACCACCTAAATCGAATCTGTGCATAGTAAATGAGGACCATCATGTAATGTGACCAGATCAATAAAAGCTTGTCAAGGCAAGGGCTGAGGCTTTTTCCTCCTCTTGAGAGAGAAGTCACACTGTCCCTTTTCCTCCACAGGAGTTGGTAGTCTGTGTGAGTTTCTTGTACCTCATCCTCAATGTTGCGGACCCCACAGCCGGGTCCGCATAAACCTTGTGCTACTTTATCTAACTGAAAGCACTCACTCAGTGCCACTTAATGATTCAAAGATTATAAGAGAAAGTGTTGTCTTAGTTGGGGCTGCTATAACAAAATGTAGCATATGGTTTATCAGTAACAGGAATATATTTCTCACAGTTATGAAAACTGGACACTTGAGATCAAGGTCCCAGCATGATCTGATTCTGGTGAGAGCCCTCTTCCATGTTGCAGATGGCTGACTTCTCACTGTATCTTACCATGATGGAAAAAAACTGATAAAGTTCTCTGTCCTTTTATTAAGAGGCCATCAATCCTACTCATGAGGACTCTGTCATCATGACCTAATACTTCCAAAGGCCCTATCTTCACACACCATCACATTAGGGATTTTATTTCAACATAAAAATCTTGGAGGTGAGGGGTGGACACAAACATTTAGTCTATTATAAATGTTATTACAGTATTCTCGATGTGGTTTTTGCCCCCAATAGAGTTTTTTTTTTAATCCTCACCAGAGGACATTTTTTCCCATTGCTTTTAGAGAGAGAGGAAGGGGGAGGGAGAAACACTGATGCAAGAGAGAAGCATCGATCAGTTGCCTCCCATATGTGCCTGGACTGGGGATCATAGCGCCCAGACAGAGCTAAGCCCACAACCCTTTGGGGCAATGCTCTCACAACAGCTACACCAGCCAGGGCAACCCTCAGTACAGTTTCAACTGGCCTTTATTTCTTACAGCCTTCCCAGTTTTCATTTCACTTTTCAATGATAAGAAACATGTGTATCTTTTATTCCAGAAAGTACTAGGATACTTGCAATACTGATTTTTTTTATTCCTGAAAACTGGCCATTTTATTTCTTAGCTCATATTCTTGTATCAACTTTTTTGTGTGCTACCAAGACCCACTAATAATATTGCTTCCTAAAGTCTTTGTCTAAAACAACACACTAAATCAATACATTACCTTCTTTCCAAGTTATCACAGGTGACACATTTACTTAACATTTTGCACGGAATAATATGGGTTGTCATCTTTACAGAATCCTACAGAGATGTCCTTGCTACCTATTGACCAGGACTAATATCAATGACGTGGTATATAGAATTTTTTATCAGCACCCCATTATTTGGCACCAATTTCTATACCAATCAAAATAGCTAAGTTATGGTATGATAACAAATGATCCAAATATCTTAGTGATTTATCAAAAATGTATTTCTTCCCATGTTACATATCCATTTTGAGTCAACTGCACATATTCTTCACAGGACTCAAGCAGACTGAACTGACATTCCCGGGCCATGATGATTTCACGGTGGACAAATGAAAGAGACGGTAATGGACAAGCGAATAGCTCTTACAGCTTTTGTTCAGGAGCAGCACAAGTCACTTCCATTCACATTAAACAGACCAAAGCTAGTTATATTGCCAAACCTGAAGTCACTGGGGCAAGAATGAATTATGCTCGCATAGAGGAGTATTCCATAGGATAAACTCTATTGAGAGCAAAGCAAAAGTATTAGAAATTACCATAATATGCTACACATTTTAAAAAAAGAATGAGAATACCTAACACTTGCTGAGTATTTATTATGTGTGAATCATTCCTCTGAGTACTTCATCTGTGCTAAAGTCAGATGGTGATTACAATACCATTATGTAGGAAATAGTACTATCCCCTCTTTCCATACAGATGAAGGAATTGAGTCAAGAATAGCTGAGAGTTTATTTATGTAAAAAGGTGAATAATTGCCACACTTACATTTAAAATAGGATTCCTAGTTTCAGAGTCTAGGCTCAATTATTACAGGCTATTGGAACTCCTTATGCTGTTCATAGAAGTCATACATGGGTACATTTTACCATTATTTTATAAAAACGATATTAGAATCTTCCAAATCCTCTGCCAAGTTTATTTTTCCCTATACTATGACTGCTCATGTTTTTACTTTCAGGCCAAATGTGGATTAACTAACCACAGAAATTGTTTAGAAAAAATTCACAAAATTATCCTACCATTCAAAAATAATTATGACCCACTGACTTGCCAGTAGATAATTCCAAAATTGTGTTGTAAACCTGAAATGGGTAGTTTTGTTTTATATTTTTGTCATAATAGATTTAAAAACTTCATATAGGGAAGAAAGGTTCAAATATTTTATTAAGTCACAAAAACAATTTTTTCATGACCAGCTTCTTTAAACATTGAATTCTATGCATGATGTAAAAAGAAAATGATTAAGATGCCCCTAAATGGAAACATTTGTGGGATATTTAGAAATTTTTAGTAGGGAATGCAGATATAGCTTATTTTAACATCATCTTTTTAATAGATTAATAAAATTTCAATTTAATTTTTTAGTGAGTGACTTCCATAAGTCCAAGTCTCCTGATAATTAATTCTTTCTAAGAGATGCAACTACTCAAGCCCTTAGTGACCTATACAATTGTACATTCTCACATGTGTTTATAGACAGCTGAATACTTTTACGTTGAATGGTGTATGTAGGTGTGTGTGTGTGTGTAGGGAAAATACTGCTGATTTATTCAGTAAAGTGCAAGTATTCTTATTCAAACCAGAAATATGGATTGAGTATCTACTGATAAAACACTGTACTAGTTTCTAATTCATGGATTACAATTGGTTTAAAGGAATCACAGGAATTGAATAAATCAAAGATTTTATTTGAATTATGGCCCAGGAATTACATTTGAGAGGTGATCACAGAAAGATAGATGGAGTGAGAAATGTGAGTCAGGGCAGGAAGAGTCAACACAAGAGTGTGTTATCAAGGTCACTGTTCTAGACAGTGGGGCATGATTTTACCAGGATCTCCTGAGAAGCAATCAGAATGGGTTTAGAAATTTTTCCTCTGAAGGATGGGCTATTCAAGTGTGTATATACAAGCTCCCATCCCCTATTATCAAGCGTGGTCCAAGAGGTATTAACTCTGTCACCCCTTCTGTGTTTACAACCAGGTTAAGTATGATCCTATAGAATTAGAAAAGGGCAGAAACAAAAAGTTACTCTGTGCACTATTAAGAAAGAAAGGATCACTGGTATGGCATGATGGACCAACATCTGTGGTTGAATCAGAGCTCAGCCAAAGGGCTGTGACACGCAATAATGGAAACATTTGCTACAATTTCCATCTCATGTGCCCTACATGAAAACCACCCTGCCACTGAGTTTGCACTGTGGTGGTGAGTATAACCTCTAGGCACCACCATTACTGAAGACAGAGGGTAACTGACTGACTGACACCCTCCAAATGTTTTTGAGTGCTAGTTTTGTGGTGGGTAGTCTTTGGAGGGCACTGATGTCAGACACAAATATGTGCATGATTTGGACAAATATCAGTCAAAGTTAGGGTAAATATGATTGATTTGTAAATCATTCAAAGTAAGGGTGCTAAAAGAATGATGCATGGAGGAAGTCATAATTAGATGGTCTTATTTGGTAGGTTTAGAGAAAAGATAATAGATTTCTAGGGTATGTGTTAAGCTTGGAAAAGAATTCATGGTCTGAAATAAGTAGAATATATTTAAGTCAGAGTAAAGAGATTGATCTTGGATAAAGAAGGACATCAACTTTGACAATATCTCAATCATAGAAATACATGCAAATACCAAATATTGGTTTTGAACTTGTTTTTATTTTACTTGATTATATTATTCTTCAGAAGATATGTTTCCCTTTCACATATGTCCTCAATTTGCCTGGTACTTCCACCTTTATTAGTAACCAAATATTTTAGCTTCTGGTATATTCCTCCAGAGTACTTTTTCATACAAATAAAACAAGCACAAATAACTATTCTTATTCTCTCTTCCCTTTAAAAAAAAAAAAGGTGAATGCTAAACATAGTTTTGCACCTACCTATTTTTTACTTAACAGTACCTTGAAGAAATTTTATGTTCCTTCTTTTCTACCTCATGTATATATGCATCCTTTCTTAGTGTTTACCTTTGTAATATCAAATGTGCTTATATTTCTCCAACATGATTTGTCAATTTTAAATGATACTGTTTGATTCCCAGAAGTTTAACAGATTTACTGCACTTACCACCTTTTTATCTCCTTCTCTCCCACTTTTTGTTTTAATGTTTAGGGCAGTGTATTGACATAAAACATTTATGATCTATTTTGCTTTACTACTCTCTTGGGTCCTAATTCTATAGTTAAATATATTAAATGCTCATCCCAGACTTTTGCCTTACTTTTTCAATTATTATTTGACTAGCTGGAATTCACTTTCATTTTATTAAACATATATAAAGAGATCAATAAAAATATTTCCTGCATTCTTATATTTTCAAAACTGTAATCTTTTTTCTTAAAGGTAGCTTGGCTAGATATAAAATCCTTGGATCCTAATTTATTTACTTTTTTATTTTGTAGGTATGTTACTCTAAGATAATCTCCATTTTTCTCCACAGCCTGATATTTTTTCTTCTTAGATGATCTTTTTGCTTGTCTGCCCAAATGTTTTTGATTATTTTCCTCTTGGTCTATTTCCTCTGGTACACAATGTGCCTTTACAATTTGTCAATTTCAATTCTTTTTTTATTTTATTAATGTTTTCAACTTGAACTTCCAAATGTGTTGTTGCTTTTTTTTCAGGGAATTAAGTAATGTATATTTTCAATCTTTTTTGCTTATCTTCTACATCCACTATTTCCCCTCTAATCTTTTGTAGCTTTTTATTTTCCATTTTTTAATTCATTTTTTCTCATTCCCATTCTCTGTGGCCTTATAATAACTTTAACTGTATCTATTATTCTTCAGTCTCCTTTGAATATCATCATTATTTCTATGATTATGTTTTTCTTCTATTTCTTTCTTCAGGTGTACTGCTCATCTCCCATATTTTTTTATTTTTTCCTCTACCATTTATCCTCCCCTGCCCTCTTCCACCTGCACCCTCCTCGCCCCCACCCCGGCAATCACCACACTATTGTCTGTGCTCATGATTTCTTTCTCTTTATTTTTTCTCTTTTGCTCCATCCCTCTGACCCTATTTGACTGATTCTGTTGACTTTACATCTCTTCCCTGAGCTTTTTCAGTTTTAACTTTGGAGTACATTGGATCTCTCTGAGATTCTTCTCTATAGTTCCTCTTGCATATTTTTGCTTCATTTCAGGTGCTTTGTCAGCAATCCCATATACTTTGGAGACAGTAAGAAACAAGAAATATGTGTATATGTGTATGCATATGTACATACACATATACTTAGCTTTGTTAAAATGAACTTTGCGATTTCCTTTCATTTTTTTTGGTGATTTTTATGGATTCCAGGAGAAGAAACTGCCTTATGCAGCCACGTTCTTGCTACATGTCCCAAATTTTGACTCCTCTTATATTATTTCTTAATTCTCACATGAAAAGTGGCTCTCCCATTAAATTTATTAGAATGGTAATTAACTCATGAGTATAATTCAGTGCTATGTAAAATGACTGTTATCATAACAAACTGTCATTAATAATCTATTCATTTTGCTAGGCAAGCTTAGAGTAGAAGGCTGTCTAAGTATAGAAGTTATTAAATGTTCTTTTTCATAATAGTTCATTATGCTGAGGGCTAATGGAACAATGTACATAGAAGTTCAATTTCTTGTACGTTTTTCTTAATGAGAGTGGTAGAAATGATTAATTGCTTATTCTGATCCACAAAGCCTTTCACTGGACCAAAATAGCCAATTTCATTATTTCGATGATTGTTTACACTGATGAAGCCTCTGTATGAATTCCAGTTGTTGACCATATGTGCAGTGATTTTTATAAACAGAATACTTTCCTCACAACTACTTAAAATATGTACAACACGTGCAACCAAGACCTTTTCTGTCGGTATGAGGGGCTATCAACACCAGTTATCTTCAGTGCTTTTCTTTTAAGTACAGGAGAGGCCAGACCATTAAATTTGTTCTGCCATGGAGCTCCTGACTTGTTTGTACACAACAGCCATCTGCTACATGGCTGGAATACCAGCCAACCACAGAGACATTATTTTTTAATTAGCAAGCGATCCAACTACTGGAGTTGGAAAAATATTTGGTAAATTACAAGTATAAGACGGCTCAAAGTTCAACAAGAAAGAGAAAGGGACTCCATAATTCCCTAAATGCTCACTTTGATTTTGCATTGTTTGGCATGTGACTTCATGTTAAGATTCTTCTTACACAAGGTTTTAGTTTAAATGTAAATGAATTAACCAAAGTTGGCAAGAAATTAAATTACCTTGTTTCCTTAGCCTCTCTATTTAGTGAGAAAATAGATGCTGAAAAGGTACAGTTAAGGAAAACTTTTGACAAAAAAAGATTAGCATACATTTTCAAAAGCTGTTATCATTTGTTTCAATTGATTTAAATTAATTAACTTAACTTTGCCAAGAGAAAATCTGCTAAATACCCTGAAATCAAGTAAAAACCACACGTGAGAAAGAAGTAAATTATGCTAAATGACACTGAAATATGGAAGAGTGAAAAGCTCCCCTTTAAAACCTCTGGGAGATACCAAAAAATGAATAAAATTGTTGTAAAACTGCATGTTTATTAAGGAAGCTATTCTGAAGAAAGAGTATTAATTAGTTGTAATCACAGAAGGGATGACTAGGCTATTTTATATTTCTTAATATACTTTGTAATTTATGTAGTTGCATGTAGCATATCTGCATTTTTCAGCCAGAATTATTTATTTCATTACCATTAAGTTTTGTATAATAAGCATAAAAAGACCTTTTTTCCTTCTCAATCTAACAAATATATCACAGACAAACATCTAATTATTACATGTGTTAAAACAATGCTGGTGGACAGGTAATGGAAGGAGAAGAATATTTATTTTTTATGAGAGGCACAGAGCCAGAAACCTTGCATATAGTATCTTATTACATTAGTAATATGTAAAGTTTAAAATTGTACCTGCAGTACAGCCCCAGATATATCATCCCTCAGCCTTCCTGTTAAATACCTATAAAATTATACAAAAAAGATACAAATTTGCTAAGTGAAATAAGCCAGACACACAAAGAAAAATACTGCATGATCTCACTTGCATGTGAAATCTGAAAAGTTGAATTCATGGAAGCAGAGAGTAGCATGGTGGTTTCCAAGGGTGGGGAGGTAGGGGAAATGGGAGAATGTCAGTCAGAGGGTACAAAGTTGCAGTTATATGGGATGAATAAATTCTGGAGATTTAATGTACAGAATGGCACTATAGTTAATGATATTAAATTATATAATGGAAATTTGCTAACGGTACATCTCAGGTGCTCTTACAACACACACACAAGACAAAAACAAATGAATAAACACCATGATGATGAATGTCAGGGCCTGGTTAACATACCCCCTAGCTATCAGGCGGACAGAACCAGAATAAGAACAATGCATCCTGATCTCATACCACATCTGGATATTCTGCAGAGATCCATAGAAGATGGGAAGAATCTATATCTCTAACACAGCCTGCCTCCAATGAAATATAGATCTAGGAGACCCTTCCCATTACCAGGTAGTTGTTAATTGTTGAGGAGGCCAGAATCCTTGCTTTCTTTTGTCTGTAATCCCTATATCTAGACTCTTCTATCTTGTTTTCACATTCATACAGAAATGGCAACTCTAGGACAATTGGATACAAAGGAGAAGATTTTGTACAAACTTGATGGTTTTATCCTGAGGAGAGAAGAATATTGGTTGCTACATTGGTTGCCATTTTGCTAGGAATATTATTTTCTCATGTTTTCAAAAATTCAGAGTACCAGAAAATCACGTTTGGAGAAGGGAGGAAATACTACGTTTCTATAGGGCAGACTTCCCTGATAAAACATAGAAATTAGATTGAGAATTATGAACGTTAGCCTGCTCCTTTGTTGACTTGAGAAGAAAGTCCCCCTTCAACTAAGCCAAAATTTCTACCACTTCTATGAAGGTTAGTATGTGTCAGATACTGTTCTAAACTCTTTATATCAATTAATTTTCCTAGAAACCTTATAAGGATGATATTGTCATCATTTTACCCAGATTTTACAGATGAGAAAACAAAGTGTAGAAACGTAAAGTTCAAAAAACTAGTAAGTGGTTGAATTTGGATAAGAACCTAGGCAATCTGGATCCAGTGTCTGGACTTTTAATCACGGTTCAATACAGAGAGACAGCAGCACCCAAGTAGTTCTGCACCAGACCTACCTCAGAGAGGTACTCCAGAATCCATAATGACACAAAACATTATTGGAATCAATGAAAAATGTGACAGACATATGAAAAGAAATAGCATTCTAATGAACCAGAGGAAGAGCCACTTCTGGAAATTATCTCCTATGTAAAGAAGGTATATGGAATCTTTAATATTGTGTCAGAAGAGAGAAGAAAACCTAAAATCACTAGGTGGAGACAAAAAAGAGAAAAGACAAGCAGATGAGGTGAAAAGAGTGGTAAGAGCTTAGAAAGAATTTCAAGAAAATCAAACTCAGTAACATTTAAAATCCATAATAAGCTACTTATATATAATTTAACCAATAATGAATGAATTTAGTGAGTTTGCAAAAGGCATGAGTTGAAAATTGATGCTACTGGAGAAAATATTAGACCAAATGAAAAGGAGTAATGACCAAATATATATAGTAGAAACTGTTTTATGAGATGGAAAAATACCTGATGAATATTAAAAGAGTTCTTCATGTCCCACACAAAATAAGTTAAAAGGTAGTTACACTAGATTTTTAAAAAAAGGTAAAATATGCCTGCCATTTTTGTGAGTTCAAATACTCAAGTACTAAGGGAAATTATCAAATGGTCAATTTCATAAAACACATCCCTAAAAAAGTATGGGCCCTGGACCCAAGGCCAAGATGATGGCAGTTCCTCAACAATATTTTCCATTTCTTGTACAGTTTGGGTAGCCTATTCCTTCTTTGTTCAGTGTTGGTCATTTGTGTATTCTAGAGAAACATAAAGACAATCAAAATTTTCAAAGTTTATAGCTTAGTTACCTATTTTAAAATATTTTCAAAATATCTCCTCCATATTTGTTGTCATATACCCTTTGTCATTCCTAATGTTATGCCTGCAGTTCTGTCTTTTCACCTGCCAGCTTCTCCAGAGACTTGTTTATGTCATAGGTCTTTTCAAAGAGCAAGTTTTAAATACAATTCGCAATTCCACTGTGTTTCTGTTTTCTTGTCTTTCAGCTTCTGCTCTTATTTTTATTACTTCCTCATGGATTTCTTAAGCTTAGCTTTTGTGGGGTGGGGTGTTTCCACTAATTTCTTGAGTTGATTATTAAATCTGTTTTCATTCTTTCTTGATTAACACTGAAAGCATTTAAGGCTACATTTTTTTCTTCAAGTATCCCATAACTTGCAGTGCAGTTATAATATCTAACTAGTCTGCAACTGCAATTTTTATTTTCTCAGTGATACAGGACTTATTTAAGAGATTGCTAATAAGTTTCTAAATGGATAAATATTCTGGACATTTATTTTTCTTTTAAATTTTTCTGTTGTTTCTTAATTTTATTTACTGTGAATAGAAAATGTAGCTTGTACCATTTTAATTTCTGAAAATTTTGAAAAATATTCTTTCTGCCCTAATGTATAATTAGTTTTAATGATTTCATGGTAGTTGAAGAAACTGTGTCTTCTGTAGGAGTTGAAGTAAAACAATTAATTTTATTTATTGGGTTATTAGTTTCCCATGCATCCTCTGTAATAGATATTCTTGGTAATAGCTGAGCAAAATTAGTTTCTAATTTTCTTTTTTCTAATTTCTAGTATCTTTGTAACAGGGTGCAGCTGGTGCAGGGGGCGGCGTGCCCAAATAGGGATTTGTAATGGGGTCTGGAACTCAGGGTGTCCAGGAAATATTAGAAAAATATATATATATAGGATGTCCTCATCCCCACAAGTCTGAGCTGCGGGATGGAACACATGGAGCAGGCCATTGAGAGCTGCTTTGCACAGCAACAGTTTTGTAGATAACCTCTAGAATGGTCATTTAACATATTTATAACCTTCAACTGGATTCATGGACATGTTAAATAGCTGTGGCCATGCTTTGAGCCAGGGGGATGGGAGTGACTTCAACCCATGATGTAACTGGGAGGCAACTCCCCCTGGTTACAGTGTCTGTGGGAGAGCTTGGAGATGATCTGCCTGGGCCACACCTGCCCAGATTTACTATGGCAGCCCAGTATGCTGGAAAAATACAGGAATGCTGGCAGCTGTGGCCAATTGTGGGAGGAGCAGGAAATGATGCTGCAGAGGAAGATTGGCACTGGGATTTAAACACAGGTGTGGCAGCCATGAGAGATCTTTTGGGGGCCACTCAACTTGGGCAGAGAAGAACCATGGACTTCTACTCCTTTTTCTGAGATACGGTACCCCAGATTGGGCAGAGGGAGAAGGAAGTACTGTGTATTTGTAGGTATTCTAAAGGACTTTGGGATCTCAAGGAAGACACTAAGTCTTTACTCTTAAGTTTGTATAACTCTTTAAATAAATAATCCCTTTCCTTTTTGCCAGTCTCTGGCATTGAGAGATGTCTTTCCTTGGTGGCAGGCAAGGCAAACCTAGTACGGGGTGGGGGATTCCCGGAGCACAAGGGTGGGTCCATTGGGTAATAGTATATCATTCCCCACAACCCAGTCTGTTCTGTAACACTCCTTCTAAAATTTTATCCAAAAAAAAATTATTTGTACCGAAGAAATAGAGATAATTTCTACTTTGATTAACAATGTTTAAATTTAAACATCTCACAGCATCATTTCCACTATTGGGTATTGTCAAATATTTTGTTATTTATCCCAAATAAGAGATGAAAAATGTGTTTCTCATTGTTTGAGTATGTATGTATATGATTACCAATAATAGCTAACATCTTTCCCACCTTGATTAAGGCTGATCAGCCCTGGTTGGTGTAGCTTAGTGGATTAAGCGCGGGCCTGTGAACCAAGAGATCGCTGGTTCGATTCCCAGTCAGGGCACATGCCTGGGTTGCAGGCCAGTTCCCAGCAGGGAATGCACAGGAAGCAACCATACAGTGATATTTCTCTCCCTCTCTCCTTCCCCTCCCCTCTAAAGATAAATAAATAAAATCTTTTAAAAAAAAAAGGCTGATCAAAGTATGTACTCTGAACATGTATACTCAAAAATCAAACATCAGTTAATCAGGAGAATGTAGATATATATAAATGTACATTTCATCATAGATCTATACTAATTTTCTTAATATAATTTGATGCAATATGATGTATATTGGTGACCATGCCATATTAGTTAATACCTTTAATGCAAAATTTAATTTGGTATTAAGATTGTAGCAGCCTTTGCTTTACTTTTTATTTGTTTACTTAGTATGTTTTTAACTGTTTAAGTTACTTCACTTTAAATATATCTATTTAAAAGCATATTTCATAAATTTTCTTACTTATTTTTTCTGCTTAATAAAGAATTTTGTCTCATTTAATTTTATTTTTAAAATTTTATGTTTCCAAATAGTTTGTTTAATAGATCATAATGTTAATAGTGATACCAAATTAAAATGCTTTTCATGGACACATAACTAAGTAAACTTATAATTATATAATAACTTCTTAAAAATTCAAAATTTGCATTAGAATATTAAAGCCTCTAATAAGTTTTGAATAAAGAAATTTATTTAAGTCCTATTAATTCTACTGGCAATCCAAGTTCCTATAATGCCCAAGAGATATATTTTTTTGCATAGAAAGAGCTATTTATAATTAATTGTGCTGTAAGTAAACTGCATTTAAAAAATTTTAATACACTTAAAATAATTTTAAAGCAGTCTGGAAAGTAGAAAGAATAATCTTACAATTTCAACATGCTCATAAATTAAAAATAACCATTACAAATTAAATATGAGAAAATCAAATTAATTTTAAAAATTGTGCTAATACAGCTTGCAGTCAAAAGTTTGTATATTTTTAGCTAAAACTTTTAAGAAAAATATGTCAGATTTTTAAATATGAAAAAAGTGAAAGAACTAAGCAAAACAAAAAACAAACACAAATGCAACTCATAGACTCAGTACCAGAGTGTAAAGGGGGTAGGAGAAGGTAGTAGAGGGTAAAGGGGGAATAAATAGTGATGGAAGAAGACTTTGACTTTGGTTAAAGTATGCACAGTACAATATTCAGATGATGTATTACAGACTTGTTCACCTGAAATTTATATAATTTTATTAACCAATGTCACTCCAGTAAATTCAATAAAATTTTTTAAAGAAAGAAAAAATAGCTTAGCAAATACACAAAATATTTTTAAAACAATAGCAAAAATAAGGCTGAGCTCTGGTTGGTGTGAATCAGTGGACTGAGCACTGGACTGAGAACCAAGGGGTTGCTGGTTCGATTCCCAGTCAGGGCACATGCCTGGGTTGTGGGCCAGGTCCCCAGTTGGGAGCACTCAAGAGGCAACCACACACTGATATTTTTCTCCCTCTCTTTCTCCCACCCTTCCCCTCTCAAAAAATAAGTAAAATCTTTTTAAAAATCAGGCTGAGTTATACTTCATCATTACAATAAATCGATACTTTAAAAATAAATAGTAGATTTATTTCCAAGCAGTTTAATGTTTACAGAAAAATTGAGCATAAAAGAAACAGAGAAGAAACTGAACTTTCCTACCACCCTTTTCCTCCTGTCACCCCACCCACACATAGTTTTTCTTATTTAGTATGTTGCATTGCCATGGTATATGTGCTATAATCAATTAATGTGTATTGATATATTATTATTAACTAAGGACTATAGTTTATATCAGGATTCAGTCATTGTTTTGTACAGTTAAATGAGTTTGATAAATTCATAATGTCATGTATCAACCATCACTGTATCATACAGAATTATTTCACTGCATTAAAAATTTATCCTGCTCCACCTATTCATTCTTCACCTTCTAGTAATCCCTGATAATTACCAATGTTTTTACTGTCTCAATAATTTTGCACTATTCATAATGCTACGCAGATACTCCTCAACCTAGAATGAGGTTATATCCCAATGAACCAACCAAAATAAATATTATAAATTGAAAATGCATTTAATACACCTAATATACCAAACATCATAACTTAACCTAGCCTACTTTAAATATGCTCATCACACAATATTCAGAAAATGCTGACTACACAGTTCACTGCAGAGTACTGATTGTTTACCTTCGTGATTGAGGGGCTGACTTGGAGCTGTGGCTCACTGTCACCGCCCAGCATCATAAGAATATCATACTGTACATTGCTAGCTCAAGAAAAGTTTAATGTGTATGACTTTCACATCATCATAAAGTCAAAAAATCATAAGTCAAACAATCATTAACTCAGGGACCATGATTAGTTAGAATCGTACAGTATGTAGCCTTCCCAGACTGGCTTTGTTAACTTAAAAATATGCATTTTAGGTTTCTTCTTATGTTTTGGTAGCTTAACAGCACATTTCTTTTTAACACTGTCTAATATTACATTGTATAGATGTATCAGAGTTTATCCATTCACCTATTTCAAATTTTGACAATTATGAATTGGTTTTATAAACATATATGTAAAGTGTTTTGTATGGACATGAGTTTCCAACTCCTCTGCATGAATACCAACAAGTGTAATTGCTGGATCATATGGAAAGAGTGTATTTAGCTTTGTAAGAAACTTCCAGACTATCTTCAAAGTGGCTGTATTGTTTAGTATTCTCATCAGCAGTAAATGAGAGTTCCTAATGCTTCACATCCTTGTCAACATTTGTTGTTGTCAATGTTCCAGATTTTGGCCATTCTAATAGGTAGTTCTATCTCATTGTTATTTTAATTTGCCATCCCCTAATGGCATATGATAATGAGCATCTTTCCATATGCTTATTTGCCGTATGCATGTGTATCTTCTTTGGTGAGTTGTTTGTTCAGGTATTTTGCCCATTTTCAAATGGGTTGTTCATTTTCTTATTTTTGAGTTTTAAGGGTTCTTTATATATTTTGGATATAAGTTCTTTATTGCTATGTGTTTCATCAATATTTTCTTCTAGTCTGTGGCTTGTCATTTCATTCTTTCACATTTAAAAAATAATCTTGCCAAATTTGGCATTCACTTATCTACCAAGAATGCTGGTTTATCATCTCAAGTTAGCTGACACTAATGTGTTAGAAAACCAAAACACCCTTTTTTATATGGAATGCTAATTGTTGCACTATTTGTTAATATTAATAATAGTAATAATAATAAAAACAATTGACTTTTTTGTTGTACCAGACAATCTGCTAAGTGCCTCATGTGTATATTTCATTAACTCCTCATAATGACCTTCGGTAGTAGTTCCTACTGTTATTCTTATTAAACCAGTGGCAGCATTACAGCATGGAAAGATTCCATAGCTTTCCATTGAACAGGGCCTTTCAACTCCATAGTATTATGTGGGGAAGAGTTAAGTACCTAATACCCAATTGGAAGCAACCAAAAGGCTTCAGATAGAGTAGATAAGACTTCTCCCCTTTGTCTGAATTTTGAAAAACCAACATGTTTACTTCCTGATAAATGGGTGCTTAATGATAAATATGGTTTCTAATTGTCCTTTAAAATGTTTTTTACAAAGTTTACATTCTCATTTAGCTTTGAAATAGAAAGCTTCTTAGTAAATAGAAGATGCTTGGTTAAAGACAAAATTATGGCATTAAAGGAAATGGAAATTTATACCTCTACAAGGACTAAATTATTATGAGAGGTCAGTTCCAAATGCCTGAATTTTTAGGCACTCAATGTTGGGCTAAAACACATTTGGCTGATTTCAAAGAAAAACTACTTAACTTCTTTTGCTAATTAATTCAATTAAGAAAAATAAATAATTCAGATTGTCTCAAAATAATAAAATTAATAGTAAAAGTGAAAAACATATCCACATTTGCAGCCATGGTTAGTTTTGATCATGTGCATAACTGTCAGTGGCCAGAGTGATTCAGAACAGTGTGAGCTTCTGAATTTGAAGAACGCTTAACCTCCAAGATTGGCTGTGTAGAAGAAAGTATTTTAAAACTTTATGGATAAATGTAAGTTATGGTCATTAAGAAAAATAACTTGTGCTTATTTAATATTTTTTTCTTCCCATAAACAACTGCGTGTGCAGTGATTAAGAACATGCACTTGGGAGGTAAACACGCTTTGGCTTTAAGCATTTGTTTTCCTTTTAGGATCTATGTTGTCTGCGATCACATAGGCATCCTAACTTGTTTCCTGGTCACTAAAATGAGGATAAAACTAATATATATTAGTGTGATTATAAACACTAACAGGTATAAAATGCAGGAAATACATTTAAAATAGTTCCAACCACAAGGCTAATAACCTTAAAATAGCGGCTATCATGAGGTTCATTTACTTCCTGCATCATGGCTTCAGTTTGTGGATCTTATCTTCCTGAGGAAGCTGGAATTTCTTTACAAATTACCAACTAACTAAATATGACAAATATATTCCCGTTCTATTGTTTAAAAAAAGCATACTTGATCTTCTGGTGGTTTTAAGAACCTATCCTTTTCAAGTTCTACTTTATTTCACAATTGATACATTTCAAAATGCATTGGCTCACTTCACTTTCACATTCAACATTCTTTGTACTGGGGTGACAAATACAAATAAGATAATGCCTCTCCACATCCCCTCATGTTCTTTGTAACATGGACTATTGAAAATTATGTTAAAATTCATTTGTTTGGAGATTTTCACCATGCCTCTTAAGATGATCAGGAAAATTTTGCAGGTGCAGATAGGTACCATTGACAGGGACAAGGACTACAAAATTAAGAAAGATATTTAGTTATTCTAAAAATATTATGGTTGCTAATTTCATTTTATTTCCCAAAAGTATTTTCAGGACTTTTCTATTGTTACCATTGGGAAGAAAAACTACTTACTTCTTTTTTTTCTAGGTTCTTTAGCTGCTCTAATAATTAATTTGACATAAAACAGATTAATAGAAGAAAAAATCAATTGTGTATGTATAGGGAGCCCAAAGACAGGAGCCTCTATGACAGTCAGACAGTTGACGCTTATATGGAGGAAGGCGATTCACAGGAAAATGGGAAAGCAAATGTTTGGTAAACAAATGTGTCCTAGGCCATGCAATAAGTCTTTCTAAAGTAAAAAGTTATTTCTAATTAGAATTCTCTTCCAAGTATAGGCCCCCTGTCTGAATATTTTGAGGTAGTTAAGGTGGAGGTGAAAAGCTTATCTCGAATCTGTGGGGCCTTGATTGTTTTCAGCTCCAGATAATCCACATGCCCAAGTGGCACATCCTGGGGCAGCCTTCCCTGAAACATCATTAGGAAATAATAACCTAAGATACCGTGTTTTTGTGGAGGTTTTTGTTTTTTGTTTTTTGTGTTTTTTTCTTTTTTTTTTTATTAAATAGGATATTGTCATTCACTGTCTTTATAATTCTATGCCTTGTCTGGGAGAGAAAATTAACTTTCAAAATATAATTTTAGAGAAACTGTTAGGAAGTTCTCTGACAATCAGATTCTTAAGACTTCTTCCTCTCCCTTTCTCTATTGCCTTTGACCAAGAATGTAGCAGTTGAGTGAAATACCAAAGGAGTATGGCCCTTTCAGAGAAAAAATATGGCATAACATTCCTTAATTTTCAGAAGAGTACACATGAATACTTCATTCCTACCTGTCCGAATCTAAACTTCTATTTCATTATGGTATTATGTTGCCTTAACCAGGAACCAGAAGCCAGCTTTGAAAAGTTAAAGGATTTTATTTTAAAATCTTGAACTTGTTATTTTAATAGCTGAAAATGCCATAGAGTTTAAAGTATTTGTCTCAGTATTTGTAAGTCTTGGTATGAAGCTTAACTTACAAAGAATGCTCACTGACCAAATGACGGTCAAGCTACCTTAGCAATCTTTCAATTCTCAGGCCTTAAACCCCAGCCACCAAGCATACGTGAAAGGAATCCTTCCAAAGTGCTCCATGTTAAAGAGAAAAATAACTTAATTCAAAAAAATGTATGTCAAATGTAATGTACCTCTTTAAGAAAATTTGATCAATACATTTGAGGAGAATGAGATAACTACACTGATGTTCTCAGAAAGTGACACTAAACATAGTATGTCTCCCTTTGAATGAATCATGATGGAAAAAGAAGCAGCTGAGAACAGAGCAATGTGGGTCACACAAACATGGCCCGCTGAGGTTTTCAGTGACCTAGAAGCAACCCGGGGATGTTGGGGAGTAAAAGCAATGTTTTGGTAGCTGCAGAATTAGATCCTTCAACTTTTTCACTCCTGTAGGGTTTCTATCCTCAGGAAGCAGGTAGAAGGGAGGGGGATGGGTGGGAGAAGGGGGAGAGTGGAAGGAGGAGTGGGAGGAACATGATCTGGAAGTTCTCTACCATAGTACTCTTCAAAATCACTACCTGTTCCCTTATAGGTATTACCAAAAGGTTTGTTAAAAAAATGTATAAACCTGCCTTCAAGCCTTGGTTTCCATGTTTCTTAAATGTGTCACTTTTGGCAAGTCATAAAAGCTCTCTGAGGTTCAGTTTCCTAACCTATGAATTGAGCATTATTTTTTATGTCATAGGTTTTTAGGATGACTGTGTGAGACTTACGTTTTTTTGAGGACAGTATCTTCTGCCCTTGTTTGTGACTCTACTCATTTAGTGCTTGTAACAGAATAGATGTTCAATAAATACTTGCTAAATAAGTAAAATAAAATTAGGTGTTCAAGTATAACTTACAAGAATTTAAAATTCTATATAAATTCTAATTATAATTCAACAAAAACTGACACAAAATATCAAATCATTATTATCTCAACATGTTTAAATTGATTTGCTGTGATCTCATACATAAATGTGTTCTTTTAAAAAGTGGTAAAATATTTTCAAGTAAATTCTAGTCATAATTCTAGAAAGAAAAATGTTATCATGGCTGTCAATGCTCCTGCCATGAGTGATAATACTGATAAAACTGATGTGTTACAGGGACTCAAAAGAATACGGCACAGACTGACCCCAAATACTGAATGCCCATCGCATACCACATCTTACTAAACTAGACATCTTCTCTGTTGATGACAGGTTCTTCGTTCTTAAAGATACAACACAATGGAAGCTACCTAAAGAGATCATCTGCTGGTCATAAAAATATATGTTAAAAAGAAGCCACTTACCAAAGTTCCCTGCTTCTTTAATATAAAATCAAGGATAGAAAATCTAGGGGTCTTTAGTTATTTTGTTTCCATTTTCAATTATTATTTAAGAATCCTATATAGCCAAAGACTTTTCAGAATGAAATTAATATGTACTGCTAGAAAAATTTGAAATGTTTTAATAGTTTTTCTCCAGTTTAATGTTTTTTTCATACCTCATGCTTTTCTTTTTCATTCATTTGACAATGTGGGTGTCATCTGGTGGCCCAAATCTTTCTTTTCAATGTCTTACCTTCTAACGTAATATTATATCCTATGTCTCGCTTTATTTTGTAAGACTTCAGATACCCATTTCTGTTTACAATAAAACCTTCATGTTATTTAATTTTACTTGCATCTGATAAACTGCTTACTGCTGCCAGGGGGAGGGAGCTGGGGGGTGGAGGAGGCTATAGGGGGATACATGGTGATGGAAGGATAC
>CM052538.1:75276562-75295288 GCA_028533065.1 Trachops cirrhosus | reverse complement strand
TCTTAGGTCCATTCTTTTCAGAGAATGGTTGCCCGTCATTGACTATCCAATCAAGCTGAAGGGAATAGCAGAGCAGGCAGTGCCCATGTTCAGGGAAATAAGTTTTGTCTCCTTAGGCCTCCCAGTTCTGGGAGGTTTCTCACTCAACTTTAGCCACGGGGGGTTACGGCTCCTGAAACCAGGCAGGGCAGACACCACAGAAGAGAAACTTCAATAGATGAGAACTACATGTTTGTACAAAATAGAAAGGATCTGTAGGGAAAAATATTCTAAAACAATGAAAAGGAAAAAAGGATGTCCACCAGGAAAACAGCAACAGTAGATCTGGATGATCATAAAAAAGTTAAGAAGAGAGAAAGAGAGCAATCAAGTAAGCAAAGGAATGACCAAGAAGTTAGAGTAGGCAGTAGACAAAAACCATGCAGTGGTGAAGAATTAGTGGCAGGATAAGAGGTCAAGAGCCTCACAGCCCAATTTTGGCAGAGGAGCTATTGCTGCTACCCTCATCCATTTAAGATTCAGCTTGTGCTCTGCTATCCCTAGAAATTAGAAGTTAGTGAGATCAGTGTTATTTTTTCCTAGAGAGAAAGAAGTGAAACCAGAGAAATTAAAGAGAAAAGAGCAGCCTAGGGACTGGGCTTCCATGAGTCACTGCATACCTGCAGATGAGTTTAACAGTTAGGCTTCTTAGAAACCAGGACCTTGTATTTATAGTAATGCAGCTGGAGGCACGAGTGCTTGGGGACTGATTGGGTCTCAGAAATGGAAGCTCACGCTGACAAATTGGCATGGAACTGCACTTATCTTACAGTTAATCCAGACTGTTACAGACCTGTTCTAATAGCTTGGAAATGGCAGGATCACCTGATGTGAAGGAAGACTTGGGGTGTACTTTAAGCTTTACGTGCACCTTGGCATGCATCCTTTTTGTACTTTAGTTTTACTCTTGACACTATTACAAATGCCCCCATTTCTTCCCTCCCTTGCACCCTTGCACCCAGCACCTGCCCGCTTCCCTCTGACCATTGACACATGGTTGTCTGTGTCTGTGGGTTGTGCATATAACTCATATGTTCCCTGGCTAATCCCTATCTTAACTCCAGTCTCTCTATGTGTCCAAAAGCCCCTTTTTTGGTAGCTCAGTATGCCAGAATTACCCAGATCCACTGGAGCTTTCCTAAACTAAACAGCCAGGAGTGAGCTATTAACTTAGGTTCATAACTAAAATTAATATGAGGTACGGATAGGCAAGACTCTGGGGGAGTCATTATCTGTCTTGCAGATGCAGCGGGTGAAGAAAGTACGGGAGTAACTGTGCATCTGAAAATATTCATATTCTTTTGGTCCCAGTCCAGATCCTGACTAATAATTTTGAAATGCTGAGGACAGAAGTTAAACAGGCATCTAGATCCATGTCCACTAGGGAGCCCTTGATCAGCTAACAGCAGGCCAGCAGTGAGAAAAGCTATGAATCTTGAAGCCAGGCCAAGAAAATAAAACCTAGTGGGTTTGGACCTGTTGTAGGCACTAATGGGAGCACAGAGCCCAGAAGAGGGTAAAGGCCAAAGTCTAAGAAGCAAGGATTGATTGTGAAGTGAGGCAATTGTGTGAGTGCAAGTTGCACAAACTTAACAAACTTTCTTCTCGTTAGTGGCTCGGGAACTCTAAAGAACAGGGGCATAACTAGAGCCTTATGTGTGTTTCTGATTCTCCTGCCTTAATGCTGATGAGAGAATAATGGTGAGAAGTGGGAAGATACGAAAGCACTGGAAGCAATGGGTCAGCATAACAGCTTATTTGGAGCCAACTTTTAAAATGCTTAGGCATTTGAAAAAGGTAGTATCTTATCAGTTAATTAGCATTTCATTTGCAATGTAAACTAAGGCCACCCTCTTCAGTTTTTTAAACATTTCCAGAATGGTCTCAGTGATTATTATTTGCAGTTTATTTTCCCAAAGGATTTTCTTTCAACTTTAATATTCAAAAATTCACCAAGGAAAATGTCAGAATGTGGTGTTTTCTCTTAATGCTTCACCATATTTTCTATTACAAGGAAATATTTTGAGATGATTAAGCCATTAAAAAATAGAGCTAGCTCTAACATCTAACCTTAGTATTAAGTAAAACTCATTGCATATTATGCAGAAATATATCTATACTATATATAACATGAATAATAAAAATAATAGTAATTAAGATTAATGTATGTTTACAGCTTGCCCCCCCATGTCTTAACTGATTCATTTATATATTTTTAAAAGACTTTATTTATTTATTTTTAGAGAGAGGGGAAGGGAGGGAGAAACAGAAGGAGAGAAACATCAATGTATGGTTGCTTCTCGTGCACCCCCTACTGGGGACATGGCTCCCAACCCAGTCATGTGCCCTGACTGGGAATCAAACTGGCGACCTTTCACAGGCTGGTGCTCAATACAGTGAGCCACACCAGGCAGGGCTGATTCATTTATATTAATTCACTTAAATCTCACAACATTTTTGAAGTAGATTTTACCGTCATATAGTTTATGGAGAGGGAACTGAAACACAAAGAGATTAATTAACTTGTCTAGGGTCAGTCTATAAAATTGCAAGATGAACTTCAAACCCAAGCAGTGTGTTCATGGACCTATTCACTGTAACTGTACTACTATTGGAGGGGAAAAGTACATATACCCCCACACACACATTTGAAACATGACACTTCCCCTGAGAATCAAAGTGAGATGGAATCAATAAAATAAAATGATGCTAGAGGGCTTGATTGGAAGGATATTCCTTCTGAAAAAAAAAAAAAAGCTTTAATCTCAACAGACCCCTGAAAGCTATTTAATGCCCATTCACCAGAATCTAGGCCACCTAAACTAGGAAATAAATCTAACAGTCACAGAATCAGGTAACAGCCTATTGAGCTAATCAGCCATCATTTACCTACCAGGTCTGTTACCAATGACATATCCAAGTAGGATTCTTGTTATAGTCTCAGGAATAAATGATGTTCCAACATTTTTCATTTCATTTTGTCCTAAATATCATACTTTGAAAATATTTCCTTGAATTCACTAATCATTCAAGGTAGACTTGAAGGAAGGACTTTTTAAAAAAGATTTTATTCATTTATTTTTAGAGAGAGAGTAAGGGAGGGAGAAAGAGAGGGAGAGAAACATCAATGTGTGGTTGCCTCCCTCATGCCTCACATTGTGGACCTAGCCCACAACCCAAGCATGTGCCCTGACTGGGAATCGAACCCACAACACTTTGGTTCACAGGCTGGCCCTCTATCCACTGAGCCACACCAGCCAGGGCTGAAGCAAGAACATTTTTATCTTTAGCTGTGCAGCTCATTGATCCATCTTGTTGTGTCATTCTTCTGGGCTCTCAGCTAAACAAACTGGGACCACTAATAAATTTCATGTCTGAGGCAAGTGGAACCTTAAGAGATTGCTTCAGTAAAGCTGTTTCAGAGTGCTTTTCTCAACTAACAGCCTACCTATGATATATTACATATTAGCAATTAATAAAATAATTTGAAAAAGCATTTTGTGTATTACCTGCATGATTATTTCCATCCTCAGCTTCACATTGCTATGGGCTTCTGCTACTCAAAAACATTACATCTGAAGCTAAATTTAAATCATGCATCAGAGTCACCTAAGGATAACAGAGTCACCTAAGGATAGCCCTGATATCAGCTCTCTAATAACAAAGAAAATGAAGGCAAAGGAATACTAGCAGTATGGCTGGATAAGAAGAGAATAGAGGCTTAAAAATACAGAAATGGAAAACAGAAATTAGACTTGAGTGTATGGGAAATGAAAATAAAAGACAATAGTTGAGAATAATTTAAAAGAGGTTTTTAAATATAGAAGATCCAAAAAGAGGGAGAGTCTTAACTGCATAAACAAATTTCAGGATCTGGATTTCCAGTCCCATTAGGGTAATTTAAATGAAGTGAAAAAAGAAATGAAAAGAGATATAATTTGGTGGGCAAAGAAAGAGTTAGAGCAATGTTCAAGATTTTATTGCCTGTTTTCTTCTAGGATTTTTATGGTTTTGGGTCTAACATTTAAATCTTCAATCCAGTTTGAGTTGATTTTTGTGTGTGGTATAAGAAGGTAGCCTATTTTAATTTTTCTGCACAAATCTGTCCAATTTTTCCAAGAGCATTTATTGAATAAACTATCTTTAGCCCATTGTATGTGCCCACTTCCTATGTCAAATATTAATAGACTATAAAGGTATGGGCTGATTTCTGGTATCTCTATACTGTTCCATTGATCTATGTGTCTGCTTTTATGCCAATACCATGCTGTTTTGACTATTAGAGCCTTATAATATAGTTTGATATTAAGTAGTGTGATTCCTCCAACTTTGTTATTTCTCAAGACTGCTGTTAATATTCAGGACCTATTGTGGTTCCATATACATTTTGAAATATTTGTTCTAGTTCTGTGAAACATGTTATTGGAATTTTGATAGGACTTGCATTGAATCTGTAGATTGCTTTGGGTAGTATGGACATTTTAATGATGTTAATTCTTCCTATTCATGGACATGGTACGCGCTTCCACTTATTTGTATCTTTTCAGTTTCTATCTTCAGTGTCTTGTAATTTTCTGTGTATAAGTCTTTTACATCCTTGGTTAGGTTTATTTCTAGGTATTTTATTCTTTTTGAAGCAATTGTCAATGGGATTGCTTTCTCAATTTCCCTTTCTGATAGTTCATTATTAGCAAATGAAAATGCAACTGCTTTCTGGATATTAATTTTGTATCTGCTACTTTACTGAATTCATTTATCAGTTCTAGCAGTTTCATGATGGAATCTTTAGGGTTCTCTATGTATGGTGTCATGTCATCTGCAAGTAAAGACAGTTTTACTTCTTCCTTTCCAATCTGGATGCTTTTTATTTCTTCTTCTTGTCTGATTGCTATGGCTAGGACTTCTAGTACTGTGTTGAACAAGAGAGGTGAAAGTGACATCCCTGTCTCATTCCTGATCTTAAGAGAAAGATGTAGTTTTTGCCCTTTGAGTATGATGCTGGCAGTGGGTTTGTCATATATGGCCTTTATCATGTTTAGATATGTTTCCTCTATTTCCACTTTGCTGAGAGTTTTTATCATGAATCGGTGTTGGGCTTTATCAAATGCTTTTTCTGCATCTATTGATATGATCTTGTGGTTTTTATCCTTCATTTTGTTTATGTGGTGTATTGTAGGGGACCAGTTTGTTTTGGTCTGGGAAATGTGACTCAGCTCTGTATGGAAAACCTACAGAAGCGAGGTGGTGGGCAGAAACCAGACCTTCAAACCGAGTTGTCCCATGGGAATCAGGCCTAGAAAATGCATACAGACTGTTATGGCTTGCTCTTGCTAAAACTCCATCACCCTGGTCTAAAACAACAAATGTGTATTGTCTATCTTCAAGGTAATTTCCAAAGCCTGTGTGAATTCTTCCAAGGACAGAGCTAATCAGCTCACTGCCATTCTCCTCTGCATGTTATTTTCATTTCCTTGATTGTACCTAAAATGTAGACAATAATATTCTATGTAGTACATAATAAATCTTTCTTTGATGTAAGACCCAAGAAAAATAATAAAAGCCTGTCTAGGCAAGGGTCAAGCGTCTCCCCTTGAGAGAGTAGCCGTGCCCTTCCCTTTTTCTCCACAGGATTGCTGTAGCCTGTGCACTTATTCTCATCTTCAGTCACAACAGGCAGACTCTGCTGGCCAGAGTCCACTACAGTGTATCACATTTATTGATTTGCAAATGTTGTACCAACCTTGCATCCCCAGAATAAATCCTTATTGATCACAGTGTATGATCTTTTTGGAGTACTGCTGCATTAGGTTAGCTAATATTTTGTTGAGGACTTTAGCATCTATATTCATAAGGGAGGTTGGCCTATAATTATTTTGTGGTGTCTTTGGTTTTAGAAATAGGATAATGCTGGCCTCATAAAATAAGGATTAGAGTCTTTCCTCCTCTTGAATTTTTTGAAATAATTTGAGAAGAAGAGATGTTAGTTTTTAAAATGTTAGATAAAGTTTACCTATAAAGCCATCCAGCCCAGGTCTTTGGTTTGTTGGAAGTTTTTTTTAATTATTACTGATTCTATTTAATTAGGTATAATATGTCTATTTCTCTGATTTTTTCTTATTTAGTTTTTAAAGATTGCATATTTCTAGAAATTTATCCATCTCATCCAGGTTGTCCATTTTGTTTGTATATAGTTGTTCATAATATTTTCTTACAATCCATTGTATTTCTTTGATGTCAGTTGTTATTTCTCCTCTTTCATTTTTTATTTTATTTATTTGGGTCCTCCCTCTTCTCTTTAGGCAAGAAAAACAAAAGAAAAAATAAACAAATGGGACTACATCAAACTAAAAACTTCTTGCACAGCAAAGGAAACCATCAACAAAATAAAAAGATAAACTCACTGAATGGAGAACACATTTGTTGATACATCTGATAAGGGGTTAATATCCAAAATTTTAAAGAACTTATAAAACTCAACATATACACACAGACACACACATAAAACAATACAATTTTAAAAATGAGCAAAGGACCTGAATAGACACTTCTCCAAGGAAGACCTATAGATGGCCCATAGACATATGAAAAGATGCTTAAAGTCATTAATCATCAGAGAAATGCAAATCAAAAGCACAATGAGATATCACCTCATACCAGTCAGACTGGCTATCATCAATAAATCAAAAAGCAATATGTTCTGGTGAGGTTGTGGAGAACCCTTTTGTACTATAGGTGGGAATGCAGATTGGTGCAGCCACTATGGACAGCAGTATGGAGATACCTTAAAAAATTAAAAATGGATCTGCCTTTTAACCCAGTGATTGCACTTCTGGACATATATCTGAAGGAACCCAAAACACTAATTCAAAAGAACATAGCGCCCTATATTCATTGTAGCATTATTCACAATCATCAAGATTTGAAAGCAGCCCAAGTGTCCATCAGTAGATGAGTGGTTAACACAACTAAGGGACATTTACACAATTGAATACCACTCAGCCATAAAAAAGAAGAAAATTTTACCCTTTGAGACAGTACAAGTAGAACTGGGAAACATTATGCTAAGTGAAATAAGTCAGTCAGAAAAAGACAAATACCAGATGTTATCACTCATATGTGGAATCTAATGAACAAACTGAACTAACAAGCAAAATAGAGACAGACTCATAGATAGAGAGCAGGCTGACAGCTCTGGTACGGGTGTTTGAGGGTGGATGGACTGAGGAAGAAGGAAAAAGTTCTCATGGACATGAACAACAGTGTGGTGATTGAAGGGAGGAGGGGGTTAAAAAGGGGATAAATGGAAATTGAAATAAACAATACAAAATGAATTTTAAAAAGAAAGGGTGCAACTCAATTTGTGAAACAGAAAATAAGGATTTTATGCCAAAATCCATATAAAAATTGGTGTGGATACATTTCATGAATTTTCCCCCCTGTGCTCTCTCAAACTGGTTAAATATTTGAGCAATATCCCTTATTCCTGAACATTTACAATAAGATAAAGTGCATTGCAATGAATTAGAATTTTAACTCATATCAATTTATTGGCATTAATTTTTTGCTATTTAAATGTTATAACTTTTGCTATAATTTATAGAATTATTTTATAATTTATAGAATTTATTTAAAGAATAAATTCTTTAAATAATATATTATTTTCACATTATTGTGGAGGCCGAATTAATAAATCAATTTTAACTACAGAATTCTTTGAATTTTAAATACTCAAAATAAAACTATGTGTGTATATACTAATACATATTTAAACAAAAGAAAATACATGTAAGAAAAAAATAATAAAAACAGAGCAAAAACAAGTGATTTTTTGTTCCCTGGGATATATATTTTTCAATTTGCTATCTCTGCATATGGATGTAATATAGATTTTATAAAAATCAGATTATACTATAAATACAGGGTCTGACACAAATAATGCCCTTCTAGCAATCTATACTAAATCTCTTATTACAAAATCATAAGCATGTAATTCTGTAACATAACAATACCACACTCAAGCACGCCAAAAGACATTTTAGATGAAATGTTCACATTGCTGTCCATCTCATGTGAGACACTGAACTACCCTACCAACCACACTCAATGGCGTTACTTCTGCTGGACCCTGTATGTAGCAACCTTTATACCCTTAATGTATTTTACACTTTGGCTATCCAAATATAAATGTTTCCATGATATTGTTTTCAGAGGCTTTGAGGTATCCCATCCAATGGCTAGACATTCCTGCCAACCTATGTAAAAATTTAGGTTTTCCAACTTTTGCTATTACATAAAACAGAGACTATCCATCACAGCTAATTTTTTCACATATCTCTAATGTTGCTTTAATATGCTTTCTGGAAGAGAAATTAATGCCAAGTGGGCCTGCAGCCAAATTTTCCTTCTGAAAATTTTTATGATATTATAATCTCTAATGATAGATGATAACACCCACTTGCATAAGGAAGGGAGTAAATCCTTGAGAGTAGAAGGCAAATTGTGGTAGTAGATAAACCCTAATGGGACCCCAATATCCCCTCATTCTTGAATTTACACCCTGTATAATCTCCTCACCTTGAGTATGGGCGGGCCCTATGACTTGCTTCTTTCTCATGGAGAGAATGTGGCAGAGGTGATTGGATGCCACTCTCATAAGTTTTGTGTTATGGTGTACAAGAGTCTGCCCTTCAAGCACACTAGAGACTCTGTTGCTGGTTTTAAAGAAGCAAGGTGCCATGAAATGAGTGGCAATGTTAAGGAAGCTCACATAGTAAGGTGGCCTCTAGGAGCTGAGGATGACTTTTAGCAAGAAAGTCCTGTAGCTGCAAAGAAATGAATTCTGCCAATGACCTGAGGTGGTTGGGAAGCTCATCTTTCCCTAGCTGAGTCTGTGCGGAGACCATAGGCCTGCTGACAGCTGCGTTGGCAGCTGACCAGATCCTTGGTAAGCAGTGCCCAGACTTCTGACCTGCAGAAACTATGTCAGATCAGATGTGTCCTGTGTAAAGCCACTAAGTTTGTGGTAACTTGTGATGGAGCAACATATATTAACGAAATATATTAACGAAATATATATATTAACGAAACTGTCAACTTATTCATTTACTATTTATGTAAATATTGACTTATGGCTTCTTTTTCTTTACTGTTTTGTTTTTTTATGTTCATGTTATTCCAGACTAGACCAGTATGTGCCCCTTCAATAGAGCTTTTGTGCTCTTTTGACATAGGCCTGTTTTTCTGTGATTACCTCCTTTCTTTCTGGGACAATATGTTCCAGTCTTACCTAGTATCTGTTCTTACCAGACTCTGGAATCAGCAATTTTCTCAAAGGATCCTTGGTTTTTCTTGAGTGGAAAATAGTTTTTAGAAACTAAAATATGGGATCAATGTGTGTTCATAACTATTGGGATGTCACAATGTCACTGCTCTCAGGCCTGTTCTGTGGACAGAGGTGGGGAATATATAGTCCATCATCTACATGTATTGGAAACTGAATTCACACTGAACTCAATGCCTCTAGTCCGATGTAATGTAGTAAGGTTCATTCTAGCTTTATCCTTTTTCATTTGTAACCCCTTTCCAAAAGTGAGAAACCCAGCAATCATTACCCATAATGTATTTATATATTTGGTCAGTCCTCCTCTATGTTATAATCTCCTTTTGTCACTGCCCCTCCCTCATTGCAAACACCCTCTTAATCTCACTCAAGTTCTGCCCCAAACCTTTCCTGCTGACTCCAGTTTCCCCCTCTTCACTATCCCCTACCACTACAGACATTCTTTTTACTCTGCTTGAAATTTACATCTTCAAACCAGGCTTCCCAACCCCTGCACCCATATGAATGCCTGCCTCACCCTGTTTGGACTCTGACACTTAAGTCAGCTCATTTTTCCACATGGACACTCTTCTCACTCTGCTTGATTCCATCTTACAAGTCTTACAAACTTGCTTAATGAAAATACATTGATAAATTTTTTTAGAGTCTAGTTTACTATAGAATTTAATCATAATATTGCTTTTTATTTTAAAACTTTTCCTGTCAAATCAGCTGTGCCTAACACAAATAAGATACTCAAAAAAGGCTAATTTATGTTTATTTTCAAAGAAACATGAATTTGGTATGAAATTATCATCATAAAATATTAATAAACATCTGTTTATTTTCTGTGATATATTTTAAGCTGTGTATATCTTTAATTATTAAAATGTACCTATAATTGAATGCTAAGCTAGTATATAATTTTATAAAGTTTTTATTCAATGTTATAAATTTACATATGTACATATAAACTTTAATCAAAATAATATATTTTATCATTTCCACAACATGAGAAAATGTTTAATCTTCTTGAATTTTTCCACTACATCTGAAATATTGTCCATATTCTAAAGTCAAGGCAAAGTTCATATAACTGTTAAATGGTTAAAATGGCAGCGATAAACAAACAGTTCAGAAGTGTGTGTATGGGAAATAAATATGTCTTTTACTCCTGGCCTCCAACTCACAAGAGAAAATCGCTGTTACCAGTTTATTAGATCACAAACATTAAATATGCACAAAGATTTATGACACATATAAATTATTAGATTCAATTACTCAAATTTTGTGAACAGGAACCCTGCCAAATATCTGTCTATAATTCCTGGACCAGAAAAAAAAGATGTCCAAGAATCAGATGATATCAGCATTAAAGGGCAAAAACTTGGGGCATAAAACAACACTCAGGCATAGAGAAATGGGGTTCTAGTCTCTTCTTAATCACGTACAGAAGAGTAGTTCCTATGATGGTAAACTCAAAGAAAAAAGAATATGGACACTTAACAAGTGAACTTTTCATCCTCTTCAGTAAAATACTTCATACCAAGCTGCCAGAACGAACAAGGCTAGCAGACCAAAATCACTGACACACCAGTTGGTCATTTATTGAGCAGATGAAAAATATTGAAAACATTAAATTTTTAAAAGTACAAAATGGTCAGAGAGAGATTATGTGTTCTTTGTATTTTAAAGCTATAGTTGTATATAAGAACATTTTATATTAACTATGTTATAGCATGTATCATGTGTATTGTTGTAATAATGCATATTAAAATACAAGTTTGATTCATTCCTCCTAATCGAGTTAGCACATTCCTTAAAACAGGTTGTTTATTTGTCTCAAGAACAATTAAAAAGTACCATTTTAGTCCACAAAGTGTAATGTATCTGGTGAAATGTGAAATATGAACTCTCTACCTTCTCAATAAATGCTATCAAATTAATTTCAATTTGTACTCTCAGAGAAAATTGTAGTCAATGAAGTCTGTTTTCTAGATGTAAAAGTATAGTAAAAATAAACTAATGAATAAACAATAAAGGGAAATAAACAAATTGTGCAAGGGCTGGAGCACAATGAAGTTTTTACTGGAAGAGATGGTGCTGACTGTAAATTATATCTGGGTGGCCAAGCCACAAAGGGGTGGGTGATGCCATCAACTATAAAACTGTACATGTTAACATAATTACTTTTTTACCACTCTTTCATATTGTTTTCTTCTTTTTCTAAGAATTCTGTAACACATATTATAGAGTGTAATTTATGGTAATCTTTATAATGGTGACATTTGCTAAAAGGCAGCTTATGAACATTTTCAGTAAGGATAAATTCTTTCTGACAATATTTTATTTTAAAAAATCAGTTTTTATTTCCAGATTGTGTATTACATCTCTAAATTCTTATTAAAGTATAAAATTTGAATGCTAAGATTAGGTTTGATTTTAAATTTTTAAATGTATGTTATATTTAACTTTTTAGAAAGTAAGACTATTATTTAGAGATAGTAAAGGCATTTTTATTATTTTATCTTCTGGGTTATATTATAAATAACAATATTCAGCATTCATTTAGTAAATGCCAGACACTCAAGTTATTTCTTTATTCTTTTTAACATTTTTTGAGGTAGACACCATTCTTATCCTATATACTTAGCCAAAGAGGAATATGAGTTTTAGAGAAGAGACAAAATCATGGTTACAGAACTAGAAAATGCAAAGCCACAATTAAAACCCGAGTTTATCTGATTCCAAGGCCGACCCATGGTCAGCTATTATACTATATTATCATAGAAGGAACTAATTTTGTCTTTAATCTACTTGAAATTTCAGCAATGCCAGTGAGGCCTGATCACTGCCTGGTTGGGGTTTTAGATGCAGCTGGATTAGACCATGGTTGGGTGGAATGCACACGGTGAAATGCACACGGTGCTGCGAAGTCAGAGAACATCCAGACGCAAAAGCCGTTTGATGGACTCGATGCCATGTTTATGTCCATGCTAGTTTCTATAAATGCACCGTTCCGTGTGAAGTTTCAGAAACATTCTTTAAATGAGGAGAGACGACTGACTGCTGCCTTATTCTTATAATTATTAAGTTCTTTATCCTACTATTAGTGAAATAATTACAAATAATACTAATTACTAATTTTCTGTCGATGTTTTGAAGCAAATGCTATTCTCAAAGTTGAAAATTATAGTTACGTTATTGGTCCAATACTATATAGCTCCCTCTCCAAACATTACCCCATCTCTATTTCTCCTTAACTTTCTAACTATATTACAGATTAGAAATAAGGACTTTACAATGTACATATTTAGAAATCTATCTTATGTAATCATCTATGTCAACACTATCAATAAAAATATAGTGTGAACTACATCTATAATTTAAAATATTCTAGTAGCTACATAAATAATTTTAAAACATGAAACTAATTAAATAATAAATTGATTTAACCTGATAATTAAAATGTCATTTTCATATGTAATCATTAAAAGATTACTAATATATTTTATGTTCTATTTTTCATACTAAGTCTTCAAACCCCCATGTGTATTTTCCAGTTTCAGTGTGGACTAGGTACATTTTTAAGTGCTCAATGGCCACTTGTGGCTAGTGGTTACCATATTGAAAAGTGTAAGTCTGGATAGTTTTAGCTCACCTTCTGGCTTGCAAGTGGCATAGTTTAGCCAAAATAGGAATTTATTGGTTCAGTAAAACCAAGAGAAGTCCAAGGAACAAATATGTAGCTGGGAACTCAAGAAACAATATAACGTGGAACTTGACCATTTCCAGGATTTTTTTTTTTTTTGCTTTATTCTTCCACACTGTCCAGTGGCTCTCTCCACAAGGCTGGTCACATGGCCCCCAGTAGCGCCCCATGTTCACACTCCATAGTAGGTTATTTCCATGTCTCACACCTACGGGACCAAATCTCTTCGGTTTCATCTCCATGGTCCCAAGAAAGACACATCTATTATTTTGCCTACCTAGTAAAATACCGTAATCAGACACCCTTGTTTTACTGGAGAACTGCTGTTTTCCAAGTCTAGAATAATTCTGGTGTGAATGACAACTTGTGGCCACACTTTCTCATGACAGGAATAGGTATGCAGTCCAGACTGACCTATCAGTGTGCTACATTCCTCTAGAAACTGTGATTAGTCCTAGTAAATACACAATCCAATCAGTACAAATTAGAATCAGTTGAGGAAGGATTGAAATGGATGATGGGTGAGAGTATTTTATGCTATCTCCAACTGGGAATGTGAGTTAAAGAAGATTGTAAGTTTGTGGATGCCAGGACTCATCACTGCTGCCACTAGGAAAACACCTGCTTGAAAATACTGCAAACACATCGGATCTTGAATATCTCCTATATAACTGGTCTGGCTTGGATCAGAGTTCTAGGTTCCAATATGGCTATGCAAAAGTAAAATAAAAAACATTCAACCATGGCCAGGTGGCTGAGTTGGCTGGAAAATCGTCCCACACACCCAAAGTTTGCAGGTTTGATCCCTTGTGGAGGGCACATACCTAGACTGCAGGTTCAATCCTTGCTCAGGAAATGTATGGCAGGCAACTAATGGATGCTTCTCTCCCACAGTGATGTTTCTCTCTTTCTCTCTCTCACCCTTCCTCTCTCACTAAAATTAATAAATACATTCTTGGGTAAAGATTAAAAATAAAAAATATGCAGACCAGTTCTGGTAATGATGCAATGGGTTGTTCTGTATTGAATTAAGCCTCCTACAAATGATCACTATTAACGTTAGCCAAAGTACACAAAGCAACTGTTTGAAGCATTGAAAAGCAACTGACTCAGGAGAACTTGAGGAATGGAAATTATTGAGAAAAGAGAAGCATACAGGTAAATTTCCACATTAGCATCCCTTATTCTCTGAATGTAACTTCCGCATTGTGGAACAAGGGGAAAGAACTCAAGCAGAATGAGGTCATTTCCCTAGCTGAAGAGATAGACATTGAAGCTTGGTGCAAAGTGGCTGCAACCTGAGGAACAACTTTGAGGAGAAATGGAAACAGCAGAGAAAGAGGATAAAAATCTTTATAGATAGTCTTCATTTCTCTTTTACTGTTTTCTAAGATTCACATGTTCAAGGCAAAACTCAAAAAAAATTAGGTAGAAAATATCAGCTGGGAGAATAAAGTGTTGATAAGAGAGTTCACCTGTGTGGTATTAGTAAAAAATATTGTAATTCAAGCCCCTCCCTCATTTATCAGTGTTTTGAAGCTTCATATGCACTGCATTTCAACTGAGACATCAGAAATGCTGTACCCTAGAAGTTAAGGGGCAAAACCTGGGAGTTAGAATCATGTTATAGGACAAAGGGCTATGTCCTAATGGTAGGGGCACAACTAGATACACAATGCTGAGATTTAAGAAAAGGAGGCCATTCTAAAACTTTTTAAAGATGAAAGCAGAGCATTCAGAAGAAAACAAGAATTAAAAAAATCATTACAGTAATTAGGGACATATTTAAATTTAAGTAGAAAATATAAATAAAATATTCAAAGTATTAAAGGAAAAGAATAGCACATCTAGAATTTTATAATTAGCTGTTGTCTTTTTAATAAGAGGTCAATATAAAAATATTTCCAGGAACATTGCCATGCAAAGACCCACTTGAAAAAAAGAAAAAAAAAACACCCTTGGTGAGAGCATTCTCCAGTAAGAAGAAAAATAAACCCAGCAGGTCACTATGACTTGTATGAGAAGTCGTGGTGAGCACTAACCATACATACACACACACACACACACACATACACACGATCTAAAGAAACAAAGAAGAAAGATAATCCATGTAGCACAGAATAGTAATAAAAAGCAGATAATACCTACAGGGGTTATGGAAAGGAGTTGACAAAAAAATAAAGAAAGTCAATTACTTTAGATGTAAGATATAGGACTGGAGAAGTTTCATAACTAATAAAGTAAAACATGAAGTTACTCTTATAGGCTTTACCCAACTCTACACTTTTTCTATGCCAAAGCATTTGTCTCTACCTAACTTTCCATTTGTCTATTGACAATGCTTAATTATCTTTTTCTTTCTGGTACAATATAAGCTCTATGAGAAAAGAGGTCTTATCTGTTTTATTCATTAACTTTTCCCCAGTGTTAAAACAGAGCCAGACACACAGTATTTATAAAATGTTTGTTGCATGACTCATCACGAAGCAGTCAAAATTAAATTTTGTCACAGCCGCACAGAAGCTTCACAATGTAGTCAAAACAATAAATATTATATTAAAGGTGTTATCTGATCACAAAACAATAAAATTCAAAATTACTAGTTAAAAGGACTTTTAAAAAGCTCCTAATGACTGGAAGAAAACTAAATGATGTACTATGAAGAAAAATATTGAGTTAAAGAAAAAATCTTGAGTTAGAAAGAAAATCTTTAGAGAAATTATAAAATAGTAAAACCAAACAAAAATGAAAATACTGCAGTTTAAATTTATTGTATACAGCTAAAGCAGAATTTGGAAAAAAGTTATAGCCTTATGTACATTCATCATAAAAATATTGAAATAATGCTAACTTCATTTTGAAAAAGAACAACAGAACAAAGCCAATGAAACAAGAAAATGCAACAAATGTAGTGACAAAATCATTTAAATGAAGAAATAATGAAAGATAAATAATGTTGAAGTGAAAGATTGATAAAAAGTAAAAATTTTGTCTAAGTTTATTAAGACAAAAAAAGTAATACAAAAATAGATCAGGAAAAAGAATTGTAATCTCAGATACTACAGAGATTTAAAAAGATAATATTAAAATACTTTGAACAATATATGTTAATAAATGGGACAGCCCATAACCATTGTATGCAAACAAAGACAGTGTCAGTCCATGGCTAGCACTTGGAGATCTGTAGCAGTGCTTATGATTCTCACAATGCTAAGATGCAGTTGGTATGTTTAATGTCCATAATCCAGGATAGAAAACTTGAATTATTGAAAGAAGTTGAAGAATAAATTAAAGATACACCATTTTTTTTCTTTCCTACCCCTGTTCTCTTACTGAAAAGGACAGCAGGTCTATACGGTTTTACAGCTGAATATTGCTAAACTTTCAATATACAGAAATTTCTGCCTTATGTATTTTGTTTCAAGAAATAAAAAGAGGGAGTATTTACTAATAAATTTCATGAGGCTAGCACAAATTATTCCCAAACCAGCTAAGAATGGTATAAACATATGTGACAGACCATTTTTATTTTAAATCAAGAAGTAAATGTCTTAAGTAAATTTTATTTAGTGTAGGAGTACAAAGTATACTAGGAAACTAGGGACAATTCAAAATTATGAACTATTATTTTAAAGCACCTAATTTTTTTACCTCATACTATTTGAATATTACAACAATGTGTATAAGGCCTTTTATAAAATTAATTACCTATACAATTGATCCTTAAACAATGCAGGGGTTAGAGGGACCAACCCTAGCTCAGTCAAAAATCCACGTACAACTTTTGACTCTCCCAAATCTTAACTCCTAATAGCCTATTGTTGACCGGAAGCCTTACCAAGAACATAAACAAGTCAATTAACATATATTTTTATGTTATAAATGTTATATACTGTATTCTTAAATAAATTAAGCTAGAAAAAGAAGAAAAATCTCAAGAAAATCATTAGCAAGAAAAAACACATTTACAACACTATCCTAGGTTCATGAATACAGTAAGTTTATAAGTCTGTTCACAAGATAAATCATCTGTCAGTACCTACATAGATGTTGTCTTATATCATACAAAACACTGTAGTGTTATACTTATTACTAACATACACATAAAAATAAAAAGATAATGTAAGAAAGAAATTTATATTTATTTATAGGTATAATCATTCATAATGAAGCAATGATATTGTTTTATGGTAGCCTAGTGTAGTCAATATGATTGCTTCACAATTGCCTGGGTCAGGGGTCCCCAACCTCCCTCCTCCCTGTGTCCATGGTGTCACTGGCATTACCACCTAAGCTCTGCCTCTTGTCTCCCCCTGCCTACCTGGTCCATGGAAAAATTTTCTTCCAGAAACTAGTCCCCGGTGCCAAAAATGTTAGATACCACTGGCCTAACCTAGCCTATACGCTGATGAGTAAATCATTATAAAATTGTTATGGTATATAATACTACAGTCTTATTCATAATACAGTATTTGAAACATTAGTGTTTTTTCAAAGATTTTGTTTATTTATCTTTAGAGGGGAAGGGAAGGAGAGAAGAAGAGAAACATCAATATATGGTTGCCTCTCATGGGTCCCCTGCTGGGAACTGGCCTGCAACCCAGTAATGTGCCCCGACTGGGAATTGAACCACGATATTTTGGTTCGCAGGCCTGTGCTCAATCCAATGAGCTACACCAGCCAGGGCACATTAGTGTTTTTTTAAAGCACTTACTTGTCATGATAAGCTGATACACAATTCCTACTACTGAGAGAGAGAGAGAACGAGAGCAAGCATACTGTGTGGTAATGTAATTCTTTGAAAGCAAAGTTATAAAACAGTAAGCAAACAAGCACATCATTAATTTTACATTAAAAATAACTCAGGCAGGAAAACTTAGTGTAACTTTATGGAAATATGTCATAATTTCTGTCTGACTTTGCTTATTTCTCTAAAACTGTTTCTATAAGGTTCCAATCCTCTCTTCCACTGTTTGCTTTAGAGGCAGTGTCCATTCCCTGGTAAGAAGTTAAAAGCAGTCTGGAACAGTTGGAACACGTCTGCCAGGTTAGCTACAGTCGGGTAGCTTGTTTTCTGGCTCTGCTTCTTCTGTGTCTTCATCCTCGTCACCTGGCACTGGCCCAGAAACGCTCATCTCCATCAGGTTGTCTTCTGTCAGCTCTCTGCATGGTGTCCATTAGCTCTTGGATTTCCCTGAGACCTATGCCTTGAAACCCTATACCCCCACCACTAGCTTCGTTGCCACATCCACAATCTTTTTCAGGATTTCCTGGATTAACTGTTGTAAATCCTGTGAAGGCATGCACAACATCAAGACAACAGAAAAAAACAATGGTTTTCTCTAGCAAGAATTTATTGTTTGGGGCATGAAAATGGCATTTTCAGTGATTTAATCCTTCCAGACCTTCCTGGTGTTCTCTGTGTTAGGGTTTTATTCCACAGAGGTGATAATCCTTTTCACACAGTACAGCGCGTAATGAATCTTTGAAGTTCTTATCTAGATGCTGAATTAGGGACATTGTCTTTAGGGGCAAGTAGACCACATTGATGACTTTGGTGTTGAACTCATGAGGTTCTAAGCAGCTTGGGGCATTGTCTATCATTAAGAAAAAAAACTTTAAAATCCCTTACTGGGAAGGTGCTTCCTGACTTCAC
>CM052538.1:75265547-75276062 GCA_028533065.1 Trachops cirrhosus | reverse complement strand
TTACATCCTGGCCTTGCTTTCTTTCTTACTGATAGATATCCTTTGTGGTACTTTTTCCAGAATAGGACACTTTCATCTGCATTAAAACCTGTTCAGGCAGGTATCTTTTCTCCCCAATGATTTTCTTAATGGCGTCTGGGAGTTTCCTGCCCCTTGGTCAGCAGGAGCTGCTTCTCCTGTTATCTTGACATTTTAAAAAACAAACCTTTTCCCAAAATTATCAAACCATCTTTTGCTGGCATGAACTTTTCCAGCTTTAGATCCTTCACCTTTCCTTTGCTTTAAGTTGTCATATAACTGATGCAGCCACTGGCCAGCAGTGACCGCAACTGCAGATGCTCATGATATGAGAGAAATACACATGGACTACCAAGTCCTGTGGGGAATAGGAACGGCATGGCCACTCTCTCTAGTGAAGAGCGCTCCACCTTCCCACCTGAGCAGGCTTTTATTAGGTAGTATTAAATACAGAATGTGGATTATCGTCTAGCAGGGAAGATCCAAACAGGTAGTTATTTTTCAAAGAGTTCAAAGAGCTCACGCTGAGTTTTGGGGCTGTTATTGTTACATTCAGCAACCGCGAGAACAGATGCAGGAGACTTTCAGGGTTTCAGAGATGTTACTTTATTGGCCAAATTTTCCTTTTAACCTGCGCAGGGGGGCAGACTCTCCCAAATGTGTCCGGAGACACAGTGCTCATAAGAGCTGCAAATGAGTCCCCCCCGAGCGCTCTCAGCTACGTCCTTACATAGGGGTATGCAAACAAGCGTTTATACAGAATCAGACGTGGCAGGTAACCATTTGCTTACAAATCTCATGCACGGGAACAGGGTTAGGCATTGGCTCACCGGTTGTAAAATTTCAAACCAAACGTGTTAAATTACATCTGTTTTACGATCCTTTGCTCTTGCACGAGGCAGGAGAGCAAAATGTCTGTTTGGTAACCTCCTGTGCCCTGGGATCTAACCAATTCCTTTGCCCTTCAGCTAGGTTTCTATTTTCTCATGGTCTAAGTTTTCCTTGCTCCTTACATTATCATCTAACAGATACAGGCTTAGTTTCATTTCCTGCCCGCACCTACACATCCAAGAGCATCCTAGCAAGCAGGTCCCACAGGATTTCGCATATTCTATGCCCCAGGTCTAATTTACCCCAGGTGTCTGCCGACTCTGGTCTTGGACTGCACTTCCCCTGCTACTTCCACAGGCCCTGAGTTGGGCAGAGGAGACAAAGGCAGCCAGGAAACTTGGATTTCTCACATCCAGTACAAAGGCTTGGGCTTTGTCAAAGCCGCGGGAGCAGGGGTGATGCCGATCACCCCCTCACTTCCACAGCCCCCTGAGTCTCTCCCCTGATGGCTTATTCCCACGTGATCGTGTCTGTCTTAGGTTCATTCTCTTCTGAGAATTGTTACCTGTCATTGACAATCCAACCAAGCAAAGGGAGCCAAACATAGAACAGGCAGTGCTCATGTTCAGGGAAATAAGTTTTGTCTCCTTAGGCTTCCTGGTTCTCGGAGGTTTCTCACTCAGCCTTAGCCAGAGGGGGTTACAGCTCCTGAAACCAGGCAGGGTGGACCCCAACATATAACGGCTTTCTTCTCCTTGAATCATAACAAAGTCTATAAATATAATAAGCAAGAATTTTATGCCTGCTGGCATAGCTGCAGCAATGACTTCATAAATTTCCTTTTCTTTCGTTCTTTTTTTAGTAATAGTCCTTACAATGAAATCATTTCTCTTGAATAGTGGGCAACTGCAGCTGCAGACCTCAATCTATAGTACATATTAAGCAAATTCAACTTTTCTTGCAACATCATGACTTCATTTTCCCTTTTGCTTCTTGGGAGCATCTCCATTATCACTAGTGGCACTTCGTGTGGGTCCCATGGTGTTATTCAGAATTTACAGTATTGCACTAAACATGAAAAATACGCGAGAACTGTGAGAGATCACTTTTCACTATGGCGCACAATTTGCTAAAGAGACAAACTGCTCACATGGGGATAATTAGCATCACAGGCAGTTAAGCGGCTGTACAAGACACTTGAGCTCAACGCAGTAACAACGGGAGGTGGCCACAAAATTATTCGTTTTATAGTATGTGCATTAATGTTATGCAGTTGTAATTCACTGTACCTTAAAATTGTTTACATTTCTCTCTACTGAGAATGTCACCATATGTCATCTGTGTTTGTGTAAGTTTTGATACATTTTAACTTTTTATAATAAATTTGTATATATTTTACAGTAGCAAATGATAAAAAAGACTGGTATCTACGTAGTTTTATGCATCTGTGTCATACTTTTTTAATTTTTTCAATATTTCTAGGCTATGTCTTTTCTGAGTTTTGCAAATTGTCACTAATTTAAAAAAAATTCCCCTAGGTATTAATTTTTAAAAATCTGAGTATAAGTGGAATTGTGAAGTTCAAACTTAGGTCATTCAAGAGTCAACTCTTTATGATTTTCAAATTTCAGAAAACAAGAACTATATCAAAATTTCTTATCAATAAAAACCTGTATAACTTAAACCTACAGAAAGCATTCTTCTTAATGGAGGAAATTTAAATGAATTGAGATGCATAAGATTAAGAATATAATATCAATGTTCATCATCACAATCACTTTTTAGAATAATGTAGAAGATCTTCACCAACTGCTGTGCTCTAAAACTTTTCATCCCCTCTAAATTCCTCACTGAAATCCAACTGCCGGAGCTAATGATAGTATCAGTAGGCTTTGGGAGGTGATTAGATCATGATGACAAAGCTCTCCAGAAATGCCGTTAATTCTGTCATGAAAGAGACCCCAGGGCTTCTGATCAAGATGGCAGAGCAGGTAAACACTGCACTCACCTCCTCCCATGACCACACTAAAATTACAACTGAACTACAGAGCAAGCATCATTGAGAACTACCTGAAATATAGCTGAGCAGAAGTCCCACAACTAAAGGTATACAGAAAAGCCATGTTTAACTGGAAGGAGGGGCATAGACACAGAACTAGCTGGTCCCACACCCCCATATATGGATAGTTAAAAATTGGGAGGGGAATCTCAGCTGTGGAGGTCACGCCTTAAAAGTGAGGGTTCCCAGCTCCACACCAGGCTGCCTCTAGCCCAGAGTTTTAGTGCTGGCAAGAGAAGTCTCCACAACTGTCTATAAAAACCATCAGAGATTATGGCTGCTTCAGAGAATGAGACAAAGAGCTGCTGGCCTGAGGGGTTCCTCAGAGTCTGCCAAGGAACTCACTTTCTCTGAGCTCCAGCACTGGGGCAACAGCTCAAAAAGGTGCCAGGGACATACAGGGAAGAACTGAATTCTCTGGCTGCAAGGTGAACACTAGAGAGGCAGCTTTCTCCCAGACAAAAGTGCTGGCCAAAGCCATTGTTCTCTTTCTGAGCCCTTCCCCTGCAGGTGTATGTGGGCACAATATCTGAGTCTTTATTATCCTGGCTAACACTCTTCACTTCACTCTGGTGATTCCCTGGGACCAACATCCCATCAAACTTTTGGGTCCAACCAAGCACTGGCTTTTCTATACAAATGACCTACTTTGGCTCATGCTGTGAACTTTCCTAAAATCTCTCAAAGGCTCACAAACCCCAAACAAGCAGCATCTGATGTCAGCATGACCAACACCTCTTGCTAAGCAGCCCCAATCCCATTATTAGGGGCAGCCAGCTTCAGTTCATAGTTTAGCCTCTCCCAAGCACCTCAAGCCCAGCACAAGTGGCAACCATCTGAAGATCACTTTGTAGCTCATACCAATGCCCCCAGTCAGGGCACAGACAGCAACTGACCTTGGCCTACACTAGAGCGCCTCCCAAAATGCTTTGGATACAATATACCCAGTGGCCAGCTTCAGAGCAAATCAAAGAATAACCTCTTATCGAACAGCAGTTGGGCTCCTAATGCCCTCTGCCACCCTCTAGGCAAAGTTCTAGAGGCAAAGATTTGGTGATGAAGGAAAGCAGTCTTTATTGTAAAGTTTCACAATTTTGGAATAACAGCTTTCCACATGCATTAGTCACTTAAGCCTACCAATTAAGGCTAAACTCTTTAACACCTAAGTTTTCCTATCTTTCCCCGTGTTAGTTTTTAATTATCTTATTTCTATAGGGTTAGTTTACATACTAAAACAACATAAGATACAAAAGCTACGTAATTCTGAAAGAATGGCAGGCTTCTGCCTCAGAGGTCATTCCCTCTAGATCACCCAAAGAATAACCCTGCCACCCTCTGCCAGGCCAGGCTGATCCTAAGCTGTGCCTGGAGTTCCTTCTCATCCAAAATACCAACTGTTGGGAAATGCAGGCATCTGTGGCACAATCATCCAGGCATCATCCAGGAAGAGAGAGCCAGTGAGCCAGCAGAGAGTCACTCAAGCCAGCTGGCTAGCCCTCTTTTTATTTCCATGCACTCTGGAGACATTCAGCTTCTCAGCCAATCCTTTCCTAAACTGTTTACCATTGCCCAGGCAAACTCCTCCTATGGCCACTTCCTACTTCTCCCCAGTGATCTGATCAGATCTCTCTGTATCACTATCACCTCCACAAACGTACCCAAAGGGCAGACTCAACAGGTACCAGAGGCCTACTAGGATGAATCCCATTTTGTAGAGTCAGCCCCTACACGACATCTCAACAAAGTAGTTGAGGCCAGGCCTCACTACCAGTGTGTGTAAGGGTTAATCCCTCTTAGAGATGAGCTAAGAGCAATCCAGGCTCAAATATAATAGAAGGACATAACCCACACAAGGGACACACCTGGTGCTCCCAGCTGAGTGACTGAGGAAATTTCACCACTTGGCCCCACAGGACACCTACTGCATGAGGCAGTTCTACAAAGAACAGGAGATGTCGCAGCTCTACTTACGTACCTAATACATAGAAACAAACACAGGGAGGCAGCCAAAAGAAGACAAAGAAACATCCCAAATGAAAAAACAGAACAAAACTTCAGAAAAGGAACTAAACAAAAAAGAGACATGGAATCTACCAGGTGCCAAGTTCAAAACACTGGTTATAAGATGCTCAATGATCTCAGTGAGAACTTTGACAAAGAGATAGGAAACATAAAAATGAAGATCAAGAAAAAACATAAAAAGGAACCAGTCAGAAATGAAGAGTACAATAACAAAAATAAAAAACACATTAGATGGAATGAACCATAGATTAGATAAAACAGAGGACTGAATCAGTGATTGAGTAGATAAAGTAGTAGAGGAGATTCCCAGAGAAGTAACAGGTAAAGGAGTTCACTACCAAACCAGTATTACAAGCAATGTTAAAGGTATTTTTTAGGAAGAAAAAAATTTTAATTATGAATAATAAAATGGCAATAACTACATATATCAACAATTACTTTAATTAATTAATTAATTAAATCACCTAAGAATATGTTCATTGATTTTAGAGAGAGAGGAAGGGGGACAGAGAGAGAGACCAATTAATTGTCTCCTGTATGTGCCCCTACCAGGGACGGAACCCACAATATAGGTATGTGTCCTGACCAGAAATTGAACCTACAACCTTTTGGTGTATAGGACCACACTCCAACCATCTGAGCAACCCTGTCAAGTCTATCAACATTCACTTTAAATGCTCCAGTCAAATGACATAGGATAGGGTGGGTGAATGGATAAAAAACAGGAAGGACCCTTACATATGCTGTCTATAAGAGACTCATTTCAGATCAAAAGACACACATGGGGTAAAAGTAAAAGGATGGAAAAAAGCATTTTATTAAAATAAAAATTTTTTTTAAAAGTTGGTGTAGAAATACTTTGACCAGACAAAATAGAGTTTAAAACAAAGTTTCTAAAAAGAGACAAGGGGAGACCCAGCAACTCCAATTCTGGGTATTTAACAGAAGAAACTCAAAACACAAATTTGAAAAGACATATGTGTTTATATGTTTGTTGCAGCATTCTTTGTAATACCCAAGATATGGAAGCAACCTAAATGTCCATCAATAGACATTGAAGTGATGCATATATAGAATGGAATATGACACAGCCCTGAAAAGGCATGCAATCTTGCCTCCTGCAACAACATGGATATACCTTAGAGGTTATTGTACTGAGTGAAATGAGTCAGAGAAACACAAACACTATATGATTTCACGTATGTGTAGAATCTTAAAAAAAATAAATGAACAAACAAAACAGAAGCAAACTCATAAATACAGAGAACATTTTAATGGTCACCAGGTTGGGATGGGGGGCTTGAGGAACTGGGTAAAACAGGGAAAGGGGTTAAGATATACACATTGGTAGTTACTAGGTAGTTACTAAGTAGTTACAGATGTAAAGTACAGCATAGGGAATATAGTCAATAATATTGTAATAACTATGTTTGATGTCAGATGGGTACTAGATTGATCTCATCAGTGATCACTTTGTAAGTCACGTAAATGTCTAATCACTATGTTGTACATCTGAAACTAATATAAGATTGTATGCCAATTGTAACTGAAAAATAAAAATTATTTAAAAATAAAATAAAGATAGATCCCAAACAGTTCCCTTGCCCCCTCCTATCATGTGAAGATATACAGAGAATTCTGCAACACAGAAGAGGGCCCTTACCTAATCCTGTTCGCCGACTTGCAGCCTCCAGGTCCCTAAGCAACAAATTTCTTCCATTTACAACCCAGCCAGTCTGTAGTAATTTGTTAGAACAACTCAAATTACTGAGACACTGACCATTTAAGAAGCAGACAAAAAGGGTATAACAGTTATAAAAGGAGAGAAAAGAAGCTATATAATAACTCAACAAAAGACAATTTTTAATAATAATAAGTTTATCCAGATAAAATTTAAATGACAAATTGATGACACTATCAGCAATAAACAACTAGAATATAAGTAAAAATGCAATTCCATTTATAAGAGAAATAAATTATAAAATACATATCTTTTTCATAAAATAATAAAATTATAAGATCTTAAAAAACAATACACAAACTATCTCACAGAAAAACATTAAAAATCTATTAAAGGAGAAAAATAAAAAGATGCTTAATATAAGTCATTAGGGAAAAGCAAATCAAAACCACAATGAGATACCTCTTCACATACATTAAGAAAATATAAAATAACAAATGTCAGAGAGGATGCAGAAAAATTGGAACTCTCAGACATTGTTAGTGGGAATGTAAAACGATATAGCCACAGTGGAGAACAATTTGGTGATTTCTTAGAAAGTTAGACATAGAATTACCATATGACTCAGCAGTTCTTCTTCGAGGTACAAAATAAAAGAATTGAAAGCAGATACTCAAATACTTGTATAGTGATATTCATAGCAGCAGTATGCACAGCAGCTAAAATGTGGGGGGAAAGTCCATCAACAAATAAGAGGATAGACATAGTGTAATTTACATATACAGTGGAATATTATTCATCTATAAAAAATGTAGTATTGCTCTACTACAACATGGATGATTTATAAAAACATTATGCTAAGTGAAAGAAAGCAGACATAAAATTCACATTTATCCAAGAATATACGATAACTGATTTCATGACAGACTTTGAAGCCTGAGTAATCAAGGCAGTGTGGTAGTGGCAAGTGAGTCATATAAAATGCCAGAAAAGAACAAGGAATTCAGAAATAGACCCACACAGCCCTGGCAGGTTGACTCAGTTGGCCAGGCATCTTCCTGCAAAATGAAAGGCCACTAGTTCAATTCCTGGTCAGGACACGTGACTGAGTTGCAGATTTGGCCCCCAGACGCCTCGTTTCTTCCACACACCAGGTTTCTCTTCCTGTCTTTTTTCCTCTCTCTAAAAATAAATAATTTAAATTTTTAAAAAAGGAACAAATCCTTCCATATCCCTACATGGTCAATTGTTTTCAACAAAGGTGCGATGAAAACTTAAGAACAAGGACAGTCTTTTCAGCAAGTGGCACTGGAACAATCTCATATCATATGCACAAAAGTAAACTTTGACCTCATGACATATACAAAAATTAAGTCAAAATAGACCATGGTCTTCACTGTAAAACCTGAAACTACAAAATTTTGAGGAAAACACATATGGGAAAAATCCTAGTGACTTTGAAATAGGCAAATATTTCTTATATACTTCTCCAAAAGCACTATCTATAAGATGCAAAATTGATTTACTGGACTTCTTCAAGATTAATATTTTCTGTTTTTCTAAAGATATTGTTAAAATAAATGTCAAGATATAAACTGAAAGAAAATATTTGCAAATACATATGTGAAAAAGCACTATTTGCAGACTATATAAAGAACTCTTAAAACTTGTAGCAATTAAACAAATAATCCAATAAAAAACAGGGGCAAACACTTTTGAGACACTTCACAAAAAAAGGTATAAGGAGGGCAAGACAAGTGAGAAAATGCTTAAGATGCCATTAGTCATAAGAGAGAAGTAAATTAAAGTCACACTCAGGACCAGTACACATCTACTGAAATGACAAAATACTGATTAATATTTTTTCACGGAAAGTAGGAGGGAAGCAGGGAAAAAAGAGGGAGAGAGAACACTATCAGTTGTTGGAGAGGATACACAGAACCTGGAAATCTCATATTGCTGAGAGAGTGCACTACGTTACTGCTGCTTTGGAAGACAGTTTGGCACTTTCTTAGAAGGTCAGACATATAAACCAGCAATCTTGTCTATGTCAGTATTTATAATAGCTTTATTCATAATTACCAAAAATGGAATATAGCCCAATGTTCTTCAAATAGTGAATGTATAAACCAATTATGGTATATCCAAAAGATGGCTTACTACTCAGCTACAAAAAAGAACCGACCACTGATACATGGGAAATGGATCTCAAATAAAGTATGCTAAGTAAAGAAATCCATTCTCAAAGGCTACAGGTTATTCAATTCCATTTTTATGACATTCTGGAAGAGACAGATCTAGAGGAAAAAAAAAAGAGACCAGTGATTTCCCGAAGCTGGGCCTCACGTTGACTTACGTGTCAAAAATCATAGAACTCTACCTAGAGGGTGAGTTGCAATGTTTGTAAATGCTACCCTAATGTACCTGACAAAATGACAATAAAGCCTTAATAATAAAAATATTATGAAACTATCATAAAAACAGAAAATTAGACCAGTAGAACACCATTGAGAGCCTAGAAAGATATGTATTATATATGGGAGAAAGTTGATAAATTGTTACCACAGAACAACTGGGAAAACTATCCACCTTATGGAAAAAAATACACCTCAGTGTTCATTATACTACACCATATGCAAAAGTGGATTTCAAGTGAATTATAACCTAAATGTGAAAGGTAATACCACAGGCTAGTAGAAGAAAATACTAAATTATATATTTGTGATCCTCTCTGAGAAGTCTTCTTGAAAAATACCTCAAAAAAGAAAACTTAAAGTTGAAAACTTAACCACATGAAATTATTTGGGAATGGTATGTGGGAAATATGAATGGCCAACAAGTTTATTAGAGAAATTACATAATTCATGAACAATACGCAAAATGTAAATTAATAAACACATTTAAAAGGTACATATTAAGATATTAATTTATGAGAATGTGGCAAGCCAGTAATCCTCTCTGTTACAAGTGGAAATTATTAGTGAAATTAAGTATTGATATACCTTTAGACCCAGTAATGACATGTGCTTCATAGTCTAGATGGAAGGGATATTTGATTGGGTACTGTGCAGCAGAGTTTGCCATAGTGGGGAGTTGCCTAGTCTATGTCTCTGCAGTGAAATAAAATATAAGTAGAATGCAGTGTAGGAAATACTCTGTAATACAGTTCACCAGTGAGGGGCAATAAGTTAAATGTACAAAAGTTACTTAAGATTTTTCACCTTTAAAAAGGAAATAATAAAAATACATATACAATAGAGTTACTGTGAATATAAATGAATTTAATATAGTGTCTTAGCCCATGTACCCTAGAGCAAGAGACATAAAGGAAAGAATAAAAAAATGGGATCTCATCAAAATAAAAGGCTTCTGCATGGCTAAAGAAAACAATATTAAAATAAAAAGAACCAACTGTATGGGAAAACATATTTGTCAATGATACCTCAGACAAGGGTTTAATCTCCGAAATATATAAAGAACTTACATGATTCCACTCTAAGAAGACAAGCAACTGAATTAAAATATGGGCAAAAGACTTGAACAGACCCTTCTCCAAGGAAGACACACAGAGGATCCAGAGACACATGAACAGATGCTCAATATTGCTATCTATCAGAGAGATGCAAATTAAAACCACAATGAGATACCACTTCACACCAGTCAGGATGGCCATCATAAACAAGGCAACAAACAACAAGTGTTAGAGAAGCTGTAGAGAAAAGGGACCCTAGTGCACTGTTGGTGGGGCTGCAGACTGGTACAACCACTATGGAAAACAGTATGGAACTTCCTCAGAAAACTAAAAATGGTCCTGCCCTTTGATCCAGCGATTCCACTGCTGGGACTATATCCTAAGAATCCTGAAACACCAATCCAAAAGAACCTATGCACCCCAATGTTCATA
>CM052538.1:75192841-75265447 GCA_028533065.1 Trachops cirrhosus | reverse complement strand
CAGCTGAAAGAAAGAAGGAACTCATACCCTTTGCAACAGCATGGATGGAGTTGGAAAGCATTATGCTAAGCGAAATAAGCCAGGCAGTGAAAGACAAATACCATATGATCTCACCTTTAACAGGAACCTAAACAACAAAACAAAGAAACAAGCAAAATATAACCAAAGACACTGAAATAGAGGACAGGCTGACAGTGACCAGAGGGGAGAGGGGAGGGAATTTCAGGGGAGAAAGGAAGGGTTTACAGGAACAAATGTAAAGGACATATGGACAAAAACTAGGGGGGTTGGAAATGGCAGGGAGGAGGGGAAGGATGGAAGCTGGGCTGGAATGGGAGTAAAGGACAGAAAACTGTACTTGAACAATGATTAAAATAAAATTTAAAATAAGTAAATAAATAACTAGCCATATATATATATGTATATATGTATACATATATATATATGGCTAGTTATATATATATATAGCCTTAGCCCTTTGGGGCTGCTATAACAAAATACCACAGACTGGGTGGCTTGTAAACATTTATTTCTCACCATTTTGGAGGCTGGAAGTCCAAGATTGGGTTGTAGCATGGTCAGGTTCTAGGGAGGGCCTCCTTTTGGGTTTCAGGCTGCCACTTGCCCTGTCCTCCAGTGGAGATCACAGAGAGAGGAAACAAACTCTTTCCTGACTGTTGTAAGTGCTCTAACCCCATTCATGGGGGCTCTACCCTCATGACTTCATCTAGTCCTAGTCTCCTCCCAAAGGCCCCACCTCCTTACACCATCACTTTGGGATTAGATAGGAAGGTAATTAAAGCTAACATGAATTTTGGAGGACTATAAAGGTTCAGTCTATAACATATAGTATAGTAGGAGACATTAAGACAGTACCTGACAAAATCATAAACACCCAATAAATATTATTACCATTATTTTATTGTTACAAATAATAATATGCAAGGTAATTTTTAAAAGTAATAAGTGAAAGTGATAGATGCATAATTCCCATCGCTATTAAATTGCCTGGTTCTGTAATTTGAGATAGAGCATTTCAGAAGCTGATTTTCCCCTTTTCTTGGCTTTCTCTACTAACATCTCAATAAAACTTAAAGATCTGAAATGCCTTGTGTCGCTTTAGTTACAAACCCCGAAGCTGTTTGTAATAAGCTCTCACTATACCATCCTTTTGCATTTTCACCCAGAGTCTTCCACCCCCTGTTCAGACAGGAACTGTAAGCAGGCACCATTGCCCTCTGCTGGAAGAATGCTTAGTGTCCTGTGCAGGGTGGAGTCTCATTTTCCTGAGCTCTAAAGTTCAACTTCACATGTTCTAGTTAGCTCATGAAATACTGTTGGTGTTACTTTATAAAGAATTTGGGTGCTGGATTACATATTGACATCTTTTTTCTTTTATTTTAATTCAAAAAATGTTGAAGTATTTCAATGGAATCTGTCCATGGGCTTAGTCCAGTTTCTGTCCATTTCAGTTGTCTGTGCATATTCCCAGTGAGTTTAACTTTGTTTGATGATTGCTTGGTATGTTGATTTTTTTTCTTTGATTTAATAGAAAGGTTGGAGATTGCTCTTTCAAAATAGTAGTGCTGCATTGATTCCAACTTTGAAATCTGAATTTTATGCTTTCCATTGCATATGGATTAATTTATTAGAGTATTATGCTCTAAATTTATACTTTTCTTAAATCCATTTCTGACATTGAGACTTGTCCAAGGAAGATGATTGGTTTCTTAAAAAAAAAAAAGTGAATTCCATGGAATGACATCTTCATTACTGTCTACAACTACCACAATCTTAAATTTTTTTTGGTTTATGTCAGCTACTCAGCTGTGGCAGCCAAATTCTCTCTTAATATGGTCACTATGATATCAAATAACAGTTAATAGGCCATTGGAAAGATAATTTTGATTTTTAAAGTAACTATAATGAATCTCATTAAGTTTATTATCTTTTTGACTGAACATTTTTAAGTTTTTTCTTGACAAACTTTAAGATTTTAACTCTCTAAAAATGGTTAAATATGCAATTTCCCTTAAAGTTTGTTAGCTCATTTATCTATTTTGTTGTATCTTTAAGAGCCATGGGACATGAGCTTTTCTAGTGTCTGCATTGTATTAAAGGCAAGCACCCATCCCCCACACTACTGAAACATCCTGTACTAAACACATTTCTAACTACATTCATTTTAGTTCTATTAAAAATTAATAGTAATTACATAAACAGTTCTGAGCTCCCAGCCTTGTTGATGAGTCAGAAGATGAATGATCTGTAGCTGGGAAGGTTTGTTCTCCATCCACATAATCTGCTCTGACTCTGACACTCCTAAGTGCCCAGGAAAAGTATCTTACCAAACGAAGGCAAATGCAGAAATGGCAAGAAGGGCCCTGAAAGGGAAGTAAATGGTGGAAGTTGAGGATATCCATGTAAAAGAATATAGCCTGGGCAGCAAAGGACCCTCTCCTAGGGTGAGATGCTAGGGAAAGGTCATGGTCATGAGCTGGAAAACATGAAACATCCAGCTCTGATTTGGAAAACAAGCAGTCAAGGCGGCCTTCAAATCTATTGGAAGTTCTCTAGGACACATGGACAAAACTACGGGGTTTGGAAATGGAAGGGAGGTGGGGAGGGATGGGTGGGTGGGCTGGAATGGAATAAAAGATAGAAACTGTACTGAATAATCTAAAATAAAAAAATTAAAAAAAATCTATTGGAAGTTACCCCTCTACGGTCATTTACATGAAGTTCTAGCTAGCAAAAGGGAGGTGTTTGGGGAAACCCATATTGAATTCCACTAAGGGAAAACATTTTGAGTTTGCCATTTACCTGTTTGAGTGTTCTGAGATTGTGCCTCAGTTTGAATTTTGTTGACTGAGTGCCAGGACATAATGACTATGCTAGAATTGCCAAAAACTGAATTTGTAAAGCTTTAAAGAGGTGCAGTAGAATTTCAATTTGATATGATCTTTTTTGTTGATTTGGTGAGCTTCTTTGCCAACTTACTGGATACTGCTTTTATTTTGGAAGGCCAGGAACTGGGGATAGCACCTGAATGCAAATGCTTCCGGGGGCCACATTAGGTTCTCTGTTTAATCACTGAAAGGGCTGTAGCACTGATGAAGGTAACCATTTTTGCAAGGAAAGTATTTTGTGGTCAAATATTTTCTCAGTATCCTTTGGCAAGAATCTCTGAGGCTAGAGAATGGACTTTTGGGGAGGAGAAACCAAGGTCTTGTTAGAAATCAGGCAAGTGGATTAAAGAGGAAAATGGCCACATAGAATTAAATTTTACAGAGAATATCTTCAAGTATATGGAGTACATTAACAATAGACCCCTGATATTAAAATTTACTAGCTCATGTACCACCTTCTATTGGATATTTAATTTGCTTTACTTCCCAAATCCACAAGATAAATACAAAGTTTTTATATTTTCCAACTATGACTGAAACCCAGTCTAAACAATTTTGTACTTTATTTTTTGGCAGCATGTTTTCAAAATTGTTATAATTAAGACTAGGGTCATTCTTTCTCTCCTATGCCATGAATTTATTTGAGCTTCAAGATTATTTGCCATCCATCCTCAGGCTTCTTGGCATTTCCACCCATTTCTTTATACTACAGCTCTTCAGCGTGAAGTCGAAGTCAGAGTCACCCGACTCTAGGTGACGGTGCAACATCTAAATCTTCATTTTTTTCAGATACAGATTAGGTGGGAATGTAAAACCTTAAGTGTCTCTAACACTTAAAAAAGCCTCTAACATTCAGGGGTTGATGCTGGTCAAGTCTGTCAAGCTAGAAACTATGTTCCCCAGAATCTCCTCGCCTATGGGGGTCCAGGTTAGAATTCAAACAAAACCTAGGAAGCGGAGACGAAACAGGTCTTGTTTGCAGACAGATGTCTGCAAGGACAGGTTTAGAGATGCCTATCAGGTCTAGTTTATTCTCTCCGTCCTCTGCCTCAGGACTACCTCCAGACACCCGACCATGACCCCACAGAGGTGGTAGCTACACAGACAGGAGAGCTTCCCATAAACCTCACCACAAGGTCCCATTGCATGGACTCGCTTTAGCAGCAGATACTTCGCTTCTATAGTAACTGGCTGGCAACTCCCTCTTTTATCCTCTAAATCTATTTTCAAGCCTTCATTTCCCAACTTCTCTTATGATTAAAAAGTATATAATTACTATAGTACATTTTCCATGATAGTCATTATGTGTCTGCTATCACCACTGAGCCCGAACCCATAAAATGGGAATTTCCCTATCTTAATTTTTTGAAAAATTTGTTTATGAGTTCATAACTCTTTTTCTTATTTTCTCTTCTCTTTCTTCAGCATTTCAGATTAGTCTTTGTGATGGCTCCTATATAATAAAAGTTTCTAATGATTAACTCCATGATACTAACACACAACAAAATCTTTTGTAACCTTTTATGCCTATTGAGATTTTCTTTACAAAAGGTTTAAAGTCAAAATTTTTCTACTCATTGATTATGATGATCCTTTGACTGACTAGTGTAAACAAATTTTTGAGAGAGAAAATAGTGACCAAGACAGACATGGTCATGAAATTCAAAATCTAGTGATTCATTACTGGAAAATAGTCAAAAAGTGCAGCATTAACAAGTGTTATGATGGGGAAGGCATAGAGGAATAGTAGCATCCCAGACTGGTGGAAGGAAGGGTCCATAATATTGCTTAGAAGTCATGAGATCTATCTTGAAATATTTCAATATATATATATATATATATATCCCCCACCCCGGGAAAAGGAACAGACTAATCAGCTGCCTGAGACGAGAGGGAAATGGTGAATTCCTTAGAGGAATTGAATGTGTTTAGTGTGGTGAGAATACTGAGTGGCAATAAGTAACAAAACAAAAAACTGGAAAACTAAAAAAGGACTTTTAAGTTGTATTATTCTAAGAGTAATAAGGACTGATTATAGGACATTAGTCAAAAGAATCATAGAATTGTACTTTGTTGTAAAGATATCACTATCTGCAGTATAAACAAATGAATTAGAAGAAAGGATGGATTAACTGGGGATGAGAACAAAGACAAAGCAATTAGCCAGGGAGCTGCATGAATAATCCTGTGGCTGGTGGCCCCCAACTGATAGATAATTAGAATAAAGATTATCTTTATGATTCACTGAATGTAGGAGAAAGTAGAAACGAATGATGACTCCCAGGTTTCTTGCTTGGGCAAATAGAGGGACGGTGGAAGTGAACTACCTTTAATTCTTCTGTAAATTCTCTGGGTATTAGTTTCAAAATAGAAAGGATTCAATGGCTTATTTTAAAAAATATGGTCATTGGACTCCCAGCACACCTTTTGCAACATGATTGTGCTGCTTTTTCCATAAACTGATAGAATTACTTCCCTACCCCTTGGATCTTGACTGACCTTGTGACTTTCTTTGGCCAACAGAATGTGGCAAAGTGACTGTGCCAGTTCTGTGGTCAGGTTACAAAGGTTTTGCATGCTCTTGCTCTGTCTCTTGAAAGCCTGCCACTGCCACATGAACAGACCCGGGCCAGCCTGCCGGAGGATGAGACAACATGAAGAGGAGATGCCAGACATCCCAGCTGAGATTATCTGAGGCCAGCCTACACTCAGCCAACCTTCCAAAATGTGGGACTGGCAAGATTCACAGAGCTCCTCTGCGGCCAACCACAGATGTATGCATAGGCTCAGTGGAGACCAAAGAAAACATCCAAACTACCTAAAGATGTATGAGTGGTAATTAATGTTTATAGTTTTGGGTGATGGATCCATCAACTGGTTTCATGTCCCTTATTTTGGCCACTAGAAAAATGTCATCAAAACATAAATTAGATTATGACATTCTCCTCAAAATACAGTTTAGATTTCATTCACAGTAAAGAGCTATGGTCCTCACAAAGAGCCTGCCAGGGCCTGTCTGCTGTCTGCCTCCACTTCCATCTATGACTACCTCCTTCAGTCAGTTTTCTGCAGTCGCCCTGGACTGTGCACACTCTCAGCTTATCCTACTACCCGACTCTCCGGCATTTGCACTTGTTGTGTCCTCTGCCCAGAATGCTCTTTCTCTAGCTATCCACATGGCTTACTCCTCCAGCTCCTTCAGCTCTTGACTCAACTGTTATTTTCTCACTGAGGTTTTCCCTATTTGAAATAGCAACCCCACTCTACCCCAGCCTCTCTATCTACCTTCCATGGCTTATTTTTCTCCCTGTGGCTTAACAGGATCTAGTATAGAAGGTATTTTATTTGTGTGCTTTTAAAATTATTTATTTATATTTTCATTGTAAACTACATAGCATTAAAGATTGTTGTCTACTTAACTCACTCTTCTGTCCTGGATCTTTAAATAGAACTTGGTTTATAGAACTTTCAATTAAAAAATTGTTCAATAAATGAATACATTGAGCAACTTTATAATAACTATGCCTAGATTTTCAGTTGTGTAAGTCAATAAATACCTTATTTTGAAATTTTTTTGGTTTAATTTGAATTTCTGCCACTGGCTTCTGCATGAGCTCTGACTAAATTAGTGTTTCAAGTGAATGAAATCTAAAGCTGAAAAATAAGACTGAATATCCCTGGAGAGGCTACTGAATATGAAGGAATGAGGATCTAGATCCCTAAAAATTATCAAATTTTCCAGGCAGAAAGATAACAGACTAGGAGCCTGGATAGGAGATTTGTATTATGAAAGTCTAGAGAAGAGAATGTTTCAAGAGAGAGGACATAAAAAATATATAGTTTATAAAGAGGTCAAATAAAGTATAAGTTGAAGGACATGGCCAAATTTTTTATTATGCATTGTCTTGCTTAAATTGTGAATATTTAAGGGCTCTTTCTCCTCTGTGTTACAAAATTAATTTTGTCTTGTTTTCTGGTTGCCCACATTTTTTCTTTCACACTAAGACTGAACTCCTCCAAGGAGCTTCTGAACTTTGCATCATTTTCTTATAGATAAACCATTTGGATAAAATTGTACAAATATAAAGACTAGAAATACTTCACCATCACCTAACATGCATATTTTTTCATAGAGTTTTGGAACTTCTTTCCTAAATAAGAATCATTCACCTTAGCCACTTATTTAGGAAGAGTTTCTTTCTTTAGTAATTTTAGAAACCATTGGGACCATGTAAGGACTCTATTAGATGAATACCATGAATTAAAAGAAGAGAAAACTAGCACAAAATAAACACTTTATAAAGGAAAGTGTTAGTGTTTAAAGATTAGCAGCTGGGATTTCTATATCAGGCAATCAGAGCTAGTCCCCTGTGTATTAATGCACTAATGCATTCTAAAGATTTTTTAAAGTGTTTGTGCAGGGCTGTGCACGTTCTCTCACTCTGTCTGGGAGCCTTCAGGTGCAAAATTTCCAATAAAGATGACCTCTGCTCATTCTTCACCATCCTCAGGGGAATGGTTCTGCTGAATAAAATTTCCCAGATTATTCATCATTTTTCCTTGAGGACTCTGATATGAAGGCTGCACATGAAATCACTCTATCTTTTCAAGTGATAAATTTTATGTTCTTTTATGTTCCCCAAAGATAGCACTAAGCTCTGAGAAGGACTCCTTCAAAACCTGAGTCCACTGCATTCCAAGGTCAGACTTGTGACTTGGCCACTACTTTTGCAAAGGTGACCACCAGAGTTTCTTCCACTCATTCAGAGATGAAGCCTGTCAGTAGAAAGGAATAAATGTGTCCCCATGGTCCATTTCCACTCTGAATCTTTTTTGACAGAACAAAAACTGCCAGTTGGGCCAAAGTTGAGGTCCTTTAGTTATTTGCTGGGAACTTGAGTTCTCTGGGAATGGTGCCAAGACCACCAGACTCATTGAACTCACAACTTTTTGCCATCACATCATCAGAATGAATTCAAGTCCCTCTGGTCAGTATTGGATTCCAACCAATGTGAGCCAGGTGAAAGGTTACTAACTTTAAAGTGACTTTGATTTTTTCCCTTTCCTTCTGACCACTCCCCATTGTCCTGGTAATTAACCTGTGTTTACCACTTCTTTAGACAAGTTTTTATGTTACCATATACCAGATTACAGGCTACTGGCTGACAAATGTCTATTTATCTCTATAGAGTTATAATTATTTAAATTGAAAAAATTTAAACCTTATTTAAAAGGAATTAGTTTATAGAAAAAGCTTACAAATAAAAATAAAAAGTAATTTTAAAATCTGACTCTATGTTGCATTAATGTAAGGAAGTATTTCTACTCTTACTTTGGGTCTTGTCTTTCTAAAATATTAAACCTTGAATGGACATAGTAGGTTTCTTGCTTTGTCTAATTAGAGTAATGACAACAAAAAATAATTATGTAGGACCAGGAAGTAAAATCAAGTTCAATTCAATGTATAACAGCCTTGCCTACATGAGTAATAATGTATCTTAAAATTAGTTTTGCAGTAGATGTTAAATTGTTCTTTATTATCCCAAAACTACTACCTTCTCCTTTGAAATGTATTTTTCCCATAAAATGAGAATGGGAAATGGCCCTTCTTTATAGGCATGAGTTTTGATAACAGTTTTTATCATTACAGTCAACAAATACTTTCTGAGAACCTGTTTGAGCTGCAAATGCAAAAAAACAAATCATATTTTTATTTTACCAGGGTATGTTCTCCCTAGTGAGGCTGAGCTAGACCCTGCTGGTGGACCGAAGTTCATGGAGAAAGCATGGGGTCAGTGAGGAGGGGCAGGTGAGGAGGTGGTGGTGTTCTGAAGTTTTCAGATTCTAAGGTCTGACTTTGTTCAAAATTTTCAAATTTTAACGGTATTAAAGTAGTTACCCAAAATGACTAATTCAACTCACAGCAACAATAATTTATTAATTTTTAAAAAGAAAATCAAATATATATCCTTAGCTGGTGTTTATAGAGGTTCAGGATGTTTTTTTTGTGTTTTGTGTTTTTTTGTTCTGTTTTGTGCACTTGCTTATTTGCTTGTTTTGTAGGTCAGGGAATCTATTTGAGATTTTCCAAACAAAAGGGCATTTCTTCAGTCTTTGATTCTCTTTTTTGAAATAAGAAAATTGCCTCCATAATACTATCAAACATGAATCATCTTTGTGTTGTTAGAGATAGTTACTCAGAAAAGTCAACCCACCTCAGAACCACTGTGAAAATATCTGGAAGGGTGCGTGCTGGGGGATGATGAAGCCCTGACCTGTCCTCCTCTGGGCCAGCCTTCATCCTGCTCCCAGAGTGCTTCCCCCCCAGAGAAACAGGCTGAGTGCTTTCTAGATGCAACACTTCACAGGGAGCCAGGACTTCTGGCTTCTTTCCCCAGCTGCACCATCAGATCAGGGAGTGACCTTCTCTGATCATATGGAGATGGTTACCCGTGTGTGGGGAAGAAGTGGGATGCATGTTTAATGTTAGCTCTGAGCATCTTGCCTGAAAGGTGTTGCATGCTCTTTCAGAGAGGAAGGTTAGCACATGATGTCATTGCTTCTAACATATGCTCAGATGGAGAGAGAGAAAGAGAGAGAGAGAGAGAGAGAGAGAGAGAGGGAATATAACTAAAGCAAAACTATTTTGGTGGAGGATATTATCAGGGATTCAAGGAGGGGTGCACAGATAAGTAGGTGGCAGGTTGTTTCAGGTCACTCTGACAAGTGGAATTTAAAAGGTATTTCCAGCAAGGTGTGATGTGCACTGGAAATGTTTGCTGAAAGAACATGGGGAAGTGATTGGGGATCTGGAAATATGGACTTGATTTGAACCTTTGGATGAAAATCCTCATTTCTGGGTTGTTTCCATGACTTGTAATATTACAGTGATGACATTTGCATTTTCCAGCCCAGGATTAGCTAGAGAGGAAGTAAGGGCTCAGTTCAGTTGCTTTACTGAGCACATAAACCGTGGCATCCCCTGGAAGATAATTCTAATTAAAGGATAGTAAACCCTCTCAACATGGCTAGCAGAATTATACACAATTGTGACATTTGCCTGAACAGAAAGAGGAAATTTTTCTCTGTTGTTATCTGCATCCTGGTTTGGGGTTGAAAAAAGTCATAATTTTCAGATGGTGATGTCAGATCCATTTCCACAACAGAGATTAGACAATACCACAAACAAAGATTTATGAGTCCATGAGAGGAATCTTCTGTTTTCAAACATTTATCTTCAATAATGGGCTACTGGCGGGGCCGGGGGAAGTCACCTGTGGTACATGAAAGATACGGTACCCTGCTGTCAATGGTGACACTGCGCAGACCCAGATGCTGTTGCTTCCCTCGCGCCCGCTCCCGCTCGGACCTGCGCTCCCCACTACGTGGGACGCTGTGCCCTGAGTGCACACAGGCAGCTCATCTGTGCGAGAGGATGATCAAATGTCCGTCACCGGTAACAAAAATATGGTAAAATACCTTGTATTTCTATCAAGGTAATGTCTGTATTCAAGAATATTTTTACATCATTTTCAATAGCTGGGAAAACTGAAACAAAGACATTATTTCACATTTCTCCTCTTATAGAAAGATGAAATTTGACTAAAACACCAACATCTTTTCTAATTTTAACACTATTCTTTTGAACAGTTTTTAACTCACTAAAAATTACAAATTTTCTTATGGTATCATGACATTGTACTTAGTAATTTCAGAATAAATTACTTTAAAAGCTACTGTCCCTATTTCATCATTTTATGATGATTTTGTGTTTTCCTTTTGTGTGTGTTGGTTTCTTTAAATACATATTGTTTCAAAAAAGAACTTAAGGGGATTTGTGATATGTACACTGTGGAGTAAAATGAAATAAAATATGATAAAAGTAGGGCAAGGAGAAAATAGGGGATGAAATTAAAGTGCCGATAGCATTAAGATTTACATGAAGTTCATTCTGTTTCTCAGAGGTGAGTCTCACATTTGAATCTCACGTTTCCAAAAGCCAAAATGAAATGGGGAAAGAGTACCCACGACAAGATTTTAGTTTCTCTAAAGCAGCAATTCTCAAAATGTCATCCTTGAGAATTCCTGAGGGTCCGTCCCTGAGGCCCTTTAAGGGACTGCAAAGTGAAACCATTTTCATGATAAAACAAAAACATCGTTTGCCTTTTCAATCTCATTCTCTCATAACCACACTGGCGCAATCTTGCAGAGGGTGTGATGGTGCTGGCTAAGGGAATGTGTGCTTGCATACAGGGTGGGGCAAAGTAGGTTTGCTTGAATTTTAAAACTTTTTGTTTCAGTTCCTAATGTGGTAACTATTCCTAGATATAGCTCACACAAACAGCAGCACGTTGAGGGTCCTTGGTCATTTTTAAGAGTGCAGAAGCGCCCTGAGAACAGCTATTCTAAAACAGGAACAATCCTGGTTGCTTTCGCTTTCCTTGTAGTACAACCTGAAATTTTTCTTTCACAGAAGTTTCATGTTAGTTATTCTATTAGACTATGGGCAAGTGAACAATTTTCAGGTTATTTATGATATATTATAATCATCAGGAGAGCAGTAGATATTATTGTTCTCTTATTTTGAGGCTTTTGGCCAAAGCTCCTTTGAGGAATTGATTAAAAAAAAAACCTTTCAACAAAACATAACATAAGCAGACACAGAATTTTTCAAAAAATTCCATAATGTTCGTGAATATATCAAAGTCTGTTTGTTAACACCATAGGGTTCTAAGGACCCTGAACCAGATGCAGAAAGAAATCCAGGTATCTTGGTCCTTTATAATGGACTCAGTTGCTTTAAAAAACAATTTTAAGGTGAATTTGTGTAATAAGATAAAGAGAAATTTAATAAATGGTTGTTTTTTCTTTTCTCTGTTTCTTATCATCTCTGTTTCTCCCCACAGCACTGATGAAGGGAAAGTATAAGTATACCATAACTCATTCCACACCAAAAAGGAATATTGGTTTTGGTTATGTTGGTGTATGGAAGGTTTTGCAACCTCGGCTTTTCTTCCTTAGATCATAAAAATAGCAACCTCAGTTACACAGCATAAATCCATTCCTTGGAATATTCTGATGATCTGATCTCAAAATTAAAAATTCTAAAGTCTCATCCATTTTGAAAACTTGGCTACATGCAGCTAGGTGAGCTGATGTAGAACTGTAGAGACATTCACGAAGACTGTTTAGTTCCAAATAAAACTTCTGAATTCACTAAAATGAATTGAGTGCCTCCCATAATACAAACCAGGGCATGTTAGGAGCTCTTTCACTCAGTACAGTATGACATTTGGCTGTATAATTTGTAAGGCATAACTTACAGGACATTATTTGCAGGACATAAATAAATAGACATTATATATATATGGGTGATAGTGCTAACATAATCAAGCAGAATGGTTGAAAAGAATGTTTCTATATTTAGAAAACTTGGTGGATGTTAACATTTACTAGCTGTATGGCTTGAGCAAATATTTTAATGTGGTCTATTGAACTGGCATAAGGATAGTACCTGATGCATAGGGTTATTGTGAAAGTTAAATTTAGTACTGCATACACAGTAAAGAGAAAGGTGTGTGTCATATAACAAGTGCTCACTAAATGTTATTAAAACCAAGTGCTATTGGATGTGATACAATGAAAAATACAATATGAATTAAGAGGGGAAAAAAGATCACCCAGGTTCAGAAGGGTCTAAAAGAGAGTTCATGAAGGAGGTTAGACTTCAGCTGTGGGGCTACTAAGTGGAGTGGGGAGTTATAAAGTTCTTGGTGCACCATAAATTTAAAATCTAACAGAAGGGAGAAGATCAGCCCCAATATGTATGAGCACAAGTGTCAGAAACATGGAAAGAATGTTCGGGTCTCTAGAGACACACAGAGAAGTGCTAAAACACAGGCAAGTGAAAAGGATAAAGAGTGGGTGTGAGTTATTAAAATGATTGGAATGGAGCTAAGTATATTGCACTACTTACAGGACCAGACTGTTCCATTCATCTCTCCCAAATTAAATTTCACTTTTCTCTTAGGAGTCTTTTGTGGTAAATGGTTCCAAAGGGAGGATTTGTCTTTTGTTTTATTTATTTCTGAGGAAAACACACCTATGCACACAGAAAATGCACACACATGTATACTCACATCCCAAAACTGAAGCACTGGAGAACTCTATCTTTATGTGCCTTTTATGACACTTAATTTTTTTTGCCTCTTCATTGAAAGAACTTTAAAAAATAAAAGATTATGGAAGGAATTTTGAGAAAGGCTCACAAGTACATATTAATGGGAAGAGAGATATTTCTACAGAAAAATTTCAAGGATGTTCTAAAGTGATGGCTTTGCATTCCTTGCTGATTTTTTTAATGGTCATAATGATATATCCTGGCTTTGTTGTGTGCTTTCTCTGATTAAGAACCCCATTACTCTAATTAAAATAACACCATCTGGTTTTAATACCGCACAATAACTCTCCTACCCCTTAATCCCAGGGCTGAAGCAGCATTCATAGTCTGGACCATGCAGAGGTCATATGGTATTAGTTCACATGCTGCTACAATTTATGGATTTACAATTTATGGTGGAAGAGGCTGAGAAGTAATGGTGCTAGAGATAAAAATAAAATAGGTGGAAGATCCAGAAAAAAACAATACTAGAAGTCTATGCACACAGGCTAGCTCCTCTTCTCAAATAGAAGCCTTCTAATTCTATAGAGAAGACTTTTTTGAAGTGATAGTCTTGATGGACCTCTATCAATTAAGGAAGACAGCCTTGTGAAGTGCAGATGGGGGCATGTATATGGAAACTATGCTAGTCAAACAGCCTGAAGAAAAGATGATTCTGAGGAGAACAAATTTGGTGGGTTCAAGGAACAGACAAAAAATAAGCTTAGCTGGGTTGTAGCAACAGAGGGGGAGAGACATAGGAGACAAGGTCGAAGGTAAGCAGAGGCCAGGTCAAGTTTCATCCTGAAGGTAATGGGAGACTGGAGTATTTGTGCAATACTTCATTTTTTTCAAATTGTACAATAAGTAAAAAAGAAACTCAAGCTCAATTCAAAAGAAGTGGGGGCAAGAGCAACTGATACTCAGAAACCTCAGGTCATTCTGGGAACTGAAAAGAGTAGAAAACCCCAGCCCTTCTTGGCTCTAGTCAATTGATAGGCAGAAAGGCCGGCCCAGAATTTTCCTGTAGTTTTGAGTGCTTTATTTGTTTGTTTTTCAGAGAATCTAGAAACCCAGATTTTTATTTAAGAACTTTCAATTTTCTAAATATTAGCAAATAATACAAATTTTTCAAAAATCAGTATACAAGCCAGCACTCTATTGAAAACAATAAACAGAGCTGCGGCCAAGATGGCGGCATAGGTAGAAACGCTTCACTTCCTTGCACAACCAAAAGAAGGATAGCAACCAATTTAAAAACAATAAATAACAAGAACTGCCAAAAAATCAAACTGTGTGGAACTCCAACAACCAAGGAGTTAAAGAAATATTCATTCAGACCAGTAGGAGGGATGGAGACCGGCAGCCGCAGAGAGGGTGCACAGTTAGACCACACCGGCAACACGGCTGGCTGACCAGGAAACTAAAGACTCAAAACCCCCACTAAAATCCTGTGGGCATTTCAAAGGTGGGAGATACTCCAAGTTTCATAGGAGAGTTTGTTGGAGAGGCTCATGGGATCCTAGAACATTCACAAACCCACTCACCTGGGAATCAGCACCTAAAAGGGTAAATCAATTTGTGGGCAGTGAAGGAAGTGACAGAAAGTGGGGCTAGAGCAGAACAAGCGGCATTGTGTCCTCTCTGACACCTCCTCACAGAGAGCACCACAATGCAGCAATGTGGGTGGCCCCACCCTGGTAAATACCTAAGGCTCTGCCCCTTACAACAGGTGCTCTCTGAAAAACAGGTGCGCCAAGACAAAATATGGCCCAAATGAAGAAACACATCAAAACTCCAGAAAAAGGACTAAGGAACAAGGAGACAGACAACCTGTCAGATGCAGAGTTCAAAACACTGGTAATCAGGATGCTCACAGAAATGACTGAGTTCAGTTGCAAAATGAAGTAAGAAATGAAGGCTATACAAAGTGAAATAAAGGAAACTATACTAGGAACCAACAGGGAAGGGAAGGAAACCAAGACTCAAATCTATAATTTGGAACAAAAGGAAGAAATAAACACCCAACCAGAACAGAATGAAGAGACAAGAATTCAGAAAAATTAGGAGAGGCTTAGGAACCTCTGGGACAACTTAAAGCACTCCAACATCTGAATCATAGGGGTACCAGAAGGAGAAGAGGAAGAACAAGAAATGGAAAACTTATTTGAAAAAATAATGAAGGAAAACTTTCCCAATCTGGTGAAGGAAATAGACTTCCAGGAAGTCCAAGAAGCTCAGAGAGTCCCAAAGAAATTGGGCCCAAAGACTAACACACCAAGGCACATTGTTATTACATTACCCAAGATTAAAGTTAAGGAGAGAATCTTAAAAATAGCAAGAGGAAAGGAGACAGTTACCTACAAAGGAATTCCCATAAGACTGTCAGCTGATTTCTCAAAAGAAACCTTGCAGGCAAGAAGGGGCTGGAAAGAAGTATTCCAAGTCACGAAAGGCAAGGACCTACATCCAAGATTGCTCTATCCAGCAAAGCTATCATTTAGAATGAAAGGGCAGATAAAGTGCTTCTCAGATAAAGTCAAGTTAAAGGAGTTCATCATCACCCAGCCCTTGTAGAAATGTTAAAGGGACTTATCTAAGAAATAGATTATCAAAAACTATGAAGAGTAAAATGAGAATAAATTCATAACTATCAACAAATGAACCTAAAAACAAAAACAAAAACTAAGCAAACAACTAGAACAGAAACAGAACCACAGAAATGGTAGTGACATGGAGGGTTATCAGTGGGGAGCAAGAGGGAGAGAATGGGGGAAAAGGTACAGGGAATAAGAAGCATAATTTGTAGGCACAAAATAGACAGGGCAAGGTTAAGAGAGGGCCTCTCCTAATTTTTCTATTTCCTATAGAGAAACTGAAGAACTTGTATGTACAACCCATGGACATGAATTAACAGGGGGATACTGGAGAATGGAGAGGGTCCAAGGAGAAGGGAGTATAAAGGGGAGGAAAAATTGGGACAACTGTAATAGCACAATCAATAAAACATACTTTAAAAAAAAGAAAACAGTAAACATGCCTGGAAGCAGATGAAGCCCTGGTCATGATAATTACCATCTTTATTAGGTCACATCTTGACTTTCACAAACTGTGAAAAACAGTGCAAAGAAAAAGCATATTAACTTTATACCTGGGTCAGGTATCAGTCAGTGTCCTGGCAGGAAATGTTTTTCAGATGGTAGACAGAGACAGGTAATTGAGGAGAGATTGATGAAGGGAGTATTTATAATGGTGAAGGCAGTGTTAGGAAACAGCAACAAGGGATGTTGATGTACTCTGGGATGGGGCCTTTGATGAGGAATACAGATCCTACTAGACGATGATGCCACATCAGGGCAAAAGCCCAGGGGACATGTACTCCAAACACTCCAGTCTCAGTGTCAGAGCTTCCTCAGGTATTTTCCCTTGGCCAAACCCAGAAAGGAGCTAGAGATTTAGGAAGTCCACTGAGGCAATTGCTATCAATCTTCGGGGACAAGGAGGGCAAAGGAAGACCATTCAGCACAGTCAAGTATATTTTAAAAAAGTGATTGGATGTCATAAAAGAAGGTAAAGGGGGCATATATGGTAATCGAAAAAATACAATAATAAAAATAATGATGTAAAAAATAAATAAAGTGATTTCAAATATATTATAACAATAATTATATTCAATAAGCAATAAAGATCTTTCCAAGTGAGATCATTTTAGTGGAAACCAATTACAAAGTAAACATTGTGGCTTTTTTTAAACCAGCAAATTATGTTCATTATACAAAGTCTTTTTTTCTCCATGATATTCTTTTTTATTTATTTAACATTTTAAATTAAATTTGTTGGGCTAACATTGGTTAATAACATGTGTTTCAGGTGTACTCTTATACAATATCCATCCATCACCATATATTTGACTCTCCTTACCCTTCTAATCCTCTTCCCTATGTTCATTACAACATTATTCACAAGAGACAAGACATGGAAACAGGCTAAGTGTCCTTCAATGATGGTTGGATAAAGATGTGGCACACACATACAGTGGAATACTACTGAACCATAAAAAGATGTACTATTGCTATTTACAACATGGATGGATCTTGAGAGTATCATGCTAAGTGAAATAAGTCAGACATAAAAAATGCAAGAACCATATGATTTAACAGTCTTTTCTTATTCGACTCTGACTCTTCAAGTTTGTGGCTTTTCTTCAAGGACAGAAATACTCCTCAAGAGTGCCTTTCATAATCTGATGAAAATTATTCATCAAACCCAGAGTTTTTGAGAAAACAAAATTTGAACTCACAATCAACCTAGCTTTTTTTCTGTAAGGAGCCACACATAATGGATGGATGGATGGATATACATATGTACATATGGATGAATGAATGAATGGATGAATCAGCAGATGGATAGATGTCATCAGTGAAGCACTGATTATAATATAAGAAATTACCATTTTTCTATAAGCTGATAAATTTTGTATGCCACAGGAGACAAATAAACAAGAAATATAGTAATATTTTAAAAGAATATATAAAGTAACTTGACAGACAAGTAAAGCATGTGTATAAAAGTCAAAGCATATTTCTCATAGTTTAGGCAAATCTCCACTTCTACTTCTTCTGGTCCCCAACCCAGGGACATTGGCCCGTCATTTTGTTCAGTCTATGTTTCTATTTCTCTGGCAGAATGATTGGACAGTTTTTTAAATGTATATAGTTGAAGAAAGATGTACACATTTCCATCTAAATAGGTATTGATATTTGGTAAGGGGCACTGAGCAGACTACAAATAAATTCAAAGGAATCTAAACTGACTTTTCAAAAAATAATATTTTTCAAAGAAATGGTGATTAATTTTCTCCTTTGAGCTATGTCATCACAGCAGAATGTGAGATGGGGTGGGATGGAAATTTAATTGCTATTTTAGTATGTTAGTCATAGCAAAACTAATTCCAGCCATATACTCCCCAAATCCTGCTTTGAAAACTTTGTGCCTGCTTGTCAGTCTTGTAAAATTTTGAGCTTTTAAATTACATTTCAATTGTCCACATATCAAACGATACAGTGTTTATTTGTAAGCTTTATAAACTGTAGAACGTTAAATACCCAAAAGCTGTTCCTGTTAATGTTGTCTACTCAGTGGGCAAGATTGTCTCCTCAAAAGAAATCAGTGGGGAGGAATAATGTATTGTTAGCCCTAATTCCAGCACTAAATATTATGATTTTGGGGAAAATAAGGAAACTGCTTTAGAAAGCACTCAGCAAATCTTGGAGTGAAGATAATGGCTATGAAAAACAGCCTGTAGCCTCAGCTCTGGTACTAGAGAGCTCTGAGACAGTAAGCAAGCCACGGTCTCCCCCATAATCCTCAAAGGAGTGGTTCTTTCCAGTGGAGACCACATAAGCTAACAAACGGATGAGTGCATACTCTGACCTTGGAGACTCTGGGTCTCAAATCCTGACTCCACCCCTCTTGGCTATAGAGGGGTTGGGTGACTGATGAATGACCTGAGAGACATAGAGACACCACTAAGCCAGCCCATGGTCCATTGTAAACATTCAGAGACCAGAGTTACAAGCACATTGTAAGGGATAGTGTAGTGATACACTTGATGGCATTCTGAGGCAAAGTAAAAGTGCTATATAAATAGTAACAGCTATTATCATTACTCTTGTGTCTGCATCCTGTGAGTATCCTTATGAGCAATCTCATTTGCCAATTAATGATGAGGTAAGATCTGGATTCTCAGTAAGATGATCTGAAGAGTTAGAGAATGTTGGGCTAGCACAGTGTTCTGTTTGGACAGTCCCTAAATCATTGGTTTTTCTGTGAAGCCCCCACTCCTAACAGCCAGTTTACACCCAATCAATCCTTCCCTTGAAGTGCTCCCTTTGACTTATTTCAAGGCTACCAAAACAAACGTTTTTCCAAGGAAAGTTCACATATCTTCTGCTGCCCAAACATTTTCTTGAATTGCCTCTGCCTGTCCCTTTCTTCCAGATGGTCAATCTCTTCAGCCTTTTCCACTCTTAACACTGAGTAGGTTTTTCCTGAAGTGTTTTTCCCTGTTAAATAACAGATAGTTATTCTCATCTGTAACCTTACAGCAGTGTTTTAAGCAATGTTATACTCATTAAAGAAAAGAATCCTAACTGCTTTTAAGTTGACTCTAACTCCTTTATTGTAAGGAAAGTGTTGCATAGCATCCCAACATTTCTACACAGCTGACATTGATTTTTAACAGCCCCAAACCAAAGCCCAGAGTGTACTGGGGAGTTTACTCCCCACAGGGAATTCGAGGTCCCTTGAAACATGTGAAATAGTTTTGCTGTGTATTCCTCTCAGGCACTGTAAAAGGTAGCATCACTATATTTAGATCTTGGGAATTTATAAGACGTGGATCTCTGTTAAATAGGTTGAATGTCGTTACTTTAAATTTCCATACATAATGCCCAGTCTTAATGTTATCTAAGTAAGCTTTCAGTCATACAATTGGGCACAAAATAAATGGCTATTGGAACAGAGAAGAACACAGCTGTAAGGAGAGATAGGCCAGGTAGGAAAAGAAATGGAAAATTAAATGATCTCAATTTCAAAGTCTCCTTGAAAAGCTTAAGTAGGACTTAGAATATTTTACATGCACTGGCTGATCTGATGTTCTCCATCTGTTACTAGGCCCTGGAGGCTGACCGGCCATTAAACACAGAATGCTGACTGGTGTAGCAGGTGCAGTGAAGTGGGAAGGTGTGGAGCAAATAAAACAAGTCCATGGCATCTATAAGAATTGTTGACCCCTAGGAAATTTTAAAAGGTTGTGCACTGTGGTATTCATGACGTATGTGTGAGAGGTATGATGGCAAGTGTATTTCTCATGAAACTACTTCAATTACTTGCATGTTGTTATTTCTTTAGAATTCCCAGGCCCTACACTATACAATTACTTAAGACTGAAAGAGAACTATGACTTGCTTTGACAAATTGTCCTTTAATGCAATCCATTGGCCCAATGTCAATGGGAGTGTTGCCTGAGCTACACCCTTTGTAAAAATAATTTTCTAAATCTACTGCTGTGAGTCAGCTATTCTCCTCCCATGAGTTTTTCTTGACACCCCTTGACATCTGTATCATATTGAAGTATCTTATTAGCACCTTTTAGGATTTTCAGCATTCTACTTGAGACATCTTTTTCTTACACACTCACTTGAATCTCTGCTCTATCTCTGTGCCCTGGTCCTTGTTTGTCTTCTTTTCTATACCTCCTGCCACCTCCTCATTCTTCCATTTGTCTGCAACTGATTCCCTTAGTACATCCAACATGTTTTTCTCTTTTTGTTGATGCAATCCCTCTTCACAGAGTTTTTTCTTTTTCTTAAGCCCTCAAGCTGGATGATGAGAAAGAAACTTACCAAGGGGCAATTTTCTGAAGAATTGTCAGGATTCTACTGAAGATGATTCTTTCTTTAGACATCAAATTCAAGGCCACTGTATAGGAAAAAAATTCTAACTCTTTTTTTAAATCAACAATTTCTCTGTCTTTGTTTCTGATCTTCATGCTAGGCTAGAGAGATCCAACTCTTTTTCTCTAATCCTTCATCCAGTCCAACAGCGTCCAGTTGACTCTATCTCCTACAGTCCTGAAATGCAATGATTTCTCATGACTTCCACTTTACCTTGATAATCTAAGCCCCCTGCAGTTCATTCCTGGTGCACAAGGTAGAATCCCTTCTCCACATAGTAGCCTGGTTGATCCTTTCAAAACATGTTAGCTCATGCTACTCCCATGCTCAAAAGCTCTTGCCAAGCTCCAAATCTCTTTCAAAATACTCTGGTCAGTAACACTCTACACAATCTTATCCAAATCCTTCTCTGACCTCATCTCCTACCTCTCTCCTTTCCCATCCCAGTTCACTTTCCCCCTTTTCTTCCCATTGTCAGTTGGATCTTGGTTGCTTTTCTCATCTTCTTCCTATGCTACTGTTTCTCCAGACCTTTCTATTGTCAACCCCTCATTTCACTCTGGTTTCTTTTCATGTTTTTTCCTCCAACAGATCTTCCCTGACTATAGAATTGAAAATAGCACTACTCATTTCTCTGTTCTTTTAACATGTTGCAATTTTCTTTGAAGTGCTCCTCTCTGTCTTTTATAGTATTTATCAATTATTTGGTTATTTTATGCCTCCTAGCTATTTCTCTAAAAAGTAACTGGAATGTAAAAACAATGAGAAAATGAGCTGTATTGGTTTGGTTCTTTGCTTCTACCCACTGTACCTACAGCTGCTTTCCTTAAAAGGTGCTTTTGGTGAGCACCTGCCTGAGTAAAAGAAAGTAAGTTGGAAGTATCTTCTGTGCCCTGGATACCCCTTGCTAAAATAACTTTTGTAAGTATCAATAGTAATTTTATTTCAGGAATCCACCGATGTGTTTCTAGAACAAAAGCAGGGATGAAGGAGTAGTTTCACAGCGTGAAGCAGTGGAAGCTGTCACTGAGGCACACCTCTAAAAATAAGTCAGCTTGAAAAATGTTGTGGAGGTCACATCACCAAACCAAACCTATTCTCAGGTAATCACTGATGATGCTTTTGATATGCTGAGTCTGTGAGAAAGAAGCCTCAGTAAGGCTAATACTATGGTGAACTTCTGAAGGTGACTAGTTTTACATGAAGGCAGAAATTCCTCAAATACCATACACTTTCTAAAAATAGGTGGAACACACAGATGGATTCTCCTCCCACTCTACCATATGGTAAAATATAGTGCTATAGCTCAAGGCTTGCTGGGATATTTTTCTAGAATAAGTTTAAGTTCATAGGTCATGGGCTCCAGACAGCTTATTGGGATTGATTGAAATTTTTAGCAATGCAGAAACAAGTATTTTCTCCATCTGTCTTCCTTCACCCAGGTGTCAAGCATCTCTGCTATGGTTTTTGACAACACCATATCCTAGCACATTTTTTGAAATATCTGCTCTAAGAGCAGGAGATTGGCTTGTCTTCTAAATGTGGTGAAATCTTTGGTTTACTCTTTTGTGTGCTAAAAATTCATTGTACATTTTTTAAATGAAGTTTGCCATCCCAGAGGCTGAAGAAGTCTGTCTTCTCCCAGATCCTGAGAACTCCTCTGGTCGACACAGAGCCAAATATGGAATGAAGGCAGAAAACTCTGACCATTAATTTGAAGATTTTGAATTTCAATTCCTTTGGATTCCTTATTCTAAAGAGAAAGATAACAAAGACTTTAACTTTACTTGATTTAAAGTTATTTTGACTTTCATATGCAACTGAATTTAAAATTTTATACTTTATTTTTTTCTGAGGATTTTTAAACTGAATTTTTTGGGTGACATTGGTTAATAAAAGTATATAGGTTTCAGGTGTACAATTCTATGATACATCATCTGTATATTGTGTTGTGTGTTCACCACCCTAAGTCAAGTCTCCTTCCATCACCATTTATCTCCCCTTTTACCCTCTTCTACTTCCCCCCACTCCCCTTTCCCTCTGGTGATCACCACACTGTTTGTTGTCTGTGTCTCTGAGTTTTGTTTTGTTCTGATTTTTTTTGCTTAATCTTCTAGGGATTTTTAATGGAAGATAGTTTATATTTAAAAGTGAGGCATCTCTGTATTGTTGGACTTTTATGATTGAAGTGCTTTTATACATTTTATTATCTGACGCCCAATGTGCCATTTAATCTCATTGTAGAACCTCTGATAGACTGTGTTAATATGATAAATATAATTTAGGATGGTAAAGAGAAAGAGGAGTTATTTTCCAGTTCTGAGTATAGTGGGTCTTGGAGTAAATTGAATTAATTAACTATTTTCAACCACTTTGCAGTTTGGGGAGGATAAAATCTAAATTGCCCACCACTGGTCCTGAGAGGATCCATATAGAAGGAGTGACTGGCCTTGGAGGAATGACTTCATTAGGGACTGTTCTAGTAGATAGCTGATCAGATTTTGGGTAAAACCATATCTTCACCACAGACAAATGGTTATTATGTACAATGGGTTAAAATATAAAGATCTGGGGAGTGATATCAATGGCAAGGCATTTCTAATTCTTAATGTTAGTTTAATGTGTAATGTATAGTAATCTTAGTCTCACTTACCCTTTGCTTACTCCTCTCATGTGGTATGAATTATTTAACTTTGGAGAATTTCAAATGAAATTCTTTAATGAGAAAAACATAGTTCCATCTCTTCTCCACCCTTCTTCTCTGGCACTAACTGCCAGAAGAAAGGGTGTCTTCCTGTTCTGCCTGTCCGGGTTGTAAATTTTATGGGGGCAGCTCCCACAGGTAGAACATATGTTGTCTGGTCTTGCTTGAGAATGGGCACAGAATCTCTCTCTTTCTGGTGTCCTTTTCCCCACAGATACAAGCCACATTCTCCAATATTAATTGATAATCTGGATAATCTGTCAGCATCTCCCTTTCTGTCTTAACCTTTTTCTCCAATGGCCTGAATTTGAGGAAGGAAAAAAAGTGTAATTGATTGTTTCCTCAAATCCTAAGGCTACAATAGGCATTTCATTTCTTGGCTAAAAAGGAAGTCAGGACAATTTGTCACTTCTCAGAATATCTCACTGAGCTCAATGGAAAAGAAAAAGAAAAAATAACACCCATATGATTGGTATAATATAAAAATACACTGCAGCTAGAAAACACAAATGTTCTGAATTTGAGGAAATGGATAACTATTGATGAGTACACTTAAGTGACTAATTAGAAATGTGGATTATTTCAGTAGTGCTCAAGGTATCTTTAACCCTGACCTCTAGCTGGGGCTGTTTCAGCTTCCTTAAGCTGCCATCGCTATACTTAACCCTTTCCACTATGTTACAGAGTGTTTATTTTTCCACATTTTCCAGCCATTAACATCTCCAATATAACATGGGCTCTTACAACCATGCCCGGTCTCATTATGGTGAGTACCATTTGTCAAACACTCCCGACATCTCTGTGTCCAGGAAGTGTCTTCTTTGCATCATAAGACAATGAACCGATATCCTAAACATGCTGGCATTTCTATTTTGAAAAGAAATTAACCTGGAGAGAAGATTATAAGAAATGTGGTAGGTGGCTTCAAGGGTTTTGAAGAAGTTTGTAGAGAATCCTCGCTCCAAGATGTTCCAGAAGGTAAAATAAGAATAAGCGAGTGAAAAACATTAGCTGAAATACTCGAATGAAAAAACGACTTTCTAACAATTACAACTGCAATGCTATGAAAGAAGCTGCCTTCAGTAACAGTGAACTAACTGCCTTGGATCTTCTTACAGTGATGCCATACAAAGGATTTCTACTTGGACTGCAAAATCAGATCGAGTCCAGTTGAACTTTGAGAATCTATGATTCTGTGAAAGTTTTTCCCATAAGCAAAATACAAGAAAATCTGAATTCAATTTTTCAAAGAGAAAAATTTAATATATTTTATCTTATTATACATTTCCCCTAAATTACAAAGTCAATTGCTGCAAATATATTCTGCTACAAAGCTTTCTGTAAGAAATATCTCTATAAGAAAATACATCTCATTAACATTTCCTGTAAATAAATTACTTCAAATAATAATTTTTGAAAGGATGTCTGTAAGGGAAATAATGCAGAAACCAGACTGTAAATGTAATTGTTACATAGGAAACATTTGACTAAAATGTTCCATTTTCATGTTGCTAAGCTTGTAGAATCTTGTTTGCACAGACTTTGGTTCTTGAATAGATTTGTTGAAATTTTTCTGTTTTTTCAGACATATGAGGAAAATGTAAATCTTAATTATCCTAGTAAATGTGTGTGGGGAGTTGAAATTCTTAATAGACATGCAGGTTCAGGTTCAATTTCTACTGGAAGAACTTGAATTTGAGACTGAAAATGAGGGTTAAGTAAAAAAAAATTAAGACTTTTAGTCTATAAAAGAAAAGGTTGAAAATAACAGCTATAACTTTTTAGCCTTATGCTCTAGACATAATATTTAGAAGTGAGTAAAGTAGAAAAGGTAATAAAATGGTTTCAAAGAATGAAAAACCTGTGGTTTTTATAGGTTAGCAATATGTAGATTTTACAAGTTATTCCATTTATATATTTTTTACCTCGATGGATGCAGAAAACAGAAACTGTATCTTTGGCAAAACAATAATAAAAATATAAAAGCTGTTGTAGAGAAAGGTTGGTGCAGAAAAATCAGACATTGCCACCGGCCAGCTGGACACTGATTGAGGGCAATGGACATTTACTATGTACGGTCTGTGTTGGGAGTCCATTTTGTGTGAATTCCTCATATTATTTTCGGACCTCAAAAGTATAAAATATGTATTTTGGGGTCAAGTATTGACCTCACACTGTGGTCCTCTGTGTGGTAAATATTTGAGATAGCAAATCCCATAGAAAACTTCCATTTAGGTTGTGCAGCACTGGGATTCAAATATGGAAGGTAATTTTGTGCTTCTGAGATATCTATGAGTTGCCCAAACCTGGATACTTGACAAATTTTTGCCCATTTCCCTGCTGGCTTCAGTGCAGGACCTACATAACTCCAGTCTGTATGGTCAGCTTCACCCTGCTGTGCCGCAGAGTATGAGCAGAGCGAGGGTGCGTACCCTTATAATGCTATGCAACATGGGGCATGTCAAAGCTTTAGGAAGTAATGATCTCTCTATTAGCTTTTTTCCCATGTATTTTGGATATCTTAAAAAGATTTGTAATATGTGAAATTTCTGCTCTGTGCTTTTCACGACTAATGGGAAGAGATGGGAAAATAAAATATATTCATGGTAGGAATCAGACACAATCTAGACAGATGCAATGTTATTCCTTGACAATTTGAATAGACTACTTTTGTCTTGTTATATTGGTTTTTAGTAAGTATAGGTGGAAGTAAATATTGGAAAATATAAATAAGCAGTTTGAGGAAAAACAAGTTTTTTTCTTTTCTAAAGGCCTTGATAAGAGACTTGCAATTATTTTGAAATAATTTGGAAAATATCAACTGCTTTTATCCTTGTCTACCAAAGCCTTTAATTGAACAGTAGTGGTGTTCCAAATTAAAAGGTGATTCCATGTTGTGACTTAACTCTGCTCTGTATTTAATTTCCTAGTTAACAATTTTTTAATATTTTAGAGCTCATTGTATACAAAGATATAATGGAGTATTTTGTTAAACTATAACTTTGAACAGAAATATGGCTTTTAGGTTATTTTGTAGACAATCACCAATCTGAAGGAAACTGATCCTCCAGCACAACCTAAAATCTTGGAAAGTCACATGGTATTTGTCGGTAACTTTCACTGTGCTTTTTTTTTCAGTAATTGCATTTTCACAAGTGTGTACATTATTTACATAAAGAAGCTGCATAATGGAAACACACTGGTTGTATTGTCACCCTTTCCAATCAGGTCGGTTCTCTTCTTTCTCTTACTCTGTGACCTATATTTTTATCACAAGCTTTACATTAGCCATTCTTCTGAGATCCAAATCCTATTTTCCACCATGCCATGATGCATTAAATGCACAGATTCACAGTCTGCTCATGATGCATTTCCTCGGAAGAGATCATATTTTCTGACACACGTGGAGTCTGGCTTTGGAGGAGTAGGTGGCATCTTTCCATACTTTACAAGACAAGCCCTTTGCACAGTCACACCGCTGGAAGATTTCCAAGCCGTGAGAGCCCTTCTTGCGCTGCTTGGTACAGACTTCCCCCTGATGGAGCACTGGCTTGCAGATTTTGGTCCAGAAGTGACGAGCACAGCAAAACCCTTCAATGCAGTCTGATGATCGTAGGCAGGGGTCTCCTTCATGCCCTGCAGGGATGATGACCAAAATATATCACCATGACACTTCAGAAAAGAAGCACAAAAATATTTTTACTTATGCTGTTTTCCATAATGTCTTGGATTCACATCAACTGGCTCTCCCTCTAATCACATAAATCCATTATTGTTTATTTTTATATTTGTCTGAATATCAGGTTTAATAAACAACTTGACCATACTTCCTCTTTACTTTGTCATGGTCTGCTTCTAGATATTTCCTTGATCATCATTATTATTTTTTTACTAGGTGAGTAAAAAAATAAGTAAATAAAATGAATTGCTTTCGAATTAATTTGGGACATTTTTGAGAGTTGTAGACAAACTCTGCTTCAAGTGGGAAGCTGAAATTCTCAAGAACTCCTAAGATCATGTAGCAGAGTCCAGCCAGGAAAACAGAAACTGATTCTTCAAAATAAAAGGCATTTAATGCAGTGAACTAATCACACAGGTACTGGCAGGACTAAGAAGTACCAGAGGATGCTAAAGCAAAACAGCAGGAAGCCACTACCACATGCAAGCTAAAGGCTCCAGGATGAGAACTGAACAGGTCCAGCTGGCAGGACTAAAACCCGAAGGAGATACAGTCTTGCTGAAAACACCAGTGGAGGCAGGGAGAACGCACTGACTTTTGCCTTCTTCTCCCTGTCGGTGCCCCACACAGCCATATTCATGTGGCCACAAGCTATCTGACAGGGAGCCTAAGAAATGTAGTCTATAAAATGTTGTGATACAGAGAAAGGGCAGAGAGCCCCAGGGTCAACAAACAACCCATCATAAAAAACATGTGGGAGTGCAAATGTGGGTATTTAATTCAGAAAAAGGATTAAGTCAGCAAAGTGCACCCACACATCACAGCTGGGTTGATGTGTAACCCTGAATAAAGAAGGGGTCAACAAACTTCTCTGTAACATCCAGATTGGAAATGTTTTTGGCTTTTTGGACCATGTGTTGTAGGATCTAAATTCTGCTGTTGTATTGCAAAAACAGCCATAGATAATGCCAAATGAATGAGCATGTCTGTGTTATAATGAAAGATTATTTAAAAAAAAAAAAAAACAGGCAGCAGGACAGATTTGACCTGCAGACCATAGTATGAGAATCCTGCTCAAAAGGATTTTCTGTCACACCAAATGTAGTCCCACCATGTGACATAGACACAACTCACTAGCCACTAGCCACTAGCCATCGGCATGAGGTTTCTTCCTACTTGCCATCATAAAAATTACACACATAATTATATAAAATAATTAGTAAATTTGAAAGTATACAGTGACATAGACATCTCTTACAATAAAGAGAAATGCTCATGTACTGACAAATACATGTGAATTTGATGGAGTATTAATGGGAGATAGGGGTAAAGGACTAGGCCATTAGGGAGTATAGACAATGGATAATTGAAGAAGAATTGTCAATCTCTAGCCCTATCCACATGCCCATTAGTATCCCAGGTCGGACTAACAGTGAGGTATCCTACATGATGACTTCACTGCAGAACATGAAAATGTGGGGAAATAATTGTTGTGTTCAAGCAAGTCAGGGAGATACAGTATTTTCAAGGGAGTAAAGGACAGAAAACTGTGCTTGAACAATGATTAAAATAAAATTTTAAAAAGTTAACCAGTTTTCTTCATCACTGGACTTCTCAGAGTCTTCAATATACCAACACTTATTATAAAGTTCCCAAAATGGCAATATGCATATATAAAGCTAAGGGGGTTAGAATCGAGGGTGGGTGGTGGGGATGGGTGGTGTGAAGGGAAGTGGTGGGGGAAAAAATGGAAACAACTGTACTAGAGCAACAATAAAAATGGCAAGATACATTATTACAAAACTCTTGAACACAGGGCACTTTTATTCATAAAATGTCTAGAAAGAATAGGGCTCCACAAAATACACTTGAAAAAAGCTTCCTTTAAAAATGGATGTGCCTCATGCTGTCAAAATTTATTACTAGTAATAAGGTTCAAACTTTTAAATTCTATTATTAGGGATTGGGCTTCTCAAAGGTTTTGAAACAAGAAAGAGGATTTCTGGCCATACATAATCTCACCAGAAAGCAATTATTTTTGGTAAACTGTTTTATGAATAGTATGTTATCTGGTTGTTTAGTGAAATAAAATTTGTGAATCTGAAAGGTGAGAAAAACTAAAAAACACAGTAATTTAATTATGTGGAAGTAAATATTTTCCCATTTACTTTTCAGAATGCTTTGTCTTTTGATGTGACAGAAATGCCTGTGTAAAAAATGTCTTCTAAATTCCATGTATAAGACAGGACTGTCTAAGGAAAGGGCATGGCTGGTCAGGGTGCCGCAATTCTTGTAGCACGTATTTTCTAACAATTTAGAAACTCCAGAAAGCTCTAAGCATCCTCAAAATTAAGAATTAATAGATTGAATTAAAAATTTGCCCTTAAAATATTTTCATTGTATCTTCCTGAAACCAATAGAATTAATGATTTATATTTTATATACTTTATAAAACAAGAAAAAGTAAACATAAAACTGCAATTATTCCTACCTTTTATATGTGACATCTTAGTGTGTGGTCTTCCTAGATTCTGCCATCCCAAGTCGTGGTTTGAGTAATGACCATGGTTTCGATCTCTGTGCCGAGCGCCATCCAGGGCTGGGATGTGAGGGGTTAAGATGCTCTCAGTGACTGGGATGCAGATGCCTGGAGATGGTCAGGTAAGCCATTAGTCTTACTCAGTTCTATACAGTGTGGTTCTTATCTAAGTATTCTATCCATCCATCCATCCATCCATCTATCTCATCTATCTGTCGTCTATCATCTATCAATTCATTTATCCATTCACTCATTTACAAAGTTATTGAAACTGAGTGTTGAAAATTTTTCCCTGAGCCAGGCTCCCTTGATTGGCATCTTTTCTGTCTCAGTGCTAAGCGATCTTGGGTAAAAATCAGAATAGAAATAGAATTCATTTTACTAAGTTATCATGAATGCATGTGAAGTGTTTAGAATAGTGACATAGTAAATATGAAATCAATATTAGCTGTTCATACTTTTAAAAGATCTGATCAGACATCCAACTTTGGAACTCAGGTCCCTTTGTTTAATCAACAATACAATTCTAATCTGCACTGTAAGCATCTCTAATGCTATGAGGTCCTCTTCCTTTCACCTCCTGTCCAAGGGGTTTTCCATAGGACTAAGCCCAGAGGAAAGGAACAAATATAGGAGCATAAGCCTGATTATGTTCTTTGCATGATGAAGTGTATGTTTCTAATGACCTTCTGCAATTATTTAGTGGTTTTACTGCATTTCTGAGGTTCTTCATTTTATTATTAATGCTGAATTTGTGCTGATAAATTGATTGAAATTGGGTGAAGCCATGCTTATGGAATGACTGGGGAATAGATTCCTGTATCTCCTTTTGGAAGAACCAATCACTCCATCACCATCTGAGTGTGCCACCAGGTAAGGGCTTCTAAAGAAGACATCTTGAGTATAAGAATCAAGGTATGAAACTGGTATGAAATTGGAAGACAGCCTCAAAACTGCACTGATAAATCACAGCAGGTTCTTTTCTGTTGTACTTTTGCATGTATTTGTTCATGTGTTTAATAGAATAGAACATCTAGCCATTTCCACACAATTTTCAACAGGGCAAATCCTAGCTGAGCTAAATACAAAAGGTTATCAGAATTTAGGAAAAATAAGATTTTAGAGATAATCTAGGTAATTTTATTTAAACCGTGTTCCAGTTCTTGCCTATTTAAAAATACTCTATATGCCCTGGCTGGTGTGTCTCAGTGAATTGAGGGCCAGCCAGTAAACCAAAGGGTTGCAGGTTCAATTCCCAGTCTAGGATGCATGCCTGGGTTGTGGGCCAGGTCCTCAGTAGGGGACGTGTGAGAGGTAACCACACATGGATGTTTCTTTCCCTCTCTTTCTCCCTCCCTTCCTCTCTGTCTAAAAATAAATAAATAAAACTCTTTTTTTAAAAAGACTTTTAAAAAGTTCTGATATTTACATATCAGGACTCTAAGGAAAAGGTAGCCTAAGTGGCCAGATCTCCTAGGTGAAAAGAAAGAAGCCCACCAGGACTGAGCACAGTCTTTACCGTTATTGCAGCGGGTACCAGGACAACACATGCCATCTCTATGGCAGCGCTTCTTTTTCCTGCGGCACACCATGCAGGCCGATGATCCTTGGTGGGGACTATGGCAATATCTCCCAACTTCGCATTCCTTATCACTGCTGCAAGGGTAGGCCTGTCATGAAGTGGAACGACGACACCAAAAGCAAACTAGATTAGATCTCTTAACGCTTGTGAAAAGTTACTGTTGCAAATTATGATGAAAAATAAGTCACAATATGTAATAATGTTCTGAGCATAGATCCTACATAATGACATGTACTTGATTGAGAACCTTAGGAACATTGATTGTTGATGGTCAGAAAAGTAAAGTCAACACTTCATATATTTTCATTGACACAACTTTGGAGTTAATATTTAGACTTTCCACTGATTAGGATAGCCCTAAAAAGTGACTTTGGGGGCTTAGAAGCAGTATAATTATGGTGCCACTCATTTAAGGTGTGAATGAAACAGTCAGCTTAGCCATCTTGTTTTCACCTGCTACACTAGGATGAAGGGAGGGACAAATAACATAATAAAGGGCTGTGCTGGAATCTGAAATGCATCTACCCAATTATGGAATGAATATTTTAAGAGTAACTCCTTACAGTTCCTGCCTGTGGTGGGCAAGGGGCAGAACCACTTCCAAGGTGGTGATGAACAGCCCAGCAGTGCTCTGAGGGGTCAGAGAGAGGCTAAGCTCCAATCACATCCTCATGCTCTCAGGAGACTACAGAGTAGGCTCTTTACACATAAGAATAGCCCCACTGGCTGCTACACCTTCAATTTATGCAGAACGGACTTCTAGTCCAACATTTCTCTACCAAGTAATGCATTCAGAAGGCTACTTAAGCAGTGTCATAGCATCTCCAAATATAAAAACAGATTCTACAGTTATATACTCCTTGCCTCTTGGAAGTTATTAGACCACTTAAAACATCCCTGTTTTCAGAGTGTGAGAGCTGATAAAATGAAATGTCACACTACACATCAAACTTACTCATATTTTGAGGCATGTTGACAGGGAGCTTTCTTCCTTTCTTTCTTTTCTTTTTTTTTTGGCAGTTCATTTTCCCCCCTGACTTTCAGAGTAATACATAGTTATTTTTTTAATTGAAAAATAGGAAAAAAGCTATGTAGTTTTTAAAACAGGCATAAATGATAAAAACTATGGGATAACATTTTTGTGACTCAAATAATGAGTGTGAATTGAGTGCTTTACTTACGACATGAGGTTTGATGGCCTAACTCTGCATGCATTGCTTGTTCTTCTTCCCCTTCTCTCTTTCTCTGACTCTCTTTCATTCTCTCTGTTTCTATCATCGCCTTTCTCCCCTACCTTTCTCCTGCTTTTGTGTATAAACTGTGCATCCATTCGCCCCCACATGGTATTCATTTAGACTGGATGATCTTCAGTAAGAGGAAATAAATGTGAAGTTGATGTGTGAGTCTGAAAACTTTACATGTGGTTCTATGAAAAAATACTTTTAGCATCATTACAATTTACTGTTTACACTCAAGAGAAAAATAAAAACTAGAAAAACCGCTAACTTTGAACTGAAAGTGCTTTTGAAGGACTGCACAGTGGCAATATTTGATGCCTGTGTTGTTATCACTGGAGTCAGATAAAGCTGTATGAGGAATTGGATAATTAGTGTCCTGTTCTGGAACTCTATTATTAGGCTTAAGGGAGAATCTGAATGAAGTTGATTCGGAGTAATAGGCCATTTTTCAAGACTCCAAAACCAATGAAACAAAACAAATGCCACTTCCTGACTTGCCACACTCTTTCCCCCAAGCATTTTACTCCCTTTATATTTAAACCCATTCATTGTAATTGAAATACAATTCACGAGGATCCGATTAATTTACGTTTATTTCACCAAATTGTTTTGCAAGAAACATTTGATGTCTTACAAGTTTTTTTTCCTTCCTCAAAAATAGGACATGTTCTTTCAACAGAAATAAACACATGCCACCTAAAACATCATGTGCAATTTACACTTCAAACAACAAATCTTCAAGAGCATCTGAATATGAAATAATACTTGGTTCCATTCCTGAAAAAACAGTTTATATTGTAGAAACCAAGTTGTTTGCTAAAAGCAGTTATTTATCCAGAAAATTGTGGAAAGTACATTATTATCTTCTCACTCTTAGCGGATAAGAAATGAAAATTATTGAAATTGCAAATATTCATACAGATGATATTATAAAAATAATGTGCATAGTAGTCCTTTATTTGAATAGGATCACAGTAAAATTCTCACAATTTCTTTTAGAGCTAAGCTCATTCTTTTTCTGAGAAAATATATTAGAGGATAAATAGCTTTGTTACGTTTCAATATATCTTTTAATAGACTTCAAACAGAAATGACACAGGCAGAAAAATTATGCAGGATTTCTTTTTTAAAGGAAGGTTATTGTTAATGTGAAATTATACTTAGAATGGAATCCAAGAACATAATATTGAGAGGAATTCTTTGACAATTTAAAAAATAAATTTTAATAATTGAAATGCCAGCCTATGTTACATAGCTTCTAGTCTGCTTATAAAATAGTTCTGTTTGAAACAAATACCTTCTATGTATGTGTAAAATGAGGAAAGGATGCCACAAATTAATTGAAGCAGGTTTTAGGGAAAGCAAGTGATATTTGGGGGTATTCTGGCCTTCTGAAATCGGAGTCTCCCAGCACAAATCTCTCTACTCAGCCATAAAGTTCCCCTTGCCTTAGCCATTAGCAAGGAAATGATGAACATGAGAAATAGGATCTGACCCATTAATTAATAGCAATGCTCATGTTTTCAGCCTAATGAATTATTTTTCAGTAGAGAGTTTTAAACAAGACATTTTCAACTCAAGTATAAGGACTCTGAATCTTGCTATTAAGGATTTCCCCCCTACATTAACCCCTTTACTACATCTGAAAATAGTGTCACAGAGTGGGAGAGAGACAGAGGGAGGGAGGGAGGGAAAAGAAGCACTTGGTGAAAGTCGATGTGGAGGATTCTAAACAGTGATGACTGGTGATTAACATACATTATATACCTTATATACATTATTAATGTATTATATGCATTATATACATTATATACATTAATTATATACATTAATAAAGGCCCATTCAGAAACTTTCTCATGAAAAAAATCTTTATTTTCCATTTACTTTGGCTCCAAAATTCTTTTCCTGGTCTTATTTGATGATGGGTTTGTGACAAACAAAAAGTGAATTTACTTTAAATTTCCATTTAATAACAAAAAAAATAATATGCTTCCTTGGTACTTATTTTATAAATGAGTAAAAAGACTGATTTATTTTACCTGCTATGGAACTTGTTCATAGTAAATTTTTAGGACTCCTCATTTACTTTGGTCAAACAGTCTGAGGAACAGCGACAGTCTGTGTCTCTCTAATTCAAGTGACAGAATTAGAGAGAGACTTGAGCCACTTGTCCCGTACTGAAACACTCCAAAATTGCCCTGGCCAGTGTGCTTCGGTTGGCCAGAGCATCATTTATAAGTCTAGGTTGCAGGTTTGGTCCCCTGTCGGGGCACGTGCAAGAAGCAACCAATCAATGTTTCTCCCTCACACTGATGTTTCTCCCCCGCTCTCTAAAATTAAAATAAAATAAAATAAAATGTCAATAAGCATGTCCTCAGGTGAGGATAAATACATAAGTAAATAAAGGAAATAAAACAAAATGAAACACTGAAACAGGAATCTGGCTCTGTGAGCACCCAAGAATAATTACCGTCATGAAGAATCATTTATGACTTAGCTTTGGTCACAATTAGGAGATGAATTCATTTGAGAAACCTAATAATAGCAGATGATGATGGGCCATAAATTAAGGATGTCTGAGAGCTGTCCAGGATCAGGTCAAAACACACAGAACTTTTGCCCGACCGCCCTTCCTAGGCAAAAAAAAAAAAAAAGTTTTCCCTACACAGCAGTGCTAATTGTCAGTACAGCCGTGGCATGAACTAAAGAAAAAATGTAAACACATTGACACACTGGACACAGCTTGAATAAAGTCGATCAGAAATGAGCATTTTTTCTTAGTATAAGGATGTTTTCATTCCATTTACTCTGTGCTACTTTGAAATAATTATTTAAAATTTTAGCAATGAAGTGAAGAGAGGCCAAGTGACTTCCACTAGTGAAGTCACAGGGCTGTGCTCGGCAGCAGGGAGCTCAGGGATTTCAGGCCTGGCTGTGAGGAGTCATGACTCAGCAGCAGCAGTGACGGTTTAGTGCGCACACACACGGAAAAGGTGTTTGAGTGGTGACCTGGGCACTGGGGTTAGAGACTAAAAAGTCAACTTGGCCACTTCTCTCTCTAGAAGCCTCCAAACATCAACAGCATGTCCTGCTGTGGCTGTTGTCACAACAGAAAACTCGCGGAAGCCACCGACAGGACTGCGGACAACAGTTCCTCATTCCATTTCTTGACAACAGTTTATGTCCATTTGTTAAACTCAACATAATCAGAGATATAAGCAAAAGCCCATGATGCAAATAATAATAATTACATAATATTGTAATGAACAAAAGAAAATGAAATGTTACTACATCTTATGTGACCTAACTGAGTGTTGTTTTTCAATTGTTCTCAAAACTGCAGAGAAAAAAGGCCTATTAATTTGAGACTTAGATTTAGGATTGAATTTATTCTTATCTGTCAAGTACTATCCATTCCTTAGAATGTTCAAATGCAGCAATGAAGTCATCAGATCAGTAAAAATAATAAAATAAGAAAAAGTGTTTCAGGTATCTCCACAGTACTGGCTATCAAATAGACATTTGGCCAAATTAAACCTTAGTTTAATTCCCAAGTTTTCAAAATAATGGCATTGTTCCCCTGTAATAGATGGGAGCAAAAAGGAAGAGGGAAACATCACCAATTGTTCATGTGGGTGGCCAACCATCCACCCATCCGGATTTTTGCAAGACCGTCCTAGTTTTGTTGTTGTTTTAATCTGGACAATCCTTTGTCCCCCAGGCACTGTTTGTAACAACCTCAGAAGTTTCCTGGAGCCAGGAAAAGCATCATCAGCTGGGCAGGCAGAAAAAAAGCCTGCAGGGGGTGGGGGAGGTGGCGACCCAGCTGCAGGAATAAGAAACATTTGGAGCAGGGAAGGTAGCAGTAAGGAGCTGGGGTCTCACAGAAACAGGAGAAGGTTGGCAATTACATGTGGGAAACCAGATCAAGCTGGCTATCCCTAGGTTCTTAGAGAAAAGATGAATTTTCCTCATCAGACGTTTCATATGACAGATCTATATTTCAGTGAACACACAAGGTATGCTACCCTTGAAGGTGGTCATTTCAAATTCAAACCCTGTAACTGCAACTGCAGGAGGTCCAGCGGCATCACCTCGGTCTGGCTCCTGTGTAGCTAAACACTGCAAGCCACAGGCCATGCAGTCCGCTCTTTTCCATTATCCAGGATTCCACAATTGCCTCTAGCGGATAAGGGTGTACTGTCTTTAGGCTTTCTGAACTTAAGGCCAGGAGGACTGAGCTATATTAAATTCCAGCAGAAAAGTTAAGGTATTTCATGATGTTCTGGAAGTGCGCCAAAGCTTCATTAAGGCAGCTGCTTGGTATTCATTCAATATTCAATAATTATTTATTTGGTATTTATTTATTAAACACCAACTACAATTCAGACACAATCGGTTCAGTGCTTTATACATATTTTGCCTGTATAGTTCCTAAAATAGTTTTGAAAAACAAATGTTTTTTCACATTTGACATGTAAATTTCAGCATAAGTTTACCTCTGTTTTATTATTATGGTATATAACATTATGCATTTTATAAAATGAAGTTCACAGCAATTTGACACCATTCAACTGATCAATGCATATTGATCCTAAAATAAATCACAACATATTTATTGCTAGATTTAAAAAATTAAATTAGCTTAAAAACATTTAGTTAAGTTTTAAAATATAAAAGTCATCACAACTAATTTGAATATTCTGTATCCAGAACTTTCCAACTGGAGCCAAGCTTCACTTTTAAAGAATTAATGATAAAACAAAGAAAGAAAGTGTCTTTTTGCATTTGGGATGCCCTAATCAACCATTAAGAATATCTTTGTTAAACCAATATTCCAAATTCTACTTGAGTTTTTCATCGAAAAAAGTTTTTGTACCTCTGACTAATGCCAGAAGTGCAAAGAAGATTTGGAATGCACAATGGTTCCCCGCACCCACCAATAAAATGGCAAAACATATTGTAAACACAAGCACATTCCAGACAATTTTAAGAAAAACAAAAATGGAGGTTGAGGATCTGGAAATTGATTCCCTTAAAACAATTTGTGCTGTGCACACTAGAGTAGAGTACTTAAAATTGTTCCTCTTACACATATTCATTTAAGGCTAAGCTTGTTAGACCTTTGTTTTTTGATATAAAGTTCAGAGCCGAGAGAATTTATACTAATACTGCCTGGGTTATAAATTATAATGATGGATTTCTGCCAGCGGTCCATTAACTTCCCCAATGTATTCAGAAAACCACTTAAACAATCATTCTGTGAAATAAAGTCTAGGGCCTCTCTAACTTCTCTGTTCTCCGTGTGTCATTAAACAAAAAGGAGATTCCAGGGAATTCTCCACTTTGAACTCAGACCACATTCTCACTGTAAACCGCACATTACCACTGCTGATTGTGAGGTAGACGGGGAGTGCTAACCCTTCCCCTGTCGTCTCAGCACCCTGAGAAATCTGAAGCCGGAAGTTTACCCAGCTAAAGGTTTTGCCTGTTTTTGACCCATTCGCCCCTCATCTGGAATATATAGGGGAAACAATTCTATCCCATGCTCAAAAAGTGGCACCTCAGGAGTGCTTTTGCTGCAGGGATCGAGAAGCATTATATTTCATATATAATTATAAAGCCCTTTATAAATTCTGTGACTGGTTGAGTATAATTGTTCTAGCCAAATCAGAGAAACCACATCATTTCAAGTTTTCCTACAAATCCAGAATTGAATGTCTATAATATAAAGCTTTCATTGTACCTTACAAATTTCCCTCACCTCATGACCTTCAGAAAGGTAATGTGGCAGGAAAAATTTTGTAGTTACACTGCCACTTGAATTATGCCTCCACACCGAACTCACTGTTACAAATACTTAATCAAGTCTCAGTTTCCTCCTTGATAAGCTGGACATATTGTTACCTTCAGCAACATTTCCCTACTTACCTAATCATAAAAACCTCGTGGGATTTCTTTAAAAACTATTTTTATACAGTCTTCCCATAGAGACTCTACTCCTATAGGAGTAGATATGGTTTGGGTATCTGTATTTTAATAAATACTATCCTGGTGTTCATATTATCAGATGAGATAGAGAAATACTGGTTATAGAGTTGTTGCAAAGACTAAGGGTTCCTCTTATATCAAGGTCTGTCCAGAAAAAGTCAAGCCACTGTTAATATGACAAGAACAGTTTACACAACTTCAATGCAACCTCGCAGCCAAGGAGAGTGGACTGGAAGGTGCATGCATGAACAAAGACCACCTCACTGTACTAGTCAGTGGGGGCAGTAGATGCCATTGAGCAAGCATGTATACTGTGTGGCCATTGCATTCAAAATGACTGAGTAGAGCAATGAATCTGCATCAAATTTTGCTTTAAGTCTGAACATTCCTCTGCAGAAACTATTCAGATGATTCAGAAGGCCACAGTTATGAGTGACTGGTGATTGGCAGCTTCATCATGACAATGCACCCACACCTGCATCACATCTTGTGCAGAGATTTTCGGTGAAACATGAAATCATCTGGGTGAATCAGACCCCCTACAGCCCAGATTTGTGACTTTTGGCTTTTCCCAAAACTAAAATCTCCTTTGAAAAGGAAGAGATTTCAGACTGTGGGTGAGATTCAGGAAAATATGGCAGGGCAGCTGATAGTGTTTGGGAGAACTGTGTGAGGTCCCAAGGTGCCTACTTTGAAGGGGACTGAAGCATCATTGTCCTATGTACAATGTTTCTTGTATCTTGAATCTTCTTCAATAAATGTCTCTATCTTTCATAGTGCATGGCTGGACACTTTCCAGACAGATCTCATGTATCATACAGACAATGTCTGTTCTACATGAGACATGGACTCAGTGTTATCTCCCACGTGGACATCGGTCTAAGTGAGGGATTGGTTCCCTGACATCAATACTGAGTCTAAGGAAGACACTCCCTGAAAACAACAAATACAATATTTTCAGGCAGGTTCATCTTCACTCATTACTTAGCCACTGTGCTTAGAGGTGGGCTTGAGAATTTCTAAAACTAGATGAAAAAGGAAAATAATGCATAACAAACACACCAGTGAACTTTGGGAGAAACACAGTGTAGACTCAGAGCCGTCAACACACCCCTTATGGCTGTATTGTTTCATAGCCTTGTGCAGCGTGCACCTGTGTCTTGTTAGCAATGCAAAGCTTTGCAGGTTTGGGGTGTTTTTGTTTGTTTATTTCTGGCTGTGTGTTTTTGTATCCTGCAGCTCTTTACAAAACAAATACTCTCTCTCCTCATATCAATTATGATAAATAGATGATGTGTTTTTATTATTTTTTATTTTTTTGTATATCATCAAATTTCCCTTTCCAATGAAAATCACATTTAAAGTTCAAATATTAATGTCTAGGGAGATATGAAAATTTGACATACTTTAAAATTGCTGTTTAGGAAAGACCTTTACAATGATAGAATAGGTCATTATTGGTAAATATTTTACTTTGAGTCATTTTCATTTATAATATAATGGGTTTAGAAATAAGGATATGAAAGGGTATATGTAGTGTGTATGTGTGAGTTATCTAAGGAACTCTATTGAATAAATGTGGAACAGAATTAAGTGAAATTTCTTATTCTTTGCTAATTTATGCTTTATGGTTGCCATATTAGAAAGGCTTGGAGTAATTCTGTTTTCCTAGAGATAGGGCTTCATACAAAAGTATCAAGAACTCAGACTGAAGATTCTTAATGTTACCTTTTTAGTAGAATCAGACTATCAGTGAAGCAATCCATATAAACAGTCTATTGTTCCAACAATTATTTATTTGAGGTAGTGTTTATTATCTTAGCTCATTTCATTTAGTATAGAACAAACAAATTTTATATTTCTCTAATCTTCCTTAATTCTCTTTCATTTCCTCTAGGAATTAGGCTAGACTTCTATTAAAAGGCCACTCACTACATTCTATTCTGCTATTCTGATTTTGGGGAAACAGTTAATGGAAACTGATAAAATGGAAAAGATTGCTTTCTTTTTTATTGAAAAGATGAAAAATAAGCATAGCAAAGTACAATTCTCAGTATTTCTTTGCAGAGAAAAGACTCTTAATTTCTGTTTAATAACTACCTGGAGCCATGTACAAATATTGCTTGAAAATACAAAACTGTTACCACTCAAACTTAGAGTCACAATCAAGAAGGCAGACAGCATTTTATACCTCCAGGTGTGCTGGGGAGGACGGGAATTATCGGAGAAGAAGCACGGCCCAGAATGATTACCTAGATGGTTGGAGTAAGAGGTTTACTTAGTAGTGATAACAAAAAGATCAAATCAACTAGGAAACCTTTTGATTAAAAAAGTAGGATGAAGAGGTGGTTCACAGTTCTAACACAGAACTCTGTCTAAGTCAGTCATCAATTTCTGCCTCTGCTATTTCAAGGAAAATGAACAGTGAGCCTGAGAAGAATCTTGGACTGGAATCATCATGGTATTACACATGCCTGATCAACGGAGCGACTACAACGCCAGTTATGTGTGCAGCAACATGAAGGACTTGAACTCCTGAGCTTTGGATAAGCAGGTTTGTCTGTTACTAAGAGAAAGGAATGGGTGTTATCTCATGTAGACAGTTTTTTAAACATCCTTATTTTGCCCATTTCTCAGCTTGCTTTCTTCTCTGGTCATCTCAAGCCAATATTTTATAACCTGTAACAGTTAAATGATGTGTACTTTGTGCCTGTGTTTCATTTTTGTTTGGTATGTTCAGTTGGTAAGGCACATCCCACATATATGTTCATGCAAGGACCACTCTATGTACACTTATATTATTATTTCAGGGTTCCAAAGATTAGGACTAACCTCAATTGAGAGAGTTTGAACCAGTCTCAGAGTTTCTAACACAATGACAAGGTTAAAGCATTCAGGTGGAATGGTTGCCTGACTTCCTGACAGAGGAAATTACAATAGCCAAGGCTACTCATTTATTTCAAACATTCAAAAGATGATTGAGTTGAAAAGCACCAGCTTGTATTTTAACTTTTGGTGTCTAATAATAGCAATTATACGACCACATGTTGTTTATTAAAATAAAATGCTTTTCCAAAAAATAATTACTATCTCAATGGACACATGGTCTTTTCAGCCTCCTACCCAGGACCCAATTTAAGTCCTTATTGTGTGGGAGAAGAAAGGAAGGTCAGCACACACAGGGACAAAGAAAATTTAGGTCTAGCGAAGAATGTCACTCATTGGCTGATAATCCACTTCTATTGAAAACATTCTATTTAAATGTTCGCTAGAGGATTGAAAAGGGAGGAACTTCTGAGCCAGATGATAGAATCTTTTGTTTTATGTGACCCTAGTGTTCAAATCTGTCTCAGAAATGTGGCACATCTTATAATGACATACTCAATGTGTTAGTAACTAAAAAGAAAACACATTGAAGACGTTGGTCCCTGACACCACCTACATCCCAGTGCATCTACTTTGTTTGGTGACCACAACATTTGTAATAATGCAATAGGGACCAGGTGACTTGTAACTAGATGAAAAAAAATGAAATCATGTCTCTGGGCATAAGGCATCTCTTCCATCCCATTGGTCCTTCCAGCCTGTGCAAAGAGTATGCTCCTCTGTATGCCTATTCCTTCGTTTCTTGGCCCTTGTTCATTACTAAAGATCTCCAAATGCATTGGCATTGGAGTCTTACTAACATCCCTGTGTCTGGCCTAACATTTCAGCAGACTGCAGCAAATGTGGCGCTTTAAAATGTGAGACGGGGGAGGGACAGTGAGAAGAGAAGTGGGAAGCAGCTAAAGCAGTAAGGATCCCTCCAAGCACTGTGGTAGATATGTCCTAGCTCACATGACTGTTTTGGTTAAGGAAATCTAGGGGAACAAACTGAATATAATTCATTAGCCATATAGTTAATACAGGTTTTATACAACTTTGTTGGGGCCAATCTGTAATTCTATACATTTTTCAATTTTTTCCCCTTCATATCTAGTAGTAAAGTGATTCTAGAATTCTGTTTGGAATCCTATCTGAATTCCGTCCTATTTGTTTTTGTTCGTTCGTTTGTTTGTTTGAATCAGAGAAGACAGCTATGTTATAATAAAGATAGACAAAAAGCATTTTCCTTCTTAGCATGGCATGTGATCCTTACGTGCCGCTAGCACCTGAATTAGACACTGCAGCTCCACAGGCTACGTCGTGCACATGAGACAGGCAGCCCCACTCTCTCACGACTACATATGTGCAAACACTTTTCTCCGCCAAGAACACCTTTTCTCCCTACAATTCATCATTAGCATAATTCCAAGTCATAACTCGGAGACTGTATCAAGTAACTTTACTTTTGGGAAAACTTCCAGGATGGCGCCTCACTCCCAGCTGATGGGAAGGAAGGCCCCTAGTAACCTGCGCCCCTCTGACACCGCATGCGCATCTGCACCGTGATACGGATCATGCTCTGTTGAATTCTTTGCTTTCATTAAACTCTGATTACAGAATCATCTTTCATCTGTAACCACAATGGTCACATAATGACTGAAATAATTTAGCATTCCACATTTTGTCCAGTAATGAATTAGTGAATGTGATTTTGTTGAAACAATGGTTGGAAATTTATACCATTGAATTGACAAAAGAAAAACACACATGTAAGTACCATCACAAGATGGTAAGAAGAAAGAATTTGAAAATTAAGAAATAATTTTATAGATATTTTGAAATAGATTTTAAGAAATAAGATCTGCATAAACCATTTATAACCAGCATCTATATACCTAAGGGCATCATATGTGTTTAAGGAAAGGGGGGGTTGGGTGATGAGTACTTTTCCAGCCAGCGACTTGACTTCCAATGTTTCACGTTGAGTTCAGATTCACAGCTTCCAGTGCTATCATCAGTTCTTTTACATTATGTTCTTGTGGCTGATATTTTTCGCATTAGATAATATAAATTATCTAATACAGCAATTTTCAAGGAGTATGCCACCACACGATGATGTGTCGCAGGAATTTTTGAAACAAGCAATACCTGTCTATTTAGTTAGGGGCACTGATGGCTTTTCCCTTAGATTTCAAGTAAACAAATGACAACAGCCAACACAACAAGACCTGTCCAGTGTACACAAATCAAAATTATATCTCTTTTTTGTCAGATCAGCCAAAAAATAATATATTTTTAATGTGCCATAGAATTTTAGTAATTAATCTGGCTGGCGTAGCTCAGTGGATTGAGCGTGGGCTGCGAACCAAAGCATCGCAGGTTCGATTCCCAGTCAGGGCACATGCCTGGGTTGCAGGCCAGGTCCCCAATGGGGACCACATGAGAGGCAACCACACATTGATGTTTCTCTCTCCTTCTCCCACTCTTCCCCTCTCTAAAAATAAATAAATAAAATATTTAAAAAAAAAGAACTTTAGTAATTAGTTTATGTGTGCCATGAGATGAAAAAGGTTGAAGATCGCTGATTTAAAGTGAAAAATAAACTCTTTGGTGTGTAAGTGGCGTCAGTGGTCTCTGCCACAGCAGTAATGCTGTCCTAGTAGCCATTCATAGCAGCGATTCCATATGGCACCTCTTCCCTAACTGTCCCCCCAACATTGTTTAAACCTTTTGGTGGGTGGGAACTATAACACTGGGTGCTTCTGGGGATCAATGTGACACTCCATCCAAAATGCTTCTTTCTGACTTTTTTTCACCTCTGCCTCTCAATATTTTTCCAATGGTAGATCATATCTGATAGTGTTCCTAGTTAACCCCCATCACCATGAGGTGTTTTTGCAAAGAAAGGAGAAGAAATGAGCAACTCGTGATGGCTTCCTGTATCATCTTGGAGATACATAGGTGGAATAATAAAGGGATTCAATTTCCTGGCACACCTTAGTCACATCAACATAACAACGAGGACATAAAAAACTAAAATACCTTTTTCCAAATGCTTGCCTCATGGATTGCCACCACTAACACATTTATTTGATGTCTAACATGATTATTATCCTAAACAAATTGAGTTAACAAGGTTCTCCCCAGGCAGGCTAACAAACACACACACAAAATGCGGACAAATGCCTCTTGGTTTTGAGCCAGTTCTTTTCAAATCATGTCTATGGTTATTGTGCACACCTATCCAATTCCTATCATTAATCTCACACATTGAAATGTAGAGACACATACGTTCTTCAGACCCTACTCCAAAATTTAAGATCTTAGAGAAATTTGCAAAGGACTTTATTCAGCTCAGTCTAAGTTTATATTTGGTATTTATGAAAGGATGATATAAGCCTATTGCATGGGCAAAGACGCAAGAAATAGGAACTCCACCTCACAGGTTAAACTTTTTAAGTTACTTGTTTAGTACATGTTTTGAGTCTAGGCAGGGATGCCACTTTGTGTTTGAAAAGGTTGTGTCTCTGTAAGTCTTCCGGGCAGTTTGGCAGCAGAGTCTAGAGAGCAGAGCGATTGGATTTCCTTGTAGGAAGAGGAAAGGCATAGCCTGACCTGGGCACAGCAGGTATCAGACAGGACAGATGACAGCCTGACTAACATTTCCTGGGTTTAACTGTGATCAGCAGAGCTTTAAGCACACAAGCAAGTCAAGCTGTCTCCACGTTAACTTTAGATGAAGTGAGTTTTATTACAAAACCCAGCACCGGCCAGGCTCTTTTGCAAGGGCAGATCAAAAACATCAGGATCTGGTCCTGTGCTGCTTTTCATCTCCCGTGCTTGAGCACACTCTAATTCACGCAGACCTGATTCTCCTGGGGTGTCAAGCAGGATGGTTTGGAAAAGCCACGAATGAGCTCTTGAAATAAGGCTGCTCATTCCATAGACTCAAGAATTGGAGCCAAACTTTTATAGATGGTATATCGAAAGCTGTTTACAACTTAGAAATGATGGTTCCAAGACATATTATAATGGCTTCTTATATAGAAATATTGATAAATAACAGCAAATTTGCTAAAAAGTCCAGTCTTGCTTTCTGCAAACCTTCCAAAAACAAATCACAGGTCTCTGAAACACAGTTTTATAGAAGGAATCAGTTAGAACATTAATCAACAAGTTACTGGCTACATAATAATAATTAACATTAATATTTAACAGAAATTATGCATAGAGCTATTTGTCTTCAAAGTAGTGAACATCTTAAGTACTAACAAATTAACTCTCTGTCACAACTGCCAACATATGTTTGGAGAGCTGTAGGGGGAACTTTGTAACATCCAGCATTCTGTCCTGGTAACCTCTGCAGGCGAATCTTTCCATTGTTTATCTAATGTTTAGATGTACAGAGATGGGGTTATAATACACACCCATGTCCCGCTGTCTGGCTGGTTCACTGCTGAGTCTTCAACTAATATCCAATCAAAGGGAAAATGTGTTTCCAGTGATAGAGTGGTATGGTTTTCATTGAGGACAGACTGCCGGAAATAATATAAAAACTGTCTGGGAATTTGGGTGCATAACCTGGGTGTGGTGAGGATGAGCTTTCCACATTTCTCACTAGAGTTCAGCAACTCTCCTCATAACTTCAGTCCAGCCGTGGATCCTTGAATTCACCATCTCACCAGCCAAAAATTCTCCTCCGGCTAACAGATGCCACAGTTGTTAGAACTTCTCTACAAACTAGACCCATTTCCCTGAGGCTCTGAAAACAACAGGCTCCTGTAAACAATAGCTATTTTGCAGATGACTTTTTACAAAATGATTTTACACTTTGCCTAGGTGCTTAATCGACATGTTGCTTTATAGACCACTATCGACCAACCACTGATGTTTATTAAAAATCTCAAAATCTGATTGTAATCATTTTTCCCAAACAATTTCCAAATTTCTAAGCATTCAAGAATTTTACTTACTGGACATTTAATGATATTCAGGTACTATTGTTAATTCCTACTTTTGATAATAGTATGGCAATTACATTTTTAAAGTTCATGTCTCTTAAAGAAACAACTGAAATATTTGTGGATGAAATACAATGTGTAGGATTTATTTGAAATGCTCTTCAGAAAGTGGGGATAAGTTGGGGAATGGGGATGAAACGACATTAGCTGTGAGTTAAAAATTGTTGAAGCGACAGGCTGGTCGTGAGGGGTTAACCCAGACTGTCCTCTCCCTTTGTGCGTGTTTGAAATCCTAAAGGAAGGCTAAAGAATTCCTGCATCATAGGGCAGAACTCTAAAACCAATCTTCCAGGAGCAGCCAGCCCCAGACATAATCTGAAATCGCGTGGTTCTCCACACAGAGCACAGGCGACATCCTGACAACAGGAAATAAAAATTTTCTCCTGATCCTATTCTCACCTGGCAGAGGCAGGAAAGCTAAGCTCTGATAGGGTTGTGCCGGGCTGACAAGACTCTGACAGTGTGAGTAAACTTCTGAGCTTGTACACAATGGATTATTTACATTCTGCTACACGGAGGTAGCCAGGAGTTCATTGGATTTATGAATTAGTGCTCCAGGCTCTGATCCCCAAGTCTCCTAAGTGAAAATTACCACAGGGGCCCACAGAAAAACACCTGTTCTGAGCCGTTGCCATCCATTGAGTATTTACTGAAGGGCTAGTAATGTGGGCATCTTAAGGGTGGTAAAGATGAATAAGACAAGATCCCTCAAGAGACATAGGGCAAAAATAAGCCGTTGCTTTTGTGAATAGTCACAGCCCAGGTGGTGATGACACTATCAACCCATCTCTTCAAGGAGTGCACAGGAACTCCATCACCTTGGAATGAACAAACAAGGGGAAAGAGAATTGATATTAAACTCGGTAAAAAATCTCCAAGTACATGGAATATCTCAATTTTTTCTGGGTAGGACTTGAACCAACGGGAGTGCAGGTATGACATGCATGTGTGGGATTGCATCTCTTGATATTAACCGGTCAACTGTAGTTGGCATTCCCCTCATCCCACCCCAAATTCACCCCATGACAGCTGTTTGAAAGATACTGTAAAGATAACATGTTTCCTTTAGAATGCCACATTGTTTCACAGCACTTGCTAAGTGTCTGTCTAATTGAAATGACAGAGCTCTTTCTCTTTTTCAGGAAAAATAGAAGTAGCTAAGGGTACTTATTCTCTGAATAGCCTGCTCATAATCTCACACCTGCATAGCACCTCCAGGTTGGCAAAGAGCCTTCACACACATTCTCTCATCCAATTAGGGAGGCCATTTAGGCAGGCTTTCTTTTTTTTTAATTTATCGATGTGAAATTCACATGACACAAAACTAACCATTTTAAAGTGAATAATTTAGTGGCACTTAGTACCTTCACAATGTTGTCCACTAGTACCTCTAGTCCAAAACATTTCCATCACTCCAAAATGTGTAGGCATTGTTAACTTCAGCCTTACAGGTGAGGATGTCCGCTCAGCAACTCTGAGGTGACCTAGGGTCAGTATGTGCTGGAGCCACAACGCAGGTTTTCTGTCCCTGAGTTCTTTACCAGACCAGTGGTTCTAAAGGCCAGTCTGTATCCAAGTCACGTGGAGGACAAGTGAAAACAGATTGCAGGGCTCTAGCCATAGTGTTTCTGATTCAGTTAAGTCTGGAGCAGGTCCTGAGATTCTGCGTGTCTCGTAAGTTCTGAAATCATGCTGATGTTGCTGGTCTGGAGACCGTACTTTGAGAACCACTGTACTGTGATGAGCTGATTATTACCCTACTTTCTAATTACAGGTTTTGCTCACTCAATAAGGGATATTATATATATTTACACCAAGCAGGCTTATAGGAGGTGTCTGCTTTCTCCACCCCACAGGTTCATTGGCTTGATCAACATCAAAATGCAAACATGGGGGTGTAAGCACTTTGGCAGCTTCATTACTGCTGTGTATGTTAATATCTTACTCATTGCCTCACGTTGGTCCTTTTACTTCACTATCTGAGCTTGTCTTCTCTCCCAGCATGTCTGAGGAAACTGCCAAACCATGTAACTTTCATTCCCAAACACCAGAACGATCATGTGTGTGAGCCTGACAACAGTGCCTGGCATGGAGTAGTCATTAAATGTTGAATTAATAGGTTTACTTAACAACCAAAGGTCAGAGGGTTTCTGTTACTATTACTGAAGGCACTTCCAAATATACCTCTATGAAGCAACCTATATGATGGGCGTTATGGACAGAATTCTATTACGTAGGGTAGTCCTCACCCAAGGTGGATTTCACCCCAGCACCCCAGTCTGATGGCACTAAAGACCTTAACAGCACTGCTTAGGGCACCCCCTCCTGTCTGCATCTCTGCATGAGTGGATGCCAGTGTTTTAGCATCCACCCCAAACCACTTTCTTTGCCCCCGTCCATGTGTGTAGATGTGTATGGATGGCAACTTGTAATACGGCCAACACAAATTCCAACATCTGCCCACCAGATCTGCGTGCACTGCCCTGGTCACTTAGCTTGAGGTTGGATAAAGAGGAGCATTGCAAGAGAGCAAAAGGTAGAGCTGACAATGTCTTATTTCTAAAGTGCTGGGATCCTTTAATCTTTCTTACTTTGATGTCTGGGATTTCCTTCTTTATGCAGTGACACTAGGACTAAATGAAACACCAGGAAACCATTTACCACTAAAGAGCGTGTGTTACAAACACCTGCAGAGCCCATGGAACCAGGTGACTTGAATTACTCACACATTTCTAGATCTCTGCTCTGTGGGTGGGAAGCTGTTCTGACTCTTTTTTTACTTTGGGTAGAAGATGACAGCTCTGCTCACACTGTTAACTTCTATTTATTTTCTGTCCATTCATCAAATAAAGGCACAATCATGAAATTTAAAAAAAAAACCTTTATAGCTCTGATAAGTATAATATTGGCTGCTTAAAAACACATAGAACCTCTGCACATATGGTCTTTGCATTCACAACAAAAGAGAAATATTGTGGTCCAAGAGGCTGAGGACTGGAACGCTGAATTCTGGGTTCCAGTTCTGACTTTTCCATCAATTAGCATGCATTTTATTCCATCAATTTAACATCTGTGGGCTTATGGCTTTTCATCTATAGAATGAAGGAAATCACCTTAAAAAAGTTTTTTTTTTGTTTGTTTTTAGCAAGCTATTTATTGCAGCTAATAAAAAAATAATTACCAATTCCCTGGGGACTATTTGTCATTACTCTGCTTTACTTTTGCATTGCAGAAATAATATCACTATATTACCTCCTTTTACTGTTTGTTTCCATCTCGTAGAACAAACAAGATACCTAAGCAGAATATTTGAGAAATGTGAACAGCATCAACGTTCTTAGCCTGGCATTGCAAAAAGTTCTAATCAAGCTAACATTTATTGAGTTTTTACTATGTCCCCTGCTCTGTATTAAATGCTTGCAAGCAATGATGTGTGCAAGGCTCCTGCTCAGTATAAAACTGCAAAACTTCAACAATTCAATTTTAAATTGGAATGTCAAAAAGGCCCCAGTAGATATGTGTGTTTTGTGAAAACCCACATAGGTAAGGATGATCTTTCAAAAAAATTACAAAGGCTATTATATTTCTTTTTCACAGCAGTCTTCCCCATCTCAGTAAATGGTAAGTCTGTAATGGCAGTTGTCAGGCCAAAAACCTTGCAGCCATCCTGGCTTCCTTTCTTTTGCTCCTAACTCCCTAACTTCAAATCCAGTCAGTTCTATCTTCAAAGTGTTTTTAGAAACCAACCTCCTCTCACCATCTGTGCTGCTCTGCTCTGCGACACGCCTTCCATCGTTGCCCCTCCATCCCAGCACCCTCCTAACTCATTTTACTCTCAACACAGCAGCCCTTGTAAGCCTGTCAGTTACTCACTAAAAACTGCCCACTGACTGCATATCACCCAGCATGAAAACCTAAGCCCCTTCTGTTTGATATGAGCTGACCCAATGCTTCTTTCTTACCCCTCGCCACTTGCTCACTCCCCTCCAGCTATGCTGGTCTCCTTGCTGTTATTCCTACACACCAGGCATCCTCGAACTGAGGGCCCAACACCAGTTCTTCTCTGCCTGGAGGGCTCTTCCCCAAGAGACATGTGGCCCACTTCCCTCTTCTTCAGGTCTTGGCTGAAATATGTCACCTTACTACTGAGGCCTCCCTGACACGGCCCTCTACTGCCCCCTAGTCTCCTTTGTTGCTTTATTGTTCTCTGTTTGTAACTTTTCTCACTGTCTGACATGGTATCTATTTTATTTATGTTTATTGTCTATCCCCTCCCTGAAACATGAGCACCATGAGGGCAGAAATCTTTTTTAATTTTGATTTGTTTACGACTGTATCTCCAACATCAAGAGCTGTATCTGGCATATAATAGGTGAATGAATGAATGAATGAATGGCTATAATTATAAACATAGTTTTGCATATCTAGCCTTGAAGAGGTCCTTTTATTCCTTGCCTCTCTCCACAAACTCTTCTACCTCCGATTGTTGTTCTTTTGTAAAAGTTTGCCCCACTACTTGAATAAATTGTTTTGTGAATTTGACTAGCGAGAGTATAGTTACAAAGAGCTAATGCATTTATTTCTCCTCAGCAATTTTTCCCTAACAAAATTCTCTTATTAAAAATAAAATCTCTAACTATGCTCACTCTCTCTTTCATCAGAAATATTCTTGAAGAGTAGTTTATACCTGTAGTGTCCTCTTCTGACCACTCATTACTCTTTAATTCAACATTTAACCTCAGATCTGATACTAGCAATGTGCAGAAACTCATCATCACTCCTGGTCATCCTTAACCTTCTCAGAGCTCAGTTTAAAGGGCTGTGCTTGGTCGTATCATTCCCTACTCTTCCGGTAGAAAACGGTTCTCCAGGAAGGACAACCGTTTTTCTACTTAGCTTCCAGCGTGCATCTTCCTGTTCTTCACCTTTTCTTAAATGGGTTCTCTTCTTCCTCTCATCTTTCTAACACAGTTATTATAAACAGCTCTGGCCAAAATTTACTTTTATTTTTGTAGAGTTTTTCACTCCAGAATTTCTCCAACAAGATGATTTTGACTATCTTGTGAAGATAGTCATCCTAAACAATAATGACTAAAGCTTGTCCTTTGAAACTCCAGGTATTCCCCACTCACTGGATCTCTTTTGGCTTCTTAAAGGCTGCATATTTACACCTATACACGCTATGAGTCAATCAAAACCACCTTTCCTCATGACCTTCCTGTTTTTCTTTAAACAGCCTCCAAAAGGTGAAGCTGGAATGGTTCAAAAGGTGACCAATGAAACCGTGTGACTGAGGAAGTAGGGGATGAGATTATTTGAAAATTTTCCCTGAAAATGTGTTTCTTAAGAAAAAAATCATTGATATGTCTTACCATGTGGAAAAACTTTTTCATCAGGTGGGAAATAATACAGTCAAGTATTCACTTATTTTTTCCTAAATGGCATTAACAAAATGCATGTTCAGAAATAACTGCATGTTTGTTGTGGCACTGACTAAACAAGCAAACTAAATCTTAGGTTTTTACGTAAACTCATCGGTTATTTAACTCCACGTGAATCTCTTACTGCGTGCGCATGTTTGACAAATGGCCCATTCAGCCTTGCCTGCAGTGAGAAGTTGTGACCTCTAGGGACTGTTCATTCCATTTTGGAAACAAATTTCTAAGTGGTCCTTCCCCATATCTAGTAAAAGTCTAATTTCTTTTTCATTCCTACTAGTGTTTTTGGTTCTGCCTGTTAAATCTACTCAGAATAAGTCTTACACTTTTATTAGGCCAGTGTTTCATTTAATAGAAAGTTTCTGCTAAGTTGACCTCTGCTTAGCTTTGGTGTATTTCCTTATTTTTTTTTTTTTGAAAAGGACCTATTTCTATTTGGATAATCTGATATAACCTAGTATAAAGTAGGTATAGCATGAACATTTTTAACTATAGGGATTGGAAATTTAACAAACTTTCCAATTTAAGAGATTAAGGTGAAGAACTGTCACCACAACTCTCTGTTAACAACTTTTTGTAAATACTTAGATCCTGTGGCCTTCAAAATGAACAGTAATATTGATGCCAAAATTCTTTATTTGTGTTAAGGTTATGATTTAGGATGAACACTACTTTAATGCCAGTATGTATTCAGTGAGTCCATGAAGTAAAAACAAACCTCAAAAATAAAAAATAGCCTCAAATTTTTCAAGTATAATGATAACATGTTTAATTCGAAGAAAAGTGAAAAATTAAAAGTTATTAGTCCACCACTCCTAAGGGAAGGTCAGAGCATTTTCTAATCTTCAAACACCTAACCCTAAACTTGTAAAAGATTTCACTGAACTGGTAATCAGGTTGCCACTTTTGTTAGGATTTACAGAGATTCCAAAAATTCTAAATTCTCCAAAATTTAATTTTTATCTTTTGTCTTACCGATATGTTGGTCAATTTGCTTGTAAAAATAATGAAAAACTTAAACTCAATCTTCAATTTCATTTTTAGGGACAACATTATTTTCAAAATCCCTGATATATTTCTTTCCATCTTTTGCAAGTTGCCTCTAATTTCCTGCATTAGCTTGGTTATTTCTTGGTATTCCTCCTAAGTAACCACTTTTATTTTGTGGTATTCCCATTTGTGTTTCAACTCCTTTTTTAATTTTTCTGTAGACAACCAGCTGTTAGGCTTAAGAACACCAGATATTAGTATAAGGTTTGAGATGTTGTTACCAGGACAACCAGCACTGAGCGCCAGCTGTGGGCTGTCCCCATCACTGTGTTCACTATTCCAAATGGGGATTGAGCTTCACCTTTCTCTATGGAAATAAGACAAACAAAACACATTTGTAACCCCAATTTAAAGAGGCAGCTAGTATACCCTTCTGGGTATAAGCTCTGTTCGTACCTACCCAGTGGCTCTGGTCTACATAAAAAGAACAAAATAACAAATGTTTAATCAAAGAAAAATGTACAACAAATAAGGCTTTAACCATCATCACTTAGAGGATCAATTACATTTTAATGATTTGCGAGGTTATAGATGAATTGTCTCATTCAGTAGATGAAAAGAGAAATCTTCAGACTTCCCATCCTTCTTTCCCTTTCTTCAGAAGCTTACAGGCTACTGAGGTTTTTCCCCCCTATATCCATATGAGGCAATTCCTCACACAAAAAGAGAAATCCTACATTCAAATTATAACATAGCCCGGTGAAGTGTTAAGTGAGAGATCCCGGGTGTTCACTGCAGAAAGGGAAATACTTTAGCCTCCTTCTGACATTCCAGAATTGCAGAATCGTAAGACATAGAATTTGTAAAAACGTAACACAACACTATCACTTTCAGATAAAGAAATTAAATGTTAGACTTCAATCTATACTCATTTACTTTATGATTCAGGGCAATTTACCTTAAGCTTTTGACATCCAGTTTTCTTATACAAGCCAGAGTCTTGCTGTGTGGCATGGTGAGGAAAATCCAAGTCATGGGCAGAATATGAGTACTGTTTCTTGAAAATTATCAGCCAAGCCTCAGTGTCCACAAATACTCCGTGAATAGAATAATGACTACAATTTTATTTACCACACCATTCACTGGGTGTTCAAATGACACAACCTGCTATTTAAAGTACATTGTCCATGTGGTGAAAGTGTTATTATTCTCATTTATTTACATAAAAACTTTAAAATAGAAATGACCTGTATGATGGAAAGTTATGTCCTCTCCCATGTGTAGCTGAGGTCACCACTGTGCCCACTAAAATTTCACAAACAAAAGATTTAGAATGCAAGTTACTACCTAAAAGTCCTAGGACTGTACATACAAATTTTAAAGATTTGAGTTGTTTTGCTTGCTGATTCTTTTTGCCTGATGTAATATTGTCATCAATTCCTTATATTTTCCATTTACACTATCTAAAAGTCAATTTTTTCATAGCATAATAAGAGAAGAAGAAGAAATTACTGTTGTAATTGCATTTTAATTAAGACATAATACATTCTTTAATATGCCACTCTACTATTTAAAGTGACAGCCTAAATCAGATGTGAGAAATGCTCATTTTTTCTGTTTTATTGAGAATTTATTGGCATACATCACTGTATAAGTTCAAGGCATACAGCATGACTATTTATTTTAGACATATTGTGAAATGATTGCAATAGGTTTGGCTAACACCCATCTGCTCATACAGATACAATAGAAAGAAAAGAAAACAGAAAAAATTATTCTTGTGATTAGAACTATTAGTACTTTTTTATCTTAGAACTGGAAGAGTGTACCTTTTGACAACCTTCTTCTGATTCTCCCCCACCCCCATCCTTCGCCTCCAGTAACCACGAGCCTGATCTCTTTCTCTCCATAAGTTTGGACTTTTTGTTTAGTTTTCGTTGTTAGATACCACATTTAAATGAGATCATACAGCATTTGTCTTTGTGCCTTATTTCACTTAGTATATGCCTTCCAGGTCCACCCATGATGTCACAAATGGTAGATCTGCTCAATTTTTATGGCTGAATAACATTCTATTATATATATAAATGTTATAACTTCTTTATCCACTCATCCATCAGTGGACAACTAGGCTGTTTCCATGTTTTTGTTATTATAAATATTGCTGCTATGAGCATGGGGGTGCAGAGAATTTTTTGATTAAGTGTTTTTGGTTGTTTTGGATATGTACCCAGAAGTGATAGATACCCAAAAGGGAAATTACTGGGTCACATGGTTGCTCTATTTTTAATTTTTTGAGGAATCCCCATACTGTTTTCTGTAGTGACTGCACCAATTTATAATCCCACCAGCAGTGCCGAAGGGTTCCTTTTCTTCCACATCCACGTCAGCGTTCGTCCTCTCTTGTCTTTTTTGATGATGGCCTTTCTAACAGGTGTGAGGTGATAGCTCACTGTGGTTTTTAACTTGCATTTCTATTGACTAGTTATGCTCAGCATTTTTTGTGTGCCTGTTGGCCTTGCACATAGCTTCGTTGGAGAAATGTCTACTTAGGTCCTTCACACATTTTTAATTTGTGTTTGTTTGTTTGTTTGTTTGTTTTGTTACTATTGAGCTTTGACTTTTTATGTTTTAGTTATTAACCTCTTATGAGATGTGTGGTTTGCAAATATTTTTCCCCATTTCATCAGTTTTCTTTTCACTTTGTTCATGGTTTTTTTTGCTGTGCAGAAGTTTTTTATTTTGATGTAGTTCTCCTTGTTTATTTTGTATTTTGTTTCTTGTGCTTTAGGGGTTATATCTAAAAATTCATTACCAACACCCATGTCAAATGTCAAAGAGTTTTGTTACTGTGTTTTCTTCTGGGAGTTTCATGGTTTCAGGTCTTACAGTTAAATCTTTAATTCATTTTAAGTTGATTTTTTGAGTGTCATAGGATGTGGATGCAGTTGTTTTGTTTTTTTTCTTTTTACGTGCCTGTCCTCTTATCCCAGCACCAGCTATTGAAGAGCCTGTCTTTTCTCCACTGGCTATTCTTGACCCCCTTGTCACATATTAGTTGACCATATATGCTTGAGTTTATTTCTGGGCTCCTGATTCTGTTCCATTGATCTATTTGTTCATTTTGAAAACTATACCTTTATAGCGCAACTTGAAATGAGGAAGTGTTAAGTCTCCTGCTTTGTTCTTCTTTCTCAGTAGGTTTTTGGCTAGTTGGGGTATTTTTGGTCCCATATAATTTTAGGAGTGCTTTCTTTCTTATTCTGTAAAAATTACCATAAGAATCTTGATAGGGACTGCATTAAATCTATAGATGGCTTTTGGAAGTATTGACATTTTAACAATATTTAGTTTTCCAATCCATGAACACAGGATGTCTTTCCATTTTTTGAATCTGAGAAATGCCAATTTTTATGTGACAGAGATAAGTGGGTCTTTGGCAGTTTGCAGTATTTAGAAACCACCATCTGTATAAAGCAGAAGGCCATGTTTCTAGAGACTGGAATGGAAACATTTCAGAATGTTGTGGAGGGGTATCCCTATTGTGGAATATGACCTCATACTTTTATAATTAATAACATTGCTTTGCTTCAATTGGACAATCTTGAGAAATGGCACAGTGAGGCCACTTTGCATGTGTTCTCACTGGAAATTTATCATTCATAAATCAAGTAATAATCAACACAACATAGCATGCTAGAGTTTAATGTTAATTATTTTTTAAAAAAACAACAACTAACCGAAAATGTAATGGGTGTTGTTTTCTTTTAATGTTATATTTACAACCTTTCAAAAACTAAAGGCTTAGTGGCTTTTTTACCCCTTTTTCTTATCCTTAGGAGTGAGCAAAACTAGGTTTACAGTTGTTGCACAAATTAAAAAATGCAATAATGAATAAATAATAAATAAGAATAAACTCTGTGTTTTGCATACTCACAACTGTATTTTCCTACCTGTCCTTCTAAAGTCAGAAAGGTAAAGTATTTCCATAGCTAAAACTCTCTTAAAAGTAAGTATAAGGGGAACACATTTTAAAAATAAACTCGTTGCTTGTTTCCATTTTTTAGAATAGAGCATGCCCTTTGGGGAGGTTTTAAACAGCTAGGAAAGAAAGCACCACATCACAATGGGTCTGTTTGGCAACTGTTTCCCCTCCTCCGGAATCACATCCAACACACGTCAACACGTCACACATGAATTTGCCACAACTCATCTCGTCACACCTGACCTTACACAGGGAGAGGTAAACTTACTTTTTTCCAGTAAAGGTCAACAAATATCTGATGTACCATGCAAATCTTTGGTAAAATTGCAGCTAAACTGAGATATGCCAACTGGCTTTATTTGCCATTATCAGAAATACAAAGAAAACAAATGAAAAGCATTTCTTGGTGTGAGCTATTGCTATTAACTACAGAGTATTGATAGTAAATCTTATGTTTAAGCTATGACATAGTCAAGCAAAGACTATGTCATAACTTAAAGACTATGTCCCCTCTGGAGCCCTCTCTTCCATGCCTTCTTCTGGCACCCCACTCCCTAAAACAGAACTCCAGCCGCAGCTTCCAACTGAACTCATTTTTCTTTGTTGCAACATTTATCACAATCTACTATAATGGCTTATAAGTTTCTCTAAGGGCAAGTAAAGTATTTAGCTCATCTCTGTATGCAAGTTCACAGTGCAGTTTCTGGTGCCTAGGGGAGAATCAATGAACTATTATCAAATACAGGAATTCTGAACTCAGAAGATAATTTAATTTAACATGTAAGAGAATGTGGTCCGTATTTTTAAAGATGATAGTCTGCCAGCATTTTTAAAGATAACAAAAACATTTCAAAAAATTTAGCTGACCACTGCTATTGAATAAAAAAACTAAAAAATTATTCAGAATTGTCTACATTATAAAACTTTTCTTTTTGCATTTTTATGACTAGGAGAGAAATTATTTACAACATGATAATGTATATCAAAAGTCATATTAGATATATAAATTATATATGGATTATATTACAGGGCCCTTGCAATGGACTTACTATGTCTTATCTTTGTTGAAAGAATCTCATTTTTAAGAATAAAGGATCAACCCTGACCAGTGTGGCTCAGAGGATTCAGTGCCAGACTGAGAACCAAAGGGTCATTGGTTCAATTCCCAGTCAAGCCACATGCCTGGGTTGCAGGCCAGGTCCCTAGTAGGGGGAGCATGAGAGGCAACCACACATTGATGTTTCTCTCCCTCTGTTTCTCCCTCCCTTCCTCTGTCTCTAAAAATAAATAAAATCTTTTTTAAAAGGAGTAAACATTGTAAAAATATAAAAAGAAAAAGAAGAATTAGTGAAGAACAGGTGTGAATGTGAGATTTATGAGAACACACCTGGATTACAAACTATCTATAATTTACAAGAATCACACTTATATTCCAGAAACAAAGGTGATATTGTCACTATTAATCTCCTATTTAAATTATACATTCCCCCAAATGATACACATAAACTTTAAAAAAAAGTCCTATTGTACTGAGTGCATACCTAGCATCATTTAGTTTGGTAAAAATTTTAATCAACCAAGGAGGGCAAAAAATTATGCACTCGAACACATCTGCTTCTAATTTTTGGTACCCAGTTCAACTGATTGCTCTCCTGCCTCATAGATTCAGTTTACCTCATGTTTTCTCCATTTCTTAAATACAACAAAATGAGCAGAAGTGTCATTATTAAAAATTTTAGAGATGAAAAATGACATTAAATACAGGCATATGTTTACATTTCTTATAGTTGATATCACACAGACAATATTTTGAAATGCCAAAAATATATGCCAAATTACTATATTTGACTTACTACATTGACAAGCTATCTAAAATAAGATTTTATTTGCCTGTGTAGGAAAACATTCTAAACATATAAAAATATTTTCCTGGTGGATTAGCAATGAAATACCCCAAGTCTCCACATCACAAAAACTCATGACATTAAGCTGTTTTGATGAGCGCCTGATTGCCTCACAGAAGTTTCTGTTCTTCATTGATCTTCTTTCTCAGGGTCTCTAGGAAATTGTTCTTCCATGCAGTTAAGATCTGACTGGCTTGCAGTACTCAATGAAAAGAAATCCACCCTTCCCCTTTCATGTAAATCTCTTCATTTATCTGGTAAGCCTATTTGATTTTATATGCTTATTTTTCCAAATGTTTCTTAAGAGGATACGGAGATTAAATGGGATCTAGACACCCAATTTGTAAAATCCCCATAAGTAACTTCATATTTAGAACAGAATGATCTGATTTTAATGAAAATTGCAAAAAATTAATATGGATTATGATTATAAAAATAAAATACAAATTTAAAATATGAGTAAATAAATGACAATATGGTTTATAAAAGGAAAGGATATCGAAAAAGTTATCATTGGCAGTTTACTCTTCCTTGTCTTACTCACTGATTGATTTATTCACTCCTTCAACAAATATTATTTGCCACTTTCTACCATAGAGTGTATAGAAATATATTCAATTAAGCTCATATACAGTGAAGCTCAGATAATTTTTAAAATGTGATTTCTGAGTTTTCTTGACATGTCATCAATTTATGAAACAACTTGATCCCTGGCATGAAAACTGAACTGAGGTCGGTGAAAACTTACACCAAAAGGGGAAAACTAGTTATATGTAAAAAGACGAACTCGGATGTCTAGATATCCAATATAAATTTATTTTATAAACAGTTATTTATATCTCATTAAATAAATGGTCAGTTAAGACATACTGCCTAAAGATTCAGGGTCTCATATTAACTTTCATATTGTTACAAAATGTGTAAACTTTTCTCATGCCGTCTCACCTCTTCTATCTCTGGAAAATCGAGAGTTGGCTAGATTTCTGTGCATTCTAAAATAGTAGTCCTATACTCGTTAAGTCTTTCAGAGAGGAAAAAAGGTATTTGACTCTGTAGAAAAGTTGGTACATGTTGTAGATTGTCTCTTTTGCAATGTTTTTATAGCTTAAAAATATTTAGAATTTAAATATTGTAGCCATATTTTAACATATTACTTGTCCTAAATTTCAACCTTTACAAATTTTAAGACATTGACATTTTTACAAGGAAGTGGTTCTAGAATTCCAACAGAATCAAATAATCATATAACAATAAATGTTAAAATGTTTTAACCTTATTAAAAATTTCACACACTTACATTTGCAACCACCAGAATTTTAGTATAAAAAAATTTCAAATCTGGTAATAGTTAACAGCCATAGACTTTCTTTGTAAGCATGGGTTTTCTCTATCTTGTGCTTCTGACATTAACAATTTAGTTATAATTTGTAAATTAATAAATGTTTGATGCAAAATTTTATATTTAAACTGAATTTCATAACATTCACTAAAATTGATTTCTCACATAATCTTGTCTTTCTATTATTTACCACAACATTCAAACAAATACAAAGAAACCAGCTGTTAATTATATGGCACTTTAGTTAAAAGACCATAATGAGCCAGGTTCCATCACTTAAGAACTGCATGACTATAAGCAAGTAACTCTACGTCTCTGTGCATCCATAAAATTTTACCTCATGGAGTTTTTCTAAAACTGATGTGAGGTGACACATATAAAGCACTTAGAATAGTGTTTGGCACTTAATAACTGCTGAGTTAGCTACTGCTATCATTCTTGTCATTAGGGCAATGCTTGAGAAATTAAATCCATAGATAATCTCTAAATCTTGGTCAAACCATCTTTTTGTTGTTGTTCTCATCAGTGAACTGGTTCTTTTTTTTTTTAAACTTTTTAAAAACTGTATTAAATGTTATACAGTTGGGAAGAGACTTTGTTTGGGAAGATGGGTTCATAATGCAGTATGCAGGTTTTTTGAACCAATAAGTGAACTGGTTCTTAACTAGAGGTCTCTGACCTTGGTTGGGAAAACATGACAGCTTTTCTTCACGGACCTCTAACTATATATCCCTCAATTTTGAATGCACAGTACCCATTCCCAGCGGTATTGGCAGCATCTGTGCCTGGCAACAATGGAAATCACAGATATACAGAGTTACCGTTGAATCTCAAAATACTGTTTCTACTCATCGCCATCATAAAATTATGGCAGCTATTGAACCTAGAGCTAAATCTTATTAGTCAATAAATAATAGAGATATATTTTGCAATATTGCAAAATATTTCAACATAATGTTTCTTTCAGTTATATTATTTTTTTAAATATTAAAGTTTTTTTTATATTTTATTTTAGAGAGTGAGGAAGAGAGGGAGAAAGAGATGGAGAGAAACATAAACATGTGAGAGAGACTTCGATTGCAGACTAGCCTAGGCATACGCCTGGGGAAGGGAATCGAACCAGCAACCTTTGGGTTCACAGGTTGGTGCTCTATCCACTGAGTCACACTAGCCAGGCCTCAGCTATATTATTTTATTTAAACATTATTTTGAGAAGGATTTCTAAGTTTTACCAGACTGTCAAAGGGATCTTGTGTACTTGACCTAGTGATCGAGTACATGAATGGATACATTGAGCTTTATTTACTCTCTTTTTTATAATTCTAGATGAGTGTACCAATATACAACAGAAGACTAAAGAGTGAGCAACTAAATGAAGAAAAGACAACTGTCATAAGTACCAAAGTTTTCAAAACTGCTTTATTTTGAAATTTAAATTAAGAATGTGAATTGAATTGCTAGCAAGGGCAAGATCAGAAGTTGGAGACTAATAAGCAATTTGGTGTTCGTGATGGTTTGGTTAATGTGTCCACTTTGGTAGACTGCTGTGCCCAGTCATAATCAAACACTGATCTATTCAGGGGTTTCTGTGCCAGTATTTGTAGATGTGGCTAACATCTACAGTCAGTTGACTTTCGGTGAAGAGATAATCCTCGATAATGTGAGTGGGCCTCATCAAATCAGTTGAAAAGCCTGAAGAGCAAAACCTGAGATTTCCAGAAAAATTCTGCCTGCGACGGCAGTGTCAACTATCTCCGAGTTTCTATCCTGTGGGCTTCGGACTTACTGGCCCCACAGTCACATGAGCCAATTTCTTTTAAAATACACATATGTGGGCAGGTAGGCAAAGATACAGACTACAGACACAGATATCCATACAGTCTCTTTCTCTCCTGTTGGTTCTGTTCCTTCAGAAAAGCCTGACTGATATTACCCGATTTCAAATCGAGTAAAGGTGAAAGAAGAAATATTTCTCTTTCCATATTTTTATATTCCTACATCCTTTCTACCATATCTACATCTTGTAAATTTTGTTTCTTGACATTTAAATACCACCTAAGAAGCAGTTTTGAAGACAAAAATAGAATATACTTTTATCTCATTTTGTTAATGTCCAGATAATTAATATTTCTTATTTCTTAAAACAGTTAATATCAGCCATTATGTTAAAACTATGAAAACATATATTTTTATGAACCTAGTGAGTTATTTCTAAAAGCTTGAGAGGAATTAGCTTTCTAAGAATGAAAGTCTAAGAGTTATACAGCCTTTCCCAATTAAAAAGCAATAAAAACTATTTGAAACATCCCACCAAAGATAAGATTTAATAAAGGTAATCTACTTCACTTGCTTTTAATTTTTTACATAATTCTTTCTATTTTCTTCCAAACAGTATGGATACCACTAAGAAGTTCCTGGTCATATTTGATGTCCAGTGGGAAATCCCAATAATACATATAGTAATTTAAGATTTAAAAATAATTTGGGAAACTTTAAAGGATTTTAAGCACATACTTTCAAATGAACTTGGGTTTGAATGCTTTCAGTAAGTTATGGATAATCAATTTATACTTGTAAGTTTATTGAAATTACAAGATAGTAAATTACCAAGTGGTAATTTCACATATTAATTTGCCCCCAAACAGTAGCTGATATACCAACTCTAGTAAAAAGTTGACTTTTGTGACATACTTTTCTTTCACTGAAAAATAATAATGAACATTTCCAAACTTAGAATCAGACTCTGAGTTTAAAGAAAAGCGTGCAATTCATTCAATGTTTTCATATACTGTCCACACAGTGGAATTTTTGTAGGAATATGCATTATAGGTCAAAATTTTTTTATGTAACATTACTGTCAACTTTACTCACAAAAGCTGCAACTGAATACCGCCCTAATCAATTTCCTGGGATTTTCTCATTACTGGCCAACTCTCCATCCCTTCTAAATTTTCAACCACTTTAATTTTCCCAAGAACGCATGCGTGTTTTTTATTTAAATATCATCTGTTAGGAAGTAAACTAAATGTCTTGACCATTGTTCTCAAACAGTCGTGTTTGAAAGAGCATATTGTAAGCCTGGGGTTCTTTCTTTTTTTAAACAATATGCATCTTAATGAAGAGCCTGAAACTCATAATTCTCTGGAGGCTGTCTCAGAACTACAGGCTTTTCAGCCACAGGCCTCTGGTTAATAATAGACTACAAGTATTAAGTAAGCTCATAATAAAAAAAAACTGTCTTCCAAGAATTATTTTCATTATTATAGTCCATTTATGTATTACAGAAGTGCACGCATTTTTATTTTTTTTAATTTTAAAGGAGGAAAAGCTTATTAAAATCTTTTCAGTCACAGACAGGGACAAGAACTGATGCCAATTCCACCAAGTTCCTTGGTGGATCCACTCATTCATTCACACATTCATTCAACTAATAAATATAGAGCACTTATCACAATGGGTCAGGCACCGGGAGAGGCACTGGCTTCACGATGGTTGAAGAAGACAAACATGATGTGTACTCTTATGGAGTTTGTTGTTTGGTAGAGCTTAATAAATAAATATGATGAGCTTAGAGAATACACTGCATAAATGTGGCCCAGTGCTATGGAAGCACATAGCAGAAGAGAAGGGTCAGAGAAAGTTTTTCCAAAGAAGTGACATTTGAGCTGAGATCTGAAGGATGCCTAGGAGTTAACTAGTTGAAGGGAAAGCCATGCTGAGGAAAAGTTCCAGAAAGTGGAAATGGTTTGTGTTAAGTCCCTGTGGCAACAAAACAGCAGGGTGAAAAAGAAGTCCAGAGGGATGAGAGCAAGGTGGCAATGAGTGAGGTGGGGCTGGCTCAGCCGTGATATAGATATCTGTTATTATTGTAAAATAAAGAGCAAGTCACAAAAGCATTTACGGAGGATAATGGCATTATCCTAGGGCACACAATGGTTTCTCCCACTGAGGGTTTTGTTAAATACCTACAATACAATGCCCATCACTTAGTAGAAAGAAAGAAGGAAGGAAGAAAAGAAAGAAAGAAAGGAAGAAAAGAAAGAAAGAAAGAAAGAAAGGAAGAAAGGAAGAAAGGAAGGAAGAAAGAGAAAGGAAGGAAGAAAGAGAAAGGAAGGAAGAAAGGAAGAAAGGAGGGAGGAAACTTTCGAAGAAAACCCCAGAGAATGAGACATATAAGAGATACAAAATTTGCAGATATTGAAGCTGGTGGAGTAGGGAAACTGTGCGGACCTCCTCCTATGATCACATTAAAATTACAACTAAACCATAGAAAACTATCACTGAGAACTACCTGAAGAGTATCTACAACTAAGGGTGTAAATAAGAAGCCACACCTATCAGAATGACCGTTTTCAATATATCAACAATAACTGTTGGTGAGCATGTGGAAGAAAGGGAACCCTCATGCCCTGTTGGTGGGATTGTAAATTGGCACAGATGCTCTGGGAAACAGTGAATATAGGGGTGCATATTAAAAAGATATATGCACCCTTATATTTTCTATATAATAGTAAATTATTTACAATAGTCAACATATAGGAGGAACCAAATTGTGTTTCAATAGATGAACGGAAAAAGAAGAGATAGTCCATAGACACAATAAAATATTACTCAGCCTTAAAAAAGAATGAAACCTTGTCATTTGCAACAACATGGATGGACCTAGAGGGTATTATGTTAGCTGAACTAAGCCTGACAAAAACAAATACCATAAATTTCTCTTATATGTGGAACCTAAAAAAAATAAATGAACAAACAAGACAGAAACAAACTTACAGACAAAGAAAAAAATGATGGTTTCCAAATGGGAAAGAGGTTGGGGGAATGAGTGATAAAGGTGGAAGGAATTAAGAAGTACAAACTGCCAATTTTAAAAATAGTTACAGGGATGGAAAGTACAGCATAGGGAAAACAGTCAATAATATTGTAAGAACTATGTATGGTGTCAGATGGGTACTAGACCAGGCAAAATACACTTTATAACAAAGTCTCTAACAAGTGACAAGGAAGGACCCAGCATCTCCACTTCTGGATATTTATCTGAAGAAGCCCAAAACACTAATTTGAAAAAAAAATATGTGTTCATATGTTCATTACAGCATTATTTAAAATAGCCAAGGTATGGAAGCAACCTAAGTGTCCATCAGTAGGTAAGTGGGCATAGAAGTGATGCACATATACAATGGAATGTGACTCAGGACTCAGCCATAAAAAAGAATGAAATCTTGCCATCTGCAACAACATGGAAGGACCTAGAGAGTATTGTACTTAGTGAAATGAAACAGAAAAACACAAATGTCATATAATTTCATTTACATATGAAATCTAAAAACGCAAAATAAATGAACAAACAAAACAGAAGCAACCCTGGCTTGTATGGTTCAGTAGATTGAGCACCAGCCTGCAAACCAAAGGGTTGCTGGCTCAATTCCCAGTCAGGGCACATGCCTGGGTTGCAAGTCAGGTCCCCAGTAGGGGGCACGTGAGAGGTAACCACACATTGATGTTTCTCTCCCTTTCTTTCTCCCTCCCTTCCCCTCTCTAAAAATAAATAAATAAAATCTTAAAAAAAAAAAAACAGAAGCAAACTCATGGATACAGAACATTCTTTAAAAAGATTTTATTTATTTTTAAGAAGGGAAAGGCAGAGAGAGAGGGAAAGAGGGAGAGAAACATCAATGTGTTTCTCATGCGCCCCCTATTGAGGTCCTGGCTCTCAACCCAGGCATGTGCCCTAGACTGGGAATGGTTTGCAGGCTGGCACTCAATCCACTGAATCACACAAGTCAGGGCCAGAGAACATGGTGGCCGGGTTGGAAGGGTTTGGAGGCTGGGTTAAAAAGGAAACAGAGTTAAGATGTACAAATTTTTAGTTAGAAAATATCTATGGGATGTAAAGTACAGCATACAGAAAATAGTCAATAATATCATAGTACCTGTATAATGTCAAATGGGTACTAGCTTTATTGGTCGTCACTTGGTAAGTTACATATATGTCCAATCAGTATGTTGAACATCTGAATACGGTGTGTTGTATGTCAACTAATAAAATTTTTTTGAAAACTGTAGACATTTAAGTCAAATAGAGCCCCCATTCACTACTGTGGCTCCTCAACATTTTTCCAGAGCTTGCCTCGTTTTGGGTGTTGTCATTTTTATAGATGAGGATATTAAATCTAGAATAGTTAAGCAACTTGCTTAAGGTGATACAACCAATTTTCATATCACCCTCTCTCCAGTGTGCTAGTGCTGTGTTCATGCACGCACGCACACGCACACACACACATCTTTTTTTCTCTCTCCACTGAGGAGGTCTTGATTATGATTAATATTTAAAGTAAAAGTCTAAATAATAGGACCATGCTTCAACTTCTTAAAATTAATCCACATGTTACATTTACTTTTAGTTCAAGTTGCTGTGAAGCACTGCGTGCCCAAGAGAGAGCAGAAATACACTCTGCAGAAAACAGACTGCACAGTGAGGTCACTGAGTCCCCGTTTTCCACACGGCTTTCCGGGCAGTTTGGCTTTGAACGTGCTGGCGAGGTTCCTGAGCTGCTGTCACACACGGTTTTACAGAACATCCAAGAGCTGGCTCTGGGTGTAGTTTCTCAGGGTCAGAGGAAAAGAGTTAATACTATTGACTCTCCCACTGAAGAGAAGATAAAAAGATACTCCCTCCAGATATACATTTGCATTCTTCCTCCCTTTCCCAGGTGTCCAGTTTGGATTTCCCAGAAGCATGACTGGTCAATTCAGAGATATTCCCAGTACAAGAAAAGTACTCAAGAAGAAATTTTAGCATTTGACCCCAAATAAATCCCAGTTGAGTGGTAGGTTCCTGGAGAATAAGGCTGATTTATGATTTTTTTATTATTTAAGGTAGGAGTCAGTTACCCCAAGAAGCAGTTTCATGATTTTTGGTTAGAACTGAAGCCTGACTTTCTTATCTGCCTTTCCTCAAACTCTTAGGCTCCACGCTGGGTTTCTCTTCCCTTTGTTTTCTCGAATAGCCCAGGGTCATCCCAGGCGGCCCACTTCCCCTCCTCCAAGACTATTTTCCTGGGCTCCCTCACCCTCTGGACCTACCCTCATTCGTGCTAATGCCATCCTTGTCCTCATTTACCCCTTCCTACACTCCCCAGCCCACCCCCTGCAGGACTGCAGCCCATGCTGACTCCAGAATAACACAAAAACATATGACACTGAAAATCAATTACATAACTTGTGTCATGTGTAGTGTTTAAATGTGGGGAGGGGAAAAGGAAAGATTTTTTTTAAAAGGAAGAATATATTTTCCCCTCTGATAAACTTTCACCTTCTGTTTCTGTTCCCTGGCAGTAAAGCCTTTGAAAAACTTTTAATATTTACTTTCAATGCTTGCTTCCAGCCTGCAAAATATAAATGGGGTCAGATATATGGTGACTAAACAAGATTTAATTTTGGGTGGTGGTCCCACCATGCAATATACAGATGATGTATTATAGAATTGTACACTTGAAACTATATAATTTTATTAACCAATGTCATCCTAATAAAATTTGAAACAAAAAAGAATATAGGTAGGGAAAAGGCGCTTGGCGTAGAGCAAGTACTTAACAGTAGCTATTATTATGATCAGCATCCTCCTCCTCGTGAGTATGTAACATCACGTGACCACCTTGTTTTCCTCATTGCACCCCGAGAGCATCTCAATTATCAGTCCCTGTTGCTACTGCCTCTCAAATGATTGACCCAACAAGTACTCACTGATTTTGGTCAAAATGCAGTCTTATTTTCACTTCTCTGGTCTAGCTTGCGAACTGCTGTGTCTCTACAGGGCCTATTGCATCCACAGAATGTTGGGACCGTGGCAACACTGGCATTACTGATCATTGGAAACGTCTTTAACCCACAGAATGTGCTTCCAAAATTGCAGGTAAATTCCTGATACCTTTATGGCTACCTTGTACCTAAAGAGGAGCAACCTAACTGGTGGCTACAATTTACAGTGTTTCTTAGGAAGTCTTGCTCTTAAATGCGATTGACCCTTCTTTGAGAAGGACCAGAAAGGTAAAGTTTCCAAAAGGTTAATACAAGTATTGGAAACAGAAAAAAAGAATAAAACAACTGTTGTTGTGTTTCAAGCTTTCAAAATATCAAATTAGGTTCTGTTTTGCTTTGCTTTGCTGACAGAAGTAAACATTTGTTTGGGTGGCCATCTTAGAATCTGTTTTAGCACTGACTTCTGTCACAAACACTTTCCTGCACAAACATTTTGTGCAAACATTTTATTGCCTTATGTTTTCTCTGGGTAAACATATAGAGAATGCGATTTTCCAAATGTACTCTGTCATTTGCATTACTTTAGGGATTTGGTTAGTCTGAGATATACAAGATCCCTGAGTTAGGATAATAAACCCAGTCACTAACTTTCTAAGTAATACTGAGCTAATCCCTCTAGACATATAATTTCTTTGCATTATAGACTTATCTCTCCTAGAATAAAACCATGTTATGTTCCTCACCATGTTTTCAATCTTATGAAAGCAACAGTAGCTGCATAATTCAATTTAATGTATTTCAAAAATAATTACTAAGCAACTTGTAGCTATACTTTGCTTAGTTCTGGAGGAGGAAAGGCCTAGAAGATGAATGGCACACCAATGAGACAGAACAGAGCAACCCTCGCCCTCATGGTCATCAATACCAAAGACACGTACACGGCTACCTGTGATGTAGATGAGACCATTTAAATGTTAAGCCATGCTTTAAAGTCTTCTACAAAGTAACGCCATAACAAAATCTCTCTAAATCCAGAGCATGAACAAGTGCTTTTATTACTTATTTCTATCGTCTTCCATCTATTTTTAGTGTTCTTGCATCCACTCTTTGCATTCTTCTTATCTGAAAGTAATATTCTTGATATGTTTAATAAGGAGACCCCCCTTCTTTGTTCCTAGATGCTTTGGCTGCTGATCAACAAAAGCCATTGAAAGACTTAATCTTCTAAGCTTGGCACCACATCAGTCTGGAAGTAGTTTACATGTAGAGTCTTTTGGAGTAAATACTCATTAGAGGTTCTGTTGGCTCCTTTGGTCACCCACATTTTGCAGTGGGTGGCCCAGTTGGTATCCTCATTATTTTATTTTCCACTCCTGAAAATAATCCAGATGTAGCAACCTGACACTCCTTTTTTTGGTACCCTATATCCATTGTAATGGAGCATCCATTTATTTGTGATGCTACTTAATAGGTCCAGAGAAGTAAGGGCCTCAGCTAGTGATGCTATAATAATTTCTTTTTGCTAATACAGTATGCCTTTTTCAGTACAACTTTTGAAATGCAATCTGATCACTTCAAGGATAATTCACTAGCAATGTCTCACACATGAGACCTCAAAGAATTGTCATCTTCCTCCCTCCCTCCTTCCCCCTCTCTCTTTCATGACCCCATCTTCTCTCCATCCCCATATTTACTGAAATGAACAAACTAGTTTGCAGAATCAAAATATATCAAGGTTATTAACAAATTACAGAGCAAAACGCTTGCTTTTTCACTTACAACCTAGATAGATTTTCATTACCTAGAGCTTCTTGATTAGTACTTGGATCAGAGAAGCATAGTCTGTATAATGTCATCTTTCTAGAGTTAGCAATAAAGATTTTCAAGAAAAAATTCAACTAATGTTCTTTGACTAGCTATTAGGTGCAAAACAAAGTACTGTTAAAAATACAGGAGGATAAATGCTTTTTCTTCTTGTGGAGCTTGAATTTTTGTTCTATAGCCAATATAAACAGGTTGACACTTTTTCCTAATGATTATTATGATAAGCATTTGCAAAATTCTTGTAATAATATCTATCAGATGGGATATTTATTAATGTATGGATTGAAATCATAACATACATAAAGTTTGTAGAACAGTTGATAGCTTTTTCTTATAGGTACCAATATATGAGAAGCTATTGAATTCATCTCATGTGAATTAGCATCAATTTTCAATAGGGAAACAATCAAAGTTTTTAATTTTAGAAATAATAAACTCTAAGGTTATTTTGTTAATTTCCCCATGGATGACAGGAGAGGGAGAGATGTGGTGTTGGAGGATAAGGAAGATATTGGGCATTATATTGTATATTTGATTACATTATCTCATTTAATATTCAAAATGACCATGCAAAGTACATGTGGTTTTGTCTATTGTGCAAAAAAAAAAAACCAAATCCTAAAACATAAGCCAACAAAATTTAAATAAAGAGCCCAGATGTGAAGGCAAGTTCACGTGGCTAAAAATTCACATTGTTCCTATTCCTTGAGTTCTGCTCAAACTACTTAATATCATTTTTTCAAAGACAGGAAGAGTGTAGGAAGCATCCTGTCATCTTGTGCAAAGTCATATAGTATCTTGAATTTTAACTGCTGCTAAGATTTAATAACTGTGGAAAAAACAACCAGCAAGGTATCCTCCTGTGTGCCATAAATAGGCCACGCCATGGTAAATTATACGCTCCTGACTTATCCTAGGAGAATCCCCACATCACTGTTGGACAGTGTTGCTGACCAAAACCATGAGGGCTTGCACGTGTTCAGGATCTGCTCCGCTAAGTGTGTAGCACACTCAGCAGATGCTGGGCTATTTTCGGCCTCACTACCGACTTACTCACTACACTCATGCACATACATAGTTTCTGTCTTTTCTCACACGCTGCAGTATCCAGGTGTCTGTTTGTTCATCAGACTTTTGCAGTTAACCACAGAGGACTTTTATAAATGGTCAACTGGATTCATAGGGGACAATTCATAAAACTAGTCACTTCAATTTATCCTAAGTTTTACATTAATTCTCCATAAAACTGCACATAACATTTCATTTTGGTGTATATATTATGGTTCCTTTTACACCAATCTATATTACAGAAAGCATCTCCTATATAGGAGGCTATAAGAGCTCTGAAATAAAAGCTTAATTTTAACAGGATGACATAACATAGCTATTGTGTAGCTGTAGCTATACATATTTATTCTGTTTAACTATCAATGTGATTTGAAACTTAGAACAGTCTGAAGCACTAGTATTATTAATTTTAAGTTAGACTATATGGATGTATACCTGTAATATCTACAAATGCATATATTTACATATACAGAAATATATAGATATATTCTGTGTGTACATATGAACACATATATGCATATATATCTAGCTACGTGTTATCAAAAAATAAGTTTAAATATTTAGGCTCAAACCTTTAAAATGTAAACTTCTTAACTTTTCTGCATATTACATAATGACTATTATATCATGTATTATGTCTGCTTAAACACAAAGGAAAGCCAATGGAAGACATGTAATTTGACTTTTACTCAGCATTACACTAGATGCATCATCCAAGAAGTATTATAAGTAATAATTCTGTGAGTTTTGGGTTTGTGTTTTTTTTTTTTGGACACAAGTAATATGACTTTTCTATTCTGGCTGATTTACTATGATTCCATGCTAAACTCTTTGTAAAGCTCATAGAAAATTCATTTATTCACCAATGAACTTGTTAAACAGATTCTATGTGCAAAGTCAAATAAAAGTACTGTGGTATTGTTGCTGTTTTCAATAATGCTACCTACCAATAATAAGTAGGAGCTCTGAGGTACTGCAGGAGGTACATGGAGAACGCATGTATATGAAGGGTAGTCCAAGCCAATTTGAAGGTTATTATCCAATAATATTGGATTAGCATTCTAACAACTTTTTAATAACTTACATACATGGTCTCATCTTATTCTCAAGACAATAATATTAAGTAAATATTATTATCTCCCCATTCAAAGAGAGCAAGTGACATGGGCAAGATTCAATACAGGTCAGGACTCCAACTCTGGAGTATGCTGGTAGGGGAAAGGGATCTGCTCATAACTTTGCAGGCACAGCATATAGTAATTTAAAACTTATTTAAAGTGTTGACTGACTGCTATTATCAAAAGGGTAGCCTATATGGGAATAGTGGGTAGAATCAGAGTAAAGCAAAATTGTGCCCTGTGGACTTATGAAGGAATGGTCTGAATTTTTTTTAAATAGAGAATTGAACAAATAATAAATTATCATGATTTTATGTTGACACGTTATGCAAAAAATATTTCTAACCTTTAATTGGGAACTGTGCTTTCTCTCCATGCTGAGCCTTTTTTCGGGCAATTATCTTCACTGCCCTTTGCCTCCTCCATGGTTTTTGACTACTTGAAATCTTGCTTCCCCTTTAAAGTTTGCTACAAAGCCCATCCTTGTGACATTTCTCAATGATCATTTCCAAGGGGAGGACTTTCCCTCTTCATTGTTTTTGTTTAAATGTTTATTTATCATTCTTTCTCTTCATATGACACATATAATATATTTGTGATTATGTATATTCTTATCTCTTCATCTAAGTTGTAAATTCTTGGAGATCAAAACTTATGCAATATTTTTTCTTCAGGATTATAGCAGCAATTAAGACAATGTTGGTATACTCGGTAAATATTTGATGAATCAATAAAATATTGTCAATAAATTGAACCCCAATAGCACTCTAATGACACATTTTATAATTCTAATAGTACCATCAAAATAACGAATATTCAAAGATTTGGAATATTTGAAAGTATGACAATGATAAAACATTATAAAATGGCATTTATTCCAATCTAATTATTTCACTGATTTATTTACTTATTTTCTTCATTTCACCTAAGAAGATATACAGACAGCAAAATACATCCGAAGGGTGTCCACAGTGAAACCGCAGTGAGATACCAGTGCACCTCTATCAGAACAGCTTAATTAAAAAACAATC
>CM052538.1:75121626-75192741 GCA_028533065.1 Trachops cirrhosus | reverse complement strand
GAATTTGCCTATTCTAGGTACTTCAGATAAGTGGAATCATACATAAATGTTTTCTTTCATGTTTGACTTATTTCACTTACCATAATGTTTTCAAGGTTCATCCATATTGTAGAATGTGTCAAAATTTCACTCCTTTTTAAGGCTGAATAATTTCCCATGGTATGTATATACCAAATATACCACATTTTGTTTATCCATTTATCTGTTGATATATATTTGGGCTGTGTCTACCTTTTGCCTATTGTGAACAATGCTGCCATGAACATTGGTTTGCAAGTACCTTTAGTGGCCTTATTCTTAAGGAACAAAAACAAATCCAGTTGTCTTTCAATAGGTAAATAGTTAAACAAACTGGTATATTCATACCATAGAATACTCCTCAGCATTATAAAGGAATGAACTATTGATATATACAACTGGAAGAAGTTTCAGAGAATTATGCTGAGAAAAGTTGATCCCAAAAGATTATATGACTGCATGATTCCAATTATGAAACATTCCTAAAATGACTGGATTAGAGTGAAAGAAAAGTGAATGTGAATATAAAAGGCAACATAATAGATCTCTGTGCAATGGAAATGTTCTATATTTTGACATATCAATGTCAATATCCTGGTTGTGATACTGTACTATAGTTTTACAAAATGTTACAACTGTGGAAAACTGGGCAAAGGGTAAACCAAGTCTCTCTCTCTGTCTTATTTTTTACAACTGCATGTGAATCTACAATGGCATCAAAATAAAATGTCCAATTAAAAGAAAAAAGAGAGAGAAAGGGAGGGAGGGAAGGTGGGGTCTCTGAAGACAACTTGGTGTAGATTCCCAGTCAACCAAGCTTCCTCCACATTGCCCCCTAATGGTGGCCCAGAGGTACTGTGAGGATATTAAGATACAGTTCCAGAAGGAAAAGGGCAATGACTAAGATATATTTGAATACCTAAAATGTACTTATACACAATACAATTATAAAATGGCATAATTATAAATTTCTTTCAACTTGAATTTCTTCCAAGTATTCTCTGAAAAGTTCTGGCACGTGCTGTATCTTGACACTAAGGAGCCACAGTCAGTGCAGTAGGAGTTACTCTGACTGGAGACGTGTTATGGAAGCACAGGGCATACTCTGGTTCCTCTTCATATTGTATAAATACCGTGTCTTTGTATAAAGGCTTCCAGAATGGGAAATAAATTTGAGTCTTATGTTAATTGTATGCTTTGAGACCTTGCTTTGATGGTGCAAATTGTTTCATTTTTAATGGAAGACATTGTTGTGAAGTGAAAGCAGTAGTTTAAAGAAATCCAGAGTTGGTTACTTTTAAGTTCCTGGTGTTGCCATGCACTCCATGGGAATTTCAGGGTAAGCATAAATAGATTATCTTTTAATGTTTTTAGAAAGTTACAAATTTTGATGCAGATTGGCAATCTTTGTGTGGAATAGCAGATTACCACAGAATATATCTCTCTATAAACCAGAAAGTGTTCCAGAGACATTCACATACTCACACCATGGATGAACCCATGCCAGAAAAGTCTACAGTCTCTCTAACTTGAAGCAGCTGGTGCATTCTAAATATGGAGAGTCCATGCTCCGAGAATCATTGGTACCATCATTAATAATCAGAATTCTTGATTTAAATGTTCCTCATTATTCTCTCTTTAGGGGGATTTATATCACATAACTGTTAGGTCCTCCCTATTGTTCCCAGACTGTCATGCATAAATGTCAACAAGAGCATATTTCATTCATATTCTAAAATTAAACCCTTTATCCCATAATGAGCCATAATCATGACCACATACAACTATGACTTACCATAACTAAAATAAATGGCATGGGATATATTGTTGGCTTATGTTTGAAATAGCAAAGGCAGATTTTTGAATTAAATAATTGCTTGCTAACTATTTGAGACATAATTACTACGTATTTTGCTTTCCATGTATCTCCATGTAGTTAGACAGCGAATTGTTACAATGCCCCATTAGTAAAAGCTAAGAACCGCTGTGCGTGTGTATATATATGTATATATACAAAATACACTCTGAGAATATGATCATTCTTAGGATAGAAGAATAACTTGGATCATGAAACCTTTCCTAATGATAAAATGTTTAAATTATATTTATTGACAACTTTTATGTACTGTCACAGTACGTCAATGATCTCATTTGAAGGTCATAATGATTCTATAATTCAATAGACTGTAAAATACCTTTCCCCCCAACACCCATGTTCCTTTCCTTGGTAACCTGATGTTTTATTTAAGAACTCAGCCTCCTTCATTTCCTGGGGTTTGTCAGTTGGGGCATTGTACTTTCTCCTCCCTCCTTTGGCTAAAGGAAGGAATGCAGGACGTCAACCAGTACTCACAAGTCTCTTTGGGAATTTGCGTCTTGAGTACAGATGCCAAAGGGTGAAATTTGATTAGTGCTCTTTTGTTCTGTCGAGATATACTTATAACACCCATAAGGTCTTTTCTATAGCCCTGGAGCTCAATGGGTTCATATTCTCTTGAGACAAAGTTCATTCTTTCATTTAATTTTTTTCTTTTTTAATTTATTTTTTATTATTGTTCAGTTATAGTTGTCCCCTTTTACCCCCGGTTGCTCTCCCCTGCCCTGTCCAACCTCGGCTCCCAAAGACAACCCCTACCCCATTGTCCTTGTCCATGGGTCCTTTATACATGTTCCCTTTCTTTCCCCCATTATGCCACTCCTAACCCTCTGGTCACTGTGAGTTTATTCTTTATTTCCATGTCTCTGGTTCTTTTCAATATTTTTTTAGCTACTTCATATCCCTATAATAAATATAAATATATATTTTGTATAAGTCACCTAAGAGTTTATTTCTATTGCTTACACCTGAAAAACACCTCTGATATGATGTTACCCTCTTCCTGCTGGTGAAAAAAAGGAGGTGTAGAGAGGAGAAGGAAGTAGTCCACAATCACACAGCCTTTAGGTGACACAGGTGAACTCAGGCCTGCTTGATTCCAAGCTCTGCTTTTAATCTCCAAGTAACAATGCCTCTGTTTTCAATTTTAGACAAGTTTACATGAGAGGAAGACTAGATGGCCACACAGTCATATTAGATCAGACCAACAGTATAAAATGGATACAGGGGAAAGCACCACTTGCTTTGTTTCAGTTAATCAGATAGTATTTATTATGCACCCAAAGGATTTCTTGTGCTAAATAAAGAATACAAACCATAACCAGTTTTGCAGTGATTCTGAAGTTTCCTGTCATTCCCTTTTGAGTGTTTAATGTTACACAGCTGTGCTTAATTCCAGAATTAACATGGGTTCAAGTACAGTCCCTACCTGCACTTAAAAAATATTTTTATTTCACACCCATTTAGCAAGGGAGGATATATGAAGTCTAATGCAACAAGTGGTAACATGTGTGTAAACATCACTTGAAAACTTCCATGACGAATTATATTGTAAATCGAAGTTAAATGCAGGAGGATCAAATTATGCATAGATTGAAAATAAGAATGGGAAGCAGCACTGTGATGTCTTTAACCCCAAGGTCAAGGGCATAGTCCCTATTGTAACTTGGGTGCAGATCACATCTCTGAGTCTCTGTTTTCCTCCTTTCCCAGTGTTATTAAAGGAAAACAAGATTATTGAATGGTCTACATGCACTCCAATTAAAGGTCAAGGACAGGATGTGGTGAGACCATGGCCGAGGAAGGGGCTGGACTCTATAGAATAGAGCCTGCCTGATTTATTCCACCAAACCACAGGCTCTCCCTTCCTCAAAGTGACCTTACTGCCACCCCTATGAAGAAGTTTTCATAGAAGTGTTGTGAGCTATGGTCTTTTCTAGGTCTGTTAGAAAGTGGTTACCCGTGGGGCTGAGGAAGAACTGAGATTGTCTAAGAGATTGGGTGGGAGGGAAAAGAAACGCTGAAGACCACCAACATTGCAAGGAATGTTTTAAAATTAATATCTAGCAAAATCAGCAACCTTTCCCCCTAACTTTTGTTTAAGATGCCTTAGGGTTATAAAGACAAGAAAATCTGGGCTTGATTTTGGAATCTACACTTACTAGCTTTGTGACTTTGAAGAGTAGTTTCTCTGTGCCTCAGTTTCCTGGTGTATAAAATGAGGATGTCTCAAAAACATTCCTATCTCCCAGAGTTATGGAGAGAATAGTATTGGACAATATATCTAAAACTTGTCTGGCATATCATAGCTGCTTAACAATATTAACACTTCCTTCTATTCAAGAAATAGCTTTGAGGATTATTCCTCTAGACCATACTGTCCAAGTTGTTTAGGAAATATCATTAGAAGCCAAGTGCCTCTTACCTAATAGTGCCCACTGAACATATCCCACAAAAGAAGCTTGTTTCTTTCTCTTTACAAATAGAGTGGTAATTTTGCTCATCAAGAATAAAATGAATTAGTCACTGATTTTATTTTTAGTGGTGATGGTATTAGATAGGGTCCCCCCAGTCAGAAACTGATGGTGTATTTAAGCTGTGCTTTTCAAGAGTATAAAGGGGCTATTTATAGTAATGTGGACAAAGTTTAGAGCAGGAATGTCCAATAATGGCAGCCATATAGTAATTCAGAATTTTTTAATAACCACATTTAAAAAGTGAAAAGAAACAGGTAAAATTAATCTTAATAATATATCCAGTTTAACCAAACATAACCAAAATATTATTTTAATATGTAATGTTTTAAAAGTTATTAGTAAGATGTTTTTCTTTTTCTCATATTAAGTCTTTGAAATGGCATGTGTATTTTACATTTACAGCCCATCTCAGTTCAAATAATAAATTCTCAAATAAAATATGGTCCTACAATAAAATTCTGTTTAATGGAAATATGTTTTATACTGTTGCTGTTTTTAAATTTTAATCAAATAAAATTAAACATTTAATTCACCTGTTACACTGTTTTGATGGACACACTACGAAGTGGCCAATAGTCGCATGGAGCTGTTGGCTACCATATTGGAGGCTGTAGGTTTAGAGAAATGGAAGAAATGGTGAAGTAGCCTGAGGTGGGCAGGGAAGAAAACCATTATCTCTTTTAAGTCTGAAGAAGAAACTGTTGTTAAAGAAACCTGAATAGTATTGGTGTATAAAGAAAGTCCCCTTTATGCACCTTTGCTTGGGAGACACAGCCAACCTCAATGGCCCAGTACAGAGGACAAAAGTATAAACATGTGGAACCACACTCCTCTAGGGGCATGCTGGTGACTGGATTTTCCAAAAATGAAAACCCTGATTTGTAACATTTGCTCAATTTCATGGTGTAAGTTTGCCATCATGGTTGATTGCAAGCTAGAAACATGATGCCACTGAAAGCAGAGTTGGAGAAAATGTGCAGAATTGACTCACACACACCACTGAATCTCTTCCTACCATTCAATCTCCTGTCTTTTCTGGTGGCAATCTCAACTGGCAACCAGAGGCAGGGGTGCTTCTGATGCATTTCATGCAGGTCAGCCTCCTAGGGCACAGAACAGGTTGGAGAAGGATCAGAAAGCACAAGCGGAAAATATACAAAGGTGAACTGGAAAGAAAAACCTGGAATTACCTTCTGGAGGGTGGCTCCCTTGTAGTACAGGTTTACCCTGCTAAGTGAGTGTTCTAGAAATCCTCTGTATCAGTGTAACAGCTGGCATTGTCATCACAGGCTGCATTTGGCTTCAGTGAAATTTTTTTGAAGACTGAACATGCTTGCCCATTTCATGATGGCTGAATTACGAGAGCACTTGCCCATACTGCGGCCGAGTGTTCAGCAGTTTTTAACCAAAAACAGCATGACCCCATGTTTCACTCTTCCCCCCATCTTTCCCCGAGCTACTTTCTTTTTGTTCCCCTGATGCAAAAAGTCCTCAAAGGAAACGTTTTGCCAGTGTGGAAGATGTGAAACAAAAATGGCAGAAGCACAAAAGACATCAAAATTGATGCATTGAAAAACTGTTTTGAGCAGTGGAAAAAAGTATCGATGGATGTAGTGCATCAAATGGAGAGTACTTTGAAGGTGATTGAAGTTCAAACATGTAAAAATAAACACAAAATTTTTAATAAATAATTTTTAATTCCACCCCCCTGTACTCAATGTTCAAATAAAGAAGGCCTGTCTATCTTTTTCTCTCTTCCTTCTGAACATTTAGAAGAAAATGATGATCAGAAGGAAGCTGAAAAATATAGCATAGAATTTGAAGGTATGATGCAAAATAGAACAAGCATCAGATTATTTCTCTTGTAGATTAAAAACTTTTGTTATATGTGAGTACAAATTTATGCAAAGGAAGAAGAATGCCCTTCCAATATAAATAATGGTGGACACCACCTGAGAAAAATAATTAATATAGCCTCACAAATTATGCGAGCACATTTCTTTTTTGCAACAGAATAAGAAAATACCTTTGCAAAAAGAATTTTGCAAACAATTATTAAAATGTCACATTTTGTATAAAATAATGAGTTTATATTAACAGCATAATTATTTAGTATACATTATTGCCAAAATTGATGTGCTGCATAGTTAAAGTGTGGTTCCGAGTTCACTATTTTAACCTCCATTTTAGGAATCACCAAGTTTGTATACCTGCATTCTACAGCTGTCTTCACCCTTATGTCCAGTATTCCTTCAAGCCCCCCTTTCGGTTTTGTTCACTGCATGTAAGTCCAGGTTTTCATCATGCTGACACCATGCCTGTGCTTGCCGTATGGTCCTCTGCCCTCTGTTTCCTTCCACATTATCTCACCTAGCATCGCTCCATGAGTCTTCCTGACACGGTTTTTCTGTCATCCCACTGCTCTAGAGCCTTCAGGGTTCTCTTTCTACTATCAACACAGATCCAAATTCTTGGCCTGGCTCTTCAAAACACTACTTGAATTTAACCTACCCTTCTAAGGTCTCATATGAGCACATCTGCAGCCAGATCAAATTATTGCAATTTCCAGAATGCTGGCTGCCTTTGTCACAGTACTTTTGTTTCATATGGACTCCTCCTTTTACTGGGTCCCCCCCCACACACACACATATACATACATGTATACACATCAGAATACTGTTTTTCCTCATCTGTATGGTTCCAATCCCACCCATTATTGAGGTTAGTCATTGGGGCTCAAGTTTTCTGAAGCCCCGATAAGCCTTTAGCCCTCATCCTCAGCTCCAAACGCTGCATTCCAGTGACCGTTCATTCCCTCACGCATTTGCCACTTTGGGGGCTCTCCCCAGTTGTTTCCGTGGCCAACCTCACATCACTTTTTCTTCTTTCCATCTTAACACTAAACTCTGAATGCTCCCTTAGATCCAGAAAGGTGACTAGATTTTGAATCCAAGTCACTTACTCAGTGTGTCCTCAGAGGTCTGAGATTAGCAGCAGGCAATGAAAGATTAATAATTTTGCAAGTATGTACTTGTAATATGATTATCTATGCTTGAGCAAAATTATCCTATCATCAGCAGTTATGTATGTGGTGCTAGTCTTCCCTAAGTCTTGGAATCACCTTATTATTAAATGAAAGGTTTGCATTAGGAAATAGCAGAAACACTAAAGGTTTGGGTTGGTTAAGTGCCAACCTGCAGTTAAGTGCCAAACATTGTACATATTTTCGTACTGGCAAAAAACTCTCCAACACATAAAATGCTGCTTTTCTCTCCTGAGTCCAGTGTCTCTGGTGTGGTCTCCAGAATTACTGGAGAAACGTCCCTTCCCACCTGCCACCCTACCCCAGCACCTCCTGGCCATTAAAGTTTTTCCCATGGGCTGGCTTCTGAACTCAGGCTATTATTGACGATCTGGAGGAGCAATCATCAGTCTGTGCTCCATAAGATGTTAATAGATGCTGCTGCAGAGGGGAATGTATATTAAAATAAATTTGGGATATGCTGGCTAAAACAAAGATGTTCTTATTGCAGATTTCACAGCATTTACTAGGCTAATGTGAAACGTGAACAATTAAAAAGAGAATATAGTAGGTAGCATTTTACATATATATTTGAGTTGAAAATCTCCCCGCTGCTGTAATACACCCTGAGCCTAGAACATGAGATCTTACATTTTAGGGTTGTTGTGTACAGGTCAACTGGAGAACACTTAGTGCTTAGCAGAAGATGAAAACTGCTTTGGGCTCATTGTTGTCATTGTTGTCATGGAGATGTCTAACTAAGGTCTCACTAGGTGTTCCTGTGCCCTCTGAGAAAGAAACAGACCTGTGTATGGATTGAATGGGAATCTTTTTTTAGAGGTAAGAAGATCCCATATGGATATTGCAGAGAACTGCTATGGACCTCTCTTGGGGTTTCTTTGAATGAGAAACCAGTTCAAGTGCAGAGAAGTTTATTCTTTTCCACTCTTCCAAAAGCCTGGCTAACCAGGACTCAATTAAATAGTGTGCAGTAATGAATGGTTCAGAGCATAGCTTTGGAGTCTTGCTTAAATTTTGGTTCTTCTTTTGGTGACCATATATCCTTGGGGAAATTGTTTAAGTAAGTTATGCCTATATATCTGCATGATTTGAAAAAAATAATATTTATCTTTCTGGGTTGTCAGTAATTCAGGAGATTATACATATGAAGTACTTAGCCCATGCCTGATACACATTAAAGCGCTCAATAAATGAAGGCTCTGCATTATCCCAGGATTAGGTTCATTTCTCCAGTTTATTTTAACTGAAATACTAGCTAACTTCATCCATGTGGCCATTGCCACAGTATCCATGAAGACCAATTTCTTTCACAATTTGCTTGAGTAAATAGGTTGGCCACTTGGGTTGCTGACTGACTGGATTGCTGGGTTAGGCCCATGAGGCTTAATGTGTGACTCCTTGCTGTTAGGACGTGGACAGGGAAGTTATACCAGCTCCCAGTGACCACTGCTCTGGGCAGCCCAAACAGGCCAACTAGATTACAAGGTCAAAAAGTAACCCCTAAAGCAATTCTGGTATTCCTTTATTTTTTTAAAACACATGAATAGTTTCTAATCTAATGCTGGAAGATTTAGTTCCTAGTTAAAATAAAAAGTATTCCCAAGTTCATTGCTCTGATTAGGAAGGTTGTGAATAATACTGAAGTTATCCACAATCCAGTGGTCGGAAGCTGTGGGAAAAATAATTTTAATTTTAGATGTTTCACGCACCACTGCTAATGTTATCTATCCTGTTTGGGCAGGGAGAAAACTGGCAAGAGTTGTGAGATGGGGAATTTATGTGAGTTAATGGAAATGTTGTGGCTGACCAACAAAGGAACTTACCCAGCCAAAATCCAAACAAAAAATATTAACTTGGAAGGGGGAAAATGCCTACAGCATAATAATATCGTGCACTGAAATCTTATCTAGTGGTTGAAGTAATTTGGTTTGAAGAACTTTAAGAGCATTTTGTGGTTTATGGTAACTGCCAACAGACGCTGTATGTAGCCGCCTCTCCATTATTTAGTTCACATACCGTCCTCTCCCCTCACCAAAGGGCCATTTAGCTTTCCTTATCTCTGGGCTGTTACCAACCTGTTTAAGACCTCTTAGGACAAAAGCCATGCACGGCTTGTTATTTCCAAACATCGAAGTGGCCACAACACATGTGCAGATTTATTCACATTCACTTAAGATAATTTTTCAGTCTACTCACACAGTTTTGGTCCAGGATTTAGTGCATATATGCCTCTTTCTTCCAGAAAGAAGTCTTGCTAAACAATCACACACACACATACACACACAAGACCCTCATTACAACTTCACAGTTAAAGCTTATATTAATTCTGAATTAAACAATTCAAAGGATTGGTTATATGGAGCTATTGCAGAAGAAAATCAAAAGTTAGAGACCAATTCTCCTTTTCTCTTTTAGATTTCAACACCATGACTTTCTTTGTGTTAAATAATAGGAGAATGAGCCCCTAAGAATAAGAAGGCCTTGCTAAGGTATTTAGCAAATTAGCCCTTTATTGTCAATAACTGGCCCCATCTGGCCCCCAGCTGCTCTCCTTTGAAGTCCTGCTCCTCTTCCCAGGACTGTCCTGCTCACCTGACCCTGGAGCACGTACTACAAGGGCTCTTGTTTGACCAACACCTGGCACATGCAGTTAACTCAGCTCAAACAGCTTCAGGGAGATGGCTAGACTTACTTCCTTATTCATTTTGCTGGTAAAATATGCTGTTATTCTACCACTAAAAACTTCTCAAGACTGGCATATTATTTTATAATAATAGTATTCATTGGTTATAGGTAATATTATTGATACTGTTAATAGTATTAACTATATATCACACTAGAACTATTACCTAAAATATTAATTTTTAAAAACTCAATTTTTTCCTTTTTCATGTCTCTATAATTTAATAACATTAAGTGTTTCATTAAGATTAATAGTAGTCCTAATGTCATTTAGGACTACAACATCCGAGAATTAATATCAGGAATTAAAATATGCAGTATTGTTAATCTTTTCATTTCATTTTTTTTAGTGATAGACATTGTTGGAAATATGTTGATTTTCCTACTTAAAGTACTTTATATAAGGATCTATAAATTAAAATTAAACTTTTTCTCAGAAATTTCACCAATGTTCCATTCATTAATTTTTCAGTTTAAAGTATCAGTTGCTGGTCTCTTGATTTTCATGAAATAAAATACACAGAAAGAATTTATTGTGCTCTTGTTTATTCACTATTTGCTGAAGCAATAATTGAGAAATAAAATCCCCAATATTAATTTTTATAATCCTACATAATGTAGGAAAAAGAACAAATCATTCTCATGCATAGAATGAGGTCACTAAAGAAGGGGACTCTATGTACCTTTAAGTTAAGTACTTCCCCCTCTCCATTAGAAATCCAAAAAAATTTTTACTTTCTTATTTTTACATAATTGGCTATATGAAAATCTGTCCCAAACTCTATTTTTGAGACATTGAGAGAGATGGGGAAAATAGTTCTGAAGAATTACAAACTAAAAACATCTACTTTGGAAATCTATCTTTCATTTGTGAAAATCAAGTAGAATTATATAGAGACTGGTTAGATTTGTCATTGTGGATCTTCAGAATCACAGAATCTCTAAAATGATGTGTTCAGCTACAAATCTAACCTCATCTACAAAATTTGTAGATGAGATTTTTAAAGTATGATTCAATTTATGGAGGATGTAGAATATGCCTCAGGAATAAAGTATAAACTTAGAGATTTCTTATTCCAAGTGCTCTGATCAGGATCCCATTCTATTTCCAGGAAAGATAACTGAACACTTCTCAGAGATAGCACATTATAAGTCTAGTATGCTACAAACAGAAAAAAATGTTCTTGAATGCAGAAAGAACTCTTTTGAGCTCAGAATTCTAAGGTAAACTATGAAATCATGTGGATATTGAAGCTGGCAGATCTTGGAGACCACAACTACCCTCACACTCCAAGACATCAAAGCAAAGGCAACGTCTGGTGATTAACCTCACACACGAAGTTACTGGGTCATGGGATGGAGACAGGTTTTCATAGTTCTCTCGGTGACCTGTTTGCCAGTCTAATAACTAGCAGAACAAGGAAAAGCAGCTGCACAAAATTGGCTCTCTCCTCCCTAAGGCAGTTGTGACAGGAATACAACCACAGGTTTTCTCCTGCTTTTCTACAGAGTGTCCATCTGACGTCTAGTTCAGACTTTTTCTGTAGGCCAAGGTTAACTCTGCAAACCTTATTTTAATTTGACTAATAATAGCTGACACATGATTTTAAAAGCAAATTATTGAGTTGAGAACTATTATATATTAAATATTCCCTATAAGTTGGCATAAGATTACATACAGAACACTCCTAAGGGTTCTATAACACAAAACAGCCATTTATTTTCATAAAATCTCTGACTTTTTGAAAAATTTACCTTATACAAAATTCAAACTTGAATCTCTGTAATGCCTACCCATTAGTCCTAATTCTCTCTTTCATTCTCTCTCTTTCATCATACTAGCTATACAATGCAAGAGTTCTTTCTATATCAGCATTTAGCCCAAGGCCTGACACATACTAGGCTCTTAATAAATGTTTGTTAAATAAATGTCTAAATGAATGAATGAATGAATGAACAATTACTTTATATCAACACAAAATACTGCTAGACATTTTTTCCAGGTTAAAAAGTTTTTTATTTTACTTGTTCATCCTGTGAAATACTTTTCAGATATTTTTACCAGCAAAGTGTTGCATATGTTGCTGGGAATATATGATCACATTATGCATGTAATGGCAGTATGCAAATAGATTAAATTCCTCCTGAAATATTAGAACTCACTGAGAGTAACAACAGATCATTTGAACCCGATCAGCTAGCCATGCTCCCAGGAGATATGAGGGGGGACCTCTCCCCCAAAATATCTCCATTTATTTATAAAAAAATGTGTATTTATTCTTACATGTTTAAACTCCAGTCATCTTCAAAATACTCTCCACTTGATGCAATTCACCTATCAAGACGTATGTTCCACTGCTCAAAACCGTTTTTGAATGCATCAATTTTGATTCCTTTCAGTGTTTCTGCCGTGTTTTTGTTTCACCTCTTCCACATCTGCAAAACGTTTGCCTTTGAGGACTTTTCCATCAGGACAACAACAAAAAAAAGTCACTGGGGCAAGACTGGATGAATAGGGAGGGTGAGGCAGAAGAGTCATGCCATCTTTGGTTAAAAACCAGGGAACTCTCAGCCCAGGGTGAGCTAGAGCTCTCATAAATACCCCATCATGAAATGGGCAAATGCATTGACTGGTACGCTGATACCGATGGGTTCCCAGAACACTCACCTAGTGAGGGAAATATTATACCACAAGGGGCCTGCCCTCGAGAAGATAATTCTGGTTTTTGGGGGTTTCCCTCTGTATATTTCTTAATTTCCTCAGCATTCAATTCTTCCTTTACAGCACCAACTAAAACACTTCATTGCAATTTCATTCAAAAAAGTTATTGGAGGACAGAAACATATTAAGTCTGAAAATTAAAACATCCATGATAAAGATCCTAGTAGCTTAAATACTGAATTTCCTTCTCAAAAATCTCTGAGACTCAGGTGTATTGAAATAAATACTCAGGTCTACAATTATGCATGTATGTGTAATTGATTACTCAGATGCTTTTTAATAGGAATTATACACTTTTTTCCTCATTGTAAGAAAATACTTTCTTTTTTTATGACCTACCAAATTACAGCTGACTAAAAGTACCTATTTAATGAAAATGGATTCCATTAGAGTGTAATCTTACCCAACTATTGTTTTCTTCTCAGGAAATAATGGAGAACATATGCAGATGCTTTTAATATCAGGCTCCTGTTTCTAGAATTACAGTCTTAAGGCTGTCAAGACCATTCAAGAACATAGATGATCCAGAGCTTGTCTGGCATATGAAACATGCTTTTTGAACATTTAAGTAGGAGAAGCAGGAGAATGCCAGACATAGAAAGCTTGAAATATTCAAGCAAAGGGACATTTCTTTTCTTCTCAGGTGTCATTCTGTTTTTCCAAAAGTAAATGAATCTTATTTTCTAATCTATTTTGAATGTACTGGGCTTTTCTACTCCATTCTGTTTCAAACTCACAATGTGGGAGCCCTTCCTCTGGCCACGAAGCAATTAATTTGGCTTAAAGTTTTTCTGGAAGAATAGGACATAAAGTGTATCCACAATTTTCCGTCAAATTGTTGCAATCATTTTGGCTATGCAAGAGTGTAAAGGTCTATTTATATGCCTTTTTGACTTCAGGAAGTGCGATCATCAATATTCCCTCCAAAAGCAATCTCTGTAATGGAGGCCAGCAAGCAGTTTACAATAAATTTCATTTCAATCAGAAGTTCTAGTCAAAAAAAGAATAGTTACTTAACAAATTATAATATTTTAAATAAAAATCTTTAATAGATTCTCATATAAAGGGAATAGTTCTATGAAGTAACAATACTTCCCAATATTGTAGGCCTAATAAATTTGTTGCCAAATTTTCTTAAGATAACCCATATTTGAATAGCGATGGATAATCAGAAAAATTGCCCTATGTTCTGTTTAGAATGAAAAATCAGTTTATTTGTGCTCATTACGGAAAACATTAAAAAGTAGCTCACATTGAGTACTACCCATATATTACAAAGCTTAAATCTGAGGCAATATCCCAAGCAATTTTGTCACCTAAATCGATCATATTATAGTGTGTAATTTTGCAACTGATAAAAATAACCTCCTGAATACTATGTGCAAAACTTTGAGAGGAACAATTGTAACATTAAAAATGGGTTCACTGACATAAGCCAATATGTGTGAAAAGCAACTCCTTAGAGTCACCACTTTACATTTCTTTAGGGAAGGTAAGGCAGGAATTGGCTTCAGAGAAAGCATGCAAACTTTGAAATCAGGAAGACCTGGATTATTACCCTGATCTCAGAGTTTGTTTGTGTTTTCAGGCAAATAACTTTACCATCCTGATGATAATCCTGTGCCTACCTTCTAGAGTTACTCTGAGAACCACAGCTGAAGTGTAAATCAGCACAGGCCTGAGTCATCGTGCATGGTAGGGATTTAAAAATTAGGTGTGACCCTACTTTATAAAGAAAAATTTAAAGTATAAATATGTGTGTATGTGCATATGTTTGTGTGTACATGAACATACATAAACGTTTACCTTTTTTCAAGGAGACTTTTCTAATTCAACCTTTATTTCTTTAGTTAGAAAACATGTGGCTACATAAATAATAGATCGTTAAAAATTAAGTCAAATTATTGTACCTTTTATCTTTGTAATTTTAATATTCTATAGACATCTTTATAATGCAAAATTTAAGTATAAACTAGAGTATTTTAAATTGTGCCCGTAAAAGGAAGGGCAATGTTTTGAAACCTTATCATTACAAAAAGTGATAAGTATGATAAAATACGTAATGTGAAAATAAATACATAAAGAACTGATAAGAGCATACATAATTGGAGAAAAGGATATTATGTAAAAGGGTGATAAAATAGAATGTAAACATTAACAGACAAAACTATTTAAAACAATAGCTTTAATGGCAAATTTGTTTTTACTATGGATGTTTCTTTGCTACTGCCTTAGGCTGAAAAAAAAGAAAACCCACAGTTCATCATTTTGAAATAATGTTAATGGCTAGGGAAAATTATAGTGATTCTGTTCAATTTATCAGCAATATAGCACTCATTTCAATTGGAATGAAGAATGTAGTTTACAATATTTGGACAAAATGATTAAGGGTTTTTGAATTCAAGCAAAACTTCCAACATCAGTTTTGTAACACTGAACACTAAACTACTTTAAGCACTTGAAGTATTGCTCAGAGTGATGGCTTCTACTCAAGGAGTAAAAGGGACATTCAAACCTGCAAAACTTAATTTGTTATTTGGTAACTTTTCGGTATGTTTGTTTTTGGTGTATGCTAATTTTTAATTTTACTGTTTTTCCTATTCTATGCTAAAATACGGGGGCATACACAGCTTTCCTAAATGGTGACCCCTTTGAGATAACAGTGCATCCATGTAAGCCAAAGGACAAGGGAAGAAAACAAATGTCTCTGCTCGTTATGTGTCAGACATGATGCCAGACCCTTGTAATGTCTTGTCTCATTGAGTCCTCATGCAATGCATTTTACGTTCAAATGAGGACACTGACATTTGAATTCAGTCTCTTGTCCACAGCCATACAGCTAAGAAGTTTAGATCTTACTGTCCTCAAAATCTGTGAGAGGTGGGGGAAGTAGTTATTCTCGGTTCTACTACCTGAACTGTACTAACTTCAACTGGTTCGGAGATCACAGATTTGAAGCTTCCTGGAAGGGAAAAATCAGGTATGACTGGTCTAGGGATTGACCTCTTTTCACTTCCTTCCATATCATGTGGACAGGCTCTTTCCTCTGCTAAAAAAGAAAAAAAAGGAAAAAAAAGAAAAGAAAAAACCTTACTGTCATCTTAGAAACATACAGCCCCAATAAGACCACGTGCTATAACTGTGCAGCATCACAAGCCTGTACAACAAACAAAGCTAAAGAATGTCAAGAATTGCCAACAACCATCAGATGCTAGGACATGGCAAGAAAGAAGCCTTCCTTCCCTGTAGTTTTCAGAGGGATCATGGTTCACCAGCACCTTGATTCAGAATTCTCCCCTCCACACCTGTGAGAGAATAAATTTCTGTCTTTGGAAACCACCCAGTTTGTGGTGTTTTCTTACAGCAGCCCTAGAAAATTAACAGAGGTCTTGGTAATCCTAAAGCCTTCCCTCTTCTAAGAATTTTCCAAATAACACAATTTAACTCTTATATGTATGTTGACATTCATACTCTCAGAACTAAATTAACAAAAATAGCTTTTCAATGTACCAGAACTGGCATTTAAATCAACTAGTGCTGATTATTGTAAGGATTAAATGATATATTTAAAGCTCTTAGCCCAAAACTTGGGAGGTATCTCACGCTCAGTAAAGAACAGTACATTCTTTCTTTCCTTTTCCTCTTATCCCAGATCATTTGCAGGTTTTAAGGCCCCAGAAGGCAGAGATCATGGTTTCCCACTTTTCAACACTACTTAGCTGCTTTGTCTTGCTCTTAGTGGACAGTATCTTATGTGTACAAAAGAATGACCTATTGTTTTTGTAACCTAAATAAATTTTTTAAAATTTGTTTCCCATAAAAAAAAAGCACACAACAATCATTGAAGACAATTTCTGGAATGATTAGGAAAAATAAGCAGTTTGAATTCACAACCAAGTGGGGGTGGGGGGGACATTGTCCTGTGGAATGTGAAAACTCCATCGTCACATTATTACCTTCACTAGACTACTTCAGTCCTCACCCACTGGTCTCTTCTGATAGGAAGTACACCCCCCCAATCAAAGATAAGCAGGAAAAGAAATGTTACCTCATGAAAATCTTAACCTGTACTTAATTTTTATACTTGGTACATAATGACTTTTTCATCTTCCTTTGAAGAAAAGAAATCTTCAATTTCAAAGTCATGTAGTCAAGAAGAAAAAAAAATCTGCCCTGAATTATATCATTGAACAAGTTACAATACTCTGTTTCTTCACAATGCCTGATTTTGTAGTGTACAGATATGCAAACAAATTGTTCAAATATTTTAAGTGTATATTTTTGTATTCTGGAATTCTAAGCATCGTTGTGTGACTATATGGTTCGCAGACCTACTGGTTCTCCTGCCTTTTACTTGCTTTTTCCATAAGCAGAAGCTGGATCTAATTTTCAAATGAAAGACCTCTTCACCAAAAATATATTTTTATGAAGGAATGACTTTACAGTGTTTGCCATTTGGGTTCTTTTATTTGGCTGTTTTATTCTCTTCAAAATGTGAATGGAAAATGTTTATCTGCTGCAGGGCTGCACATGCTTCTGCTTTGCTGGCTCAATGATTTTCACTGCCAAAAAGGAAAAGAAAGAAAAAAACCACTGGTCATTGAACAAATGTTGAGTCAAAAGCAACTTTGGTATGCCCTAAAAATGGTATAAAATTGAAAATTAGCCTTGTTGTAATATTCCAACTTCTGAAACTGGGGTTTTCAGTTACTCCCTGTTTAAATAACTATCAAATAACAGTGATCAAAATTCCAGATCCTAGAATAACATAAATGTATTTGAATTTGGCTGAGCTACTTAAAAATTGTGTGATCTTGAACAAATCATTTGACTTGGCTCAGCGTTTGCCTTCTTTTCAGTAAAATGGGGATAACATCCATTTTTGACACTGGTATCTGAATTAAATCAGATGATGTACATAAAATGCTCAGTAGAGTATCAGATAAGTTATCACATTTCATAAATGATTAATAATACATAATTCATGGCACTACTACAGGATTATAGATGAATTAAAAATGAAATCCTTCATAGTGCAAGGGCACTAAAACCTTGTAACGTATAAGGCAGGGCTGTTTTCTTCTGAGAGTGCTGAGGGAGAATTTGTTCCTTTCTTCTCCCTGCCATAGCATGTGATGGTTGTTGACAGTCTTTAGAGAGCCTGGGCTTGCAGATCTCTGCCTTTCTCTTCAAGTCATGTACTCCACCTGTGCCTGCTATTCTGCGGGAAACTTTGAACAGAACTAGCAATTAGATGGCTCAGACTTTCTCCCCTAGACTCAGGTCAGACAAGGGATTTGCACAGGACCTCTACAAACCTCCACCAGAGTGTCCTCTGGCTCCACTATGCCCCAGCACAGTTTATCATCATTCTAGTCCTAACAGAAGTGCTCATGCTCTGCATACACTTACATGCACAACCCACTCCTGAGTGTGCCTTTGGCTGGCCTGAAAAGCATTGGGATTCCACCACAGTGAGCAATCCCACCAGCCTTCACCAACATTGAGCCAGAGGCTCAGTGGTATTGTCCTGAAGTTCTACTTTGGTGAGATTCAGACGGAGACACATTTAGTCATAATCCCACAGAAGGTAGCTCCACCCCTTTGGTTCCTTAGCCAAGTACATACACCAAATACCCAAATCAGCTTTCTTTCCTGCCACAAGGTTACCATGGCAACAGCACATCATCTGTAGGGTACAACTAGGTCCAGCATCATCACATTACCTGGGACCTTGTTAAAATGCAAAATATTAGGCTCACCCAGGATCTGCCAATGCAGATCGGCATTGTAATCAGATCCACAGGTAATTTGTATGCACATTATGATTTGAGAAGCATTGCTGTAAGAAGTTGTATAATTCTTGTATTCCAAATGAATTATGACAGAAAAACTGATAGAATGGAATTCACATTCTCTATTTGTTTTACTTACTTCTCTTCTTATGAGAGTCAAAATTAGAATTTGTGAAGCAACATATTCATAACATATTCATAATGCTATGTGGATTGGGAGAGAAAACACAAGAATCCATAAAATAGAGTGCAAGAGGAAAAAACAATTTAAATTAAACCCACTTTTCCAAACTGTATAATCAGAGTAAGTGAGAGATTGGGGGTATGAGTATTCTATTGAATTTCTCAGTTCCAAACTATTTCTTATATTGTGATGCTGTGGTGTCTAACTTTACTGTGACTAAAGTGACTAGAGATACACATTTTTCATCTTCTAACTACAGCATCTGGTACTCACACATATCACAATTCCGGCAATCTATTCCAGTAAGAGATAATGGATTGTATTGGTAGACCTATGCTAGAATTCACAATGATGCCTTCATAAGAAATGTCAAGGTTGATTTAGACCAAAACCCCAAATAAGAATTTAGTAACATCTATTCTACCATTAACCACAAGTCATCTGCTATTGCCAAAAAATACTTCCTATAAAAATTTTAAACTTACTCAACTTTATACTTCTCCAATTCAACAAAATTATAGATGTCATACACAAAATAACTACCTAAAGGTCACACATGTTGCAGGAGGAAGAATAATGGTCTCCCATTGATGTCCATATCTAACCTCTAAAACTTGTGACAAAATGGACTTTGCAGATATTAAAAATCTGGGGATGGGGAGATTATTCTGGAATATCTGGGCAAGGCCAGTCGAATCATGTAGGTCCTTAAAACTGGAAAAACTTTCCGGGCTAGAGTCAGGAGAACTATAAGACTTAGAGGTGTCACTAAAGAAGAAGGGTCAGAGAGATGCAATGTGAAAGGCCGCACTTGCTGCCGCTGGCTTTGATGATAGAGGACGGGGGCCCCATAAACTGAAGATTGTGGGTGGCCTCTAGAAGCTGAAAAAGTCCAGGAAATGGATTCTTCCCTAGAGCTCCAGAAAGAAAATAAAAACTAGAGAACTGAGAAAGTCATCTATCTCTACAATATAGTTAATGAGGTAGAAGGTGAATGTTGGAAATAAAAATTAAAGGGCTGAAAAGTAATAGTTTGAAGGCTTACATTAAAGTGACTTTTTAGAAAAGACAAGCAGTATTTTTGTTATTAATGATAATCATTTGAATATATAATTTTGGCAATGTGGTGTTATAGCATGGTTCAGATGGAAGAATTTCAACATCTCAACGATGATACCAAAGCAGTCCATTTTTCTATATACCCTGACTAAACCCAAGGGCAAGAGTCCTCCCTGGTCTCTTTTGATGCTTAGCAGCACCTGGTTGTGGGAAAAAGAACACCTTCAGCAAACAATCTTTTGGTGACCAAAGTTGTTTGTCTGGGTCAAATTTCTAGGGTCTGGTTGAAATCAACAGTGACTTCAAGATCAATTTAAGTGCACAGTATTTGTCAAGTGTTAAACACTATGATTTGTTTGATGGCTGAATTAAGTACAGGTGTTTTCCACCTTTTTTTTTACCCTTTTCTCACTCCTTTTTGCACACCCATACTACATAACTCCAATTTGACTTAAGTAAAAGGAGTGAAAAGGCATGTGACGATCTCTGGCTTGTGTTCTGTTTCTGTATAAAACAAATCAGATGAAAATAGAGGAAATATGTAACTTAAATAAGAACCTTTTGACAAACATAATGTTCTCAAATTTTGATTGCAAAGTACAGCATTTAGAACAAATTGAAATGAAATCTTAACCTTCTTTGGTTGTGAAATGCATCTTTTTTGGAGGTGAAAGTGAAGGGAAATAAGGAATGCTAATATGAAAAACATGTCAAAGATTGATAGACTGTGAAAACTTTTCAAAGGGATAGTGTTTTAGATGTAAAAGAGGACATTCTTTAAAATAGACCTTCATATTCTCAAAGCCAATAGATTAAATAAACGGGTGCATAAATCTTAAAAGACCACCTATCAGAATAACTTTTCTTTCTTAGGTTAGTAATTTTTTCCACAGTAGAATGATCCTGAATTCTTTTTTTAAAGACATTTGTGTTAATTTTTAAGTTTGTGCTTACACTGAAGTGCCTACCTGAAAGTTGAAGATACCCCTTCTGTGTTAACGGACTCAAGAGTAACAAAGGCCCTCTTCTCTCTTTATATGGTAACAAGAATTTCAGGTTTTTTTCAGCTGAAGTTTAAGGAAGGTGGCAATAGGAAACAGGTTGTTTTTTTCCAAAGGTACTGTCTCATTTTTCCAAGGTAGCCATTTATCTCAACACTCCTGAAAAGAGTGACCCCATTTGAGACTTTATTAATATTTTAAAATAATATAGTTTTAAACAATACCACTACAAAATAAGAAACGTTTGAGGAAAAATCAAATGCCATATGTGTAGTGGCGCTGCACCTCACCACAGGAGGCGATTTTCTAACCCAAAGATGTCACTACTCGAGCAAGTTCATGGAGCTTAATGAGATTCCCAATCAACAGTTGTCGTCGACTTCAAGTGCAGTGGATTTCAGGTTGACTGTGCATTGAAACCACCTGAAGAACTTTAAGAACTAATGATGCCTAGATTTTACCCAGGAGGTTTGGTTTAATCAGTCTGAGGTACAGCCTGAATATCTGGTGATTCTAGTGCCTAGCTAAGCTTAGGAGCTGGTATACCAGTGGATGGAGTCATGCAAAATGGCAAGAGTAGACACACAATGACACATTTCATATTGTTAACTTGAGGTGAATAGTGGGAGACAATTTCACTTCATCATATAAGTTTGTTGACTCCTTGGGACACGTCAATTCTCAGAATGAGAAATTATTCAAACTAGACCCCGATCTCATCTCCTGACCCTTCTTACTCTCTTCCTGGCTGCACCTCGTTATATTCGACTTCAATGCTCCCTAGTTATGTTTCAGCCTCTGATATAAATAGAGTCAAAAGAAAATAGCTATTTTCTAATCATCATGAAGACCTAACTAGACTACATTAAAAGCAACATCGATTTATATTTCAGGGTTTAGAGGGACTTCAAACTATTTGTAATTCAAAATTAATTCATTCGTTTAAGTAATATTTACTATACATTTGCTCTGTGTCTGTTGTTGTGCTTCATTGGGTATACAATAGTGAAAAAGATGTGATATATCAGTTTGGGTAGGAATGGGGAGAGGTAATACTGACCAAAAATATTCAGAATAGCAGCAATTAGAGCAGTAAATACAAGGTACTACTGAAACACTTAGGACCCCTAGGAATCTTGTTTTGTCTTAAGAAGCTCAGTAAGGCCTGAAGGATAAGTAAGAGTTATCCAAGTAAAATGGTAAAATGTGTTAAGGGAAAAGGAAGACCATGTACTAGGCAAAGATAAGCACTCTTGTAAGTCGAGGACATCCAAGTCATGTTAAAGCAATTAGACTTTGTCTTAAAGGAGAGACCATCACATATGCAATTTTGAAATTTTACCCTAGCTACAATGTAGAAGAGCAAGGAAAAGGGCCGAAGTTCCTTTAGTGTTTTGTATACAAAACAATAACTTACATACAAATACACATGTGCAAATTGAACCTTCTCTAGACTTCAAATTATTTAGTGTCTAATTAGGCTCATATTTGTTTCCAAGTCAAATAAAATTACTTTAATGGTAGACTTGATATTTTACCATGCAGAAATTTTCAAAAGGATGTAAAAATATGAAGACTAAATATAATCAAAATTGGATTATATAAAAGAAATATTAGTTAATTACTCCACAATCAGGAATATTTGAATATTTGTTATGGCTTTTCATAACTTGCCAAATAATAGAGAATTTTGTTTTTATAAATCTGGTAATTGAAAACAAATATCAAATCAAAGGTTATCAAAGTGGAATGAAGTATGTCTTCTCAACAAATGAAATGTTTTCATATACTTACATTTTTAATATGAAAGAATTATAGATAATCTTCTAAAAGATCAGTTGAAAAGGTTGGCTATCTACTGTCTTCAAATATACAAAAACTTCCCATTAATTTCAGAACTAGAAAATTGTAACTTGCCCTTCCTTGGCTAATGCTTATTTGGCAGTTTTGAGGACTGATGGATTCAAAAATAAAATAAAAATAGTGGAATTTAAAAGTAATGTTGCAGCCGAGGAAGGGCCTGGGCTAATCTTCACTGACAAGGATCAGAACCACTGGGAGTCAGGACAGTGTGGGCCTGGAAAGAAGTCGGGAGAATCTAAGCATGCTCTGTATTTATGAAGTACTACTACACACAAAAAGCTGAAAGAGCCATGGAAGTGCTGGAAATCACAATTGGGGCAATAGAAGAGAGAAGACGAGTTCTTATTTTAAACATATATAGTAATTACTGCACAAGGCTGGTAGAAGTTTGCAGCTGGCTGGGGTACAGAAAATGAATAATGAACTTTTACTTCAGAATAAATTTATGAAATCATGCTTCAACAAGGGAACTTGCAGCTGGGGGGAGAACGAAGGTACAACAATATTTCTCAAGTAAGTCATTTCAAATATGCAGTCGTCACTCTGACACAGCAATAGGAGAGACGTTCTTGAATCAGTATCAAAGTGGAGTAAGGCTTTTGTTACGCAAAAGGCAATTTTTGTCTCCTTGGCTAACAGATATTTTTCTTTAAGTGAGTACTTATTAACCAGTTTCTAAATCTCTAATTCTGAGGGAATTCTTCTGGAATTACAGGGAATAAGAATTTGGCCGCAGGTGAAGATTTCTCAATTCCTCAAATTTGAACTTCAAAAGATTTTATTTGACTCTAAGGATCCTAAAGCATTTTACCATCTGTGAAATTCACCAACACTTTACAGACATAACTAAGATGCTTTTTACACTAAAGACAAGAGAACCCTCTCCCCCCAAAACTGTTTTCCTTTGCTTAAATTATTCTATTTATATACAATAAGGCTGTCTTCCCACAAAGTTAGCAAAGGAATAGTGAAACAGCATCCATACTCACAGGGTGCACTGTGAGTTGGACCACAGCCATAGTTCTTGGTTAAAAAGCTATCAACTTAAAACTATAAAACATCCAATGATTTCCTTGAAAATAATAGGTTAAACTTTTATGAATACAGCAAAACATGAGAGTGGGTAGGCAATAAAGATAATAATTTTATTCCTTTTTTTGAAATGGAAATAATCTACTAAGTATACTTCAGTGCTTTTACACAATCTTTCACTATTATAAATTTAAGTTAAATCCAATATTTAGTTTAAGCATCCCTTCTAAGAGAGGACAGGGACATTTGCCTTTTCTCTGTATTCCCAGTTATAGCACAACACTTATCCCACAGAAAGTTCTCCGTAAATGTTGTTTAAGAGACAAATAAGGAGTTCAATCTTAGTAAGAGGCTTTAAGTATAAGAAAGTAGACCATTAAACTAAAATGAGTGGATCAAGTCACCTTCCTACTTCTGCTGGTAAGTTCTGAAATTCCTGAAACTTTTCTACTGACTTTGCTCTGAGCACTGGAAGACCAAGAATTTGCATAAGAAAATTGTTCTCAGAGTTGAGTCTAAGGACCCTAGTAAGTCTTAGGAACTAGTGAAGGCAGCAAAAAGCTTTTGTGTATGTTTGTTGTGTCTATTCATAATGACCGTTTTAGAAGTTAAAACTTAAAAAACAGAAATATTTATTAGTTCGTTTTTTACATTTTTTAAAATCTTTTTCAACTTGACTTAGTAGAAGACAATTGAATTCTCTTATCTGCTTCTGTATTTAATTTCTTGAGGCATGTTATTTTGGTTGAAATAAAGAAACTCTGATTTCATACAGACATGTAGTTTGAAAGGGGAGGAGTGTTTTAATAGCTTTTTCACCTAATCATGAATATTTTTTAATTACTACACTAAAACTGGACAAATGGTAGTTTCTTAAAGGTTAGTTGCAATACAGAATTTGAAACCATATCAATGAATCTTTTGTACTACTATATTAAAATCCTTCAGTTTCAACATCATCCATTGACTGTTTAGGAAAGGTTGGTTCATAGAGCTATGGAGACCTTGAAAGCTCAAATCTTATCATGGCAACATATATCGTGAAATGTTTTCCTTGAACAAACAGGCTCATTTTGTTCATTTCTGAGAAAATACTTACTAAATCTGAATATCCACAGCTTGCTTTCCAGCTATTCTTTTAGGGGGAAAAAAGTACTTTTAAAAAAAAAATTTAACTACATTCTCTCTCATCTAAATCTGCTTTTTACACAACTCTCCCTAATACTGTAACATATGACCTGTAAAAACTACTTTTAGAGCAAAAACACTTTTCAGAGGATGTGCTTAGAGATACTTACGTCTCTCCTGTATCTCATTTGCAGTTATCCCCACATGGAAGATGTATACATTATACAAAGATTCTCGAGTCTTTTCTTTAATTTTTTATTTTAATTAATTTAATTAATTAATTAATTAATTTTATTTAATTTTATTTAATTTAATTTTTATTTATTTAATTTATTTTAATTTTCTAATTTTTTCTAAAAAATTTAAATATATTTGATACATGCAAACTATGTTTAAATATTGTAAGGTATATAACACAATTACGAATGCAGCCTCCAACCCAAGAACTACAATAATATTAATAACTTACCTCTATTTAGTATCCTTCCCATAGGCCCAGCCCTCTGACTCCCGTCAACATCAACACTATCCTATATATCATTTATACTTATTTTTCTTTCTGCCACAAACCATCTCATTGCAAACCTTTATTCATGCTCACTTATAGCTGGTTTATTTATTTATTTCCATTGCTCCATTACTTTCCATTGTATTAATCTACCATAATTTATATATGCATTCTCTCGTCAACGAACTGGTTTTTTTTTTAATATTACTAACAGTATTGCTATAGCTTTTTTATACATATCTTCCGGCACACATGGACAAATATTTCTCTGGGTGATACTCATAGGAGCAAAGTTGCTACATCACAGAATATATGAACTTGTAGAATTATGAGATATTTCCCAGTGGTTATAGCAATTAGACTCCCATGAACAACATATCAAAGCTCTACATATTCTCCTACACATTTGGTATTATTAACTTCTTAATTTTCGATCACCCAGTATGTATATAATGAAAGGTCAGTATCTTAATTTGCATTCTTTCTACTATGAATAAGTTTGAGGCTCGATTCAAATATTTATTGGCTATTTTATTATTGTTCTGTCAAATACATGTTCATGTGTTTTTCCCATTTTTATTAGATTATCTCCTTTTTAATTCCTCTTTAATTTATAGGAATTTGTTAAATATTCTGGACAATAATCTATAGTCACACAACAATTGGGATGGCTATATGTGCTCACACACCACCCAGTTACTGAGCTGCATTCTACTTTCTTTATGGTGTCATTGTGTAGGCCCATATTATTACCTCTATCAAATGTATCATTTTTCCTCTTTTGGTTAGTGTCTTGCTTTATAATTCCTCCTTATCCAAGGTTTTAAAGACATTTACTATATTTTCTTCTAAATATTTTACTTTTTTCTTCTTATTTATAAGTACTGGTCCATTTGGAATTAATTGTTGTATATAGTAAGGTAATGCTATAATATCAATGTTTCTACATGGATACTTAATTTTTCCAGCATCAGTTTTTATTTTTTTTATTAAATTATTTATTTATTTATATTTAGATACTTGTTTTTTCTTTTTTTAACTTTTTAAAATTATTGTTCAAGTACAGTTGTCTCCATTCAACAAAACACACAAGCAAGAAAATATAACCAGAGACATTGAAATTAAGAACAAACTGACAGTAACCAGAGGGGAGGTGGGAGAGGATAATGGGAGTGGTGGGGTTAAAATGGATCCAGCATGAGTTTTTAAAAGAGTTGCTCTTTATCTCTTTTTTTAATCCTTACCCAAGGATATTTTTTTATTTCTTTTAGAGACAGAAGATGGGAGAGAGAAAGGGAGAGAAACATCAATGTGAGAGAGAAGTATTGATCTGTTGCTCCCCCGACATGCACTATCCAGGGATCGCATGCACCCCTACCAGGGATTGAACCCACAACCCAGGTATGTGCCTTGACTAGCATTGAACTCCTGACCTTACAGTAATGGGATGACACTCCAACCAGGTGAGTCACACCAGGAAGGGCCCTCTGTCTTTTAATGACCTGTCTCAATCAATACCTAGCCTCTCTAGTCTCTGTCATTGGTGAATTTGTCAATAGCACAGTATCAATTAATACAGCTCTGTATTTTCCATCTCTCTTGAGACACAAATACTAAGTCCTGTAAATGGGATTAGAGTTTCCAGCCAAGATGGAAGTGTAGGTAGATACACTTTGCCTCCACGCACAACCAAAAAGAAGGACAACAAATTTAAAAACAAAAAATAACCAGAACTGCCAGAAAATCAAACTATATGGAAGTCTAACACCCAAAAAGTTCATTCAGAATGGTAGGAGGAGCAGAAGACAGGCAGCTGGAGTGGAGAGGACTCCCAGTAAGGGGTGGCTGGAGGACAAGATAGTCCCACATTTGTGTGCAGATAAACCAGGAGGAACAACAGGAGAGTGAGACAGACTGCGCAACCCAAAGTTCCAGTGCGGGGAAATAAAGCCTCAAAACCTCTGGCAGTGAAAACCTGTAGGGGTTGTGGCAGCAGGAGAAACTACCAGCTTCACAGGAGAGTTTGTTGGAGAGACCCACAGGGTCCTAAAATGTACACAAAACCATCTACCTAGGAATCAGCACCAGAAGGGCCCAATTTGCTTGTGGGTAGAGGGAGAAGTGACTGAGAGCTGAGCAAGCAGCATTGTTCCCTCTTGGACCCCTCCCTCACACACAAGCAACCTGGGTTGCCCCAACCTGGCAAATACCTAAGGCTCTGCCCCTTGCAAAGTAACAGGCTCACTGAGAAAAAAAAATATGTCCCAAATGAAAGAACACATCAAAGCTCCAGAAAAAATACAACTAAGTGATGAAGACAGAACCATCCCATCAGATGTAGCGTTCAAACCACTGGTAATCAGGATGCTCACAGAAATGGTTGCATATAGTCACAAAATAGAGGAAAAGTGAAGGCTATGAAAAGTAAAATGGAGGAAAATATACAGGGAACCAGCAGAGATGGGAATGAAACCAGGACTCAAATCAACAGTTTGGACCAGAAGGTCCAAACATTCAGCCAGAACAGAATGAAGAAACAAGAATTCAAAAAATGAGCAGAGGTTTAGGAACCTCCGGGACAACTTTAAATGTTCCAACATTCAAATCATAGGGGTGCCAGGAGGAGAAGAAGAGTGGTATATTGAAAATTTACTTGAAAAAATAATGAAAGAGAACTTCTCCAATCTGGCCAAGGAAATAGACTTCCAGGAAGTCCAGGAAGCTCAGACTCCCAAAGAAGTTGTAGCCAAGGAAGCACACACCAAGGCACATCAAAATTATATTACCCAAGATTAAAGATAGGGAGAGAATCTTAAAAGCAGCAAGAGGAAAGGAGACAGTTACCTACAAAGGAGTTCCCATAACACTATCAGCTGATTTCTCAAAAGAAACCTTACAGGCAAGAAGGGGCTGGAAAGAAGTATTCAAAGTCATTGGAAAGGCAGGTAACTACATTCAAGATTACTCTGTCCAGCAAAGCTATCATTTAGAATGGAAGGGCAGATAAAGTGCTTCTCAGATAAGGTCAAGTTAAAGGAGTTCATCATCACCAAGTCCTTATTTTATGGAATGTTAAAGGGACTTATCTAAGAAAAAGAAGATAATCAAAAATATGAACAGTAAAATGAGAACAAACTCACAATTATCAACAACTGAATCTAAAAAAAAAACAAACAAACTAAACAAACAACTAGAACAGGAACAGAACCACAGAAATGGAGATCACATGGAGGGTTAGCAACAGGGAGGGGAGGGAGCACAGAGGAAAGGTACAGGGAGTAAGAAGCACAAATGGTAGGAACAAAATAGACAGGGGGAGGTTAAGAATAGTGTAGGAAATGGAGAAGCCAACGAACTTATACATAAGACCCATGGACTAAGGGGGATGGAATGCTGGTGGGAAGGGAGTGCAGGGTGGAGGGGAATAGAGGGTAGAAACAAATGGTACAGCTGTAATAGCATAATCAATAAAATATATTTTAAAAAAATTTAAAAATAAATAAAACATAAAGTGTCTATTTTGGGAAAAAATATAACCTGAAATTTAGGCAAAAGATGATACTTTTAATTGTTCAAAATGAAATATCATTTTCTTCAAATGTCTATCTACCAGTGTGACAGATAAATCATATTGGTTATATGAGTAATTCTAAAATGGAAAATTTTAATATTCATGATACAAATTGGGATCTTAATTAATGGTGTGATAAAAATATCATGACACCTCCTATGTGATGGTGTTTTCCCAAGCTCTACACAATAAATAAAGCTTGTCTTTTCAGAGTAAGATTTGAGCAAGGTTATTTGAAAGTCTGAGTTGGAGGAGCTGTCACATCTCAGTGTCACAAAACTCAGTGTAAGACCATTACAGAATGTCATGGTCAATCAAAAAATTATCCTCCTTATCAGCTTAGCATCCATCACTATCTATATGTGCACCATGACAGAGAAAAACTGGAAAAAGTATTTTTGAAGGTATCAGGAAAACACAGCTAATAAGCCACTTGATGGGTTCTGATGTTGTCTAGTCACTAAAGGAAATGATTGAAGAATCCAGCTTACTAGCAAAGAGCAGGATTTACAAAGCCTCTTTGTTTTTATGGTGTATGACAATTGTGTAATTTTTCCTGCCCTGGCAATAGCAAACTTGATGATAGAATTGGTTCCCAGAACCCTAATTTTTTTAATGTTCTACATGTATACAGATACACACCTCCTAGACTATAAAATAAATATGTTTCTCATATTTGTATGAAGTAATTTTCTTAGAAAGAAGGTCTGTTCTGCCCTGTCCATATCTTGTTCAGTATGATTTAAATTCCTAAATCATTTTTCTGTGAGCTACTATTACCTCATACCTTTGTAGAGATGCCTGTTTTGGTTTAAAGATTTGTTTTAAAAATAGGGCTAAGGAGTTCTCCTGATGGGATGAACATGAATGTGAGGGAAGAGAAAAGTTATAGATAAATCCAAGGTTTTGGGTTGAGCAATTAGGAAAATTGATTTATTATCAAGTAAGATATAGAAATCCATGGATAAGCAGGTTTAGAAAAAGGAAAAGATCAGATTTTGATAAGGTCAGCAAGAAATCTCTATCAGTGTAAATGTTAGGTATGCACTTGGATATTATTTTGAAGTTCAAGGGAGAGATTTTGCCTTGAGGTATAAATAAATAGGGAAATATTGGCATATAGTGGCATTTAAATCCACAAAACCATTAAATCACAAAGGGAATAACTTCAAATGGTAAAGATTAAACATCATACTGATAGCAGACCAGGTTTTTTGTTCAAGAAAAAATAAAATGAGTATGTCATAATTTATTCTAAGAAATAAATTATGTTATTTCTTGGGCATTTCTATTTCCCTAAGTACTTAATTTTACAATCTGTTCTGTAATGTAGTCTAGATTTAGTATCAAACTCATCATTCTAGGGAATAAATTCTTCACTTTTTTGAAAATAAGAATATCTTTTCTATATTATATCATTCCTTTCTGATCAATGGCAATGGTTGAATATCTTAACACAGTGGGATAAAATCACTTCCGGGTAATAAAGTTTTAGTTCCCTCTGCAGCCGAGTAATTATTCATTTGTCCAAAGGCAGCACCAGTCAATTTGCAGGGAACAATTAAGTGAAGATGACTAGCTTTTAGTAAATGAGACATAATTTTCAAAGTCATGATGTGAAAGAGCGAGAAGCAGAGACAGGACAAGAACACAACCTAAAACTCTAAGTTTGATACCATCTACTTCTCTCACTATTTCTGTTAATGTTTTTCCTAGCTGGCCATACTCATTATAAGCAGTTGTTAGAAGCAGCTGTTACTAAGATGGGAAAAAATGAAAACATTTTAAATACTGTTTTTTTAGAAAAAAATAAAACTTAAAAACATCTGGACTTTGCACTGAGAAATATTTTTGGTGAGACTGAAATGATTACGTAAAATATTATGCAGAAGAAACAGCAACTAAATTTCTTCTGTCTTTGCTGTCTGCATTTGAAATCTCCTTTTACTTTCACAGTAGTTTTTGTCAAACACTATGAAAATTTTAATAAATGTATCTAGTTTTCCCAGTTTTTAAATCCTTGAATGTTGCTTAACATGGGGATGTGGTTGCCCAATATTTGCCAATGATGAGAAAAGCCACCCACCCACTTTATGTTCAGTTTTTAGCCTTGTTTATTACAGCAGGATTTTCCCCATCTGAGGGACTTTCCCACCCTTCTCAGAAATACCAAAGTTCAAAGAGGTGAAGGGAGGAGACATGGATGACAAAAGATAATATAAAAGAGGAAATCAAAACCAAAAAGTTGGCTCAGACTAGTAGGACAAACCGTGTGCTCTGTGGGTCCGAGTTAAATATGAGTTAGAGGGTTACGTTATCGCCCTGGTCTGAGCTGTTGTTAAGCCAGTATATTTGTTGTTACTGGAAAAAATAGCATAGCCAAGTCACACTTCCCAGTGGAGGAAAGTGTGGTGTCAGAATTTCAAGAAGGTCCAAATCAGGACACCTGTGTGCCAGATAGGCCCAGCTGCACATGTGGGCTGGCCAGTACTGCAGGACACCATCTGCTCCACACACCAAGTGCCAGTTTCTTTGCTGAAGATGGGTTTGAAGAATGGGACTCTTTAGAGAAAGTTCACAGCTCAGCTGTGACATCCTTAGCCTTTCTCATATTTTAAAATAAACAATTTTTGGAAGAAGGGATTAAAAGCTTATGTTTGAAAGATGACAAGTAGGGTATATTGCTAGCTCCAGAAGAATTGCCTCAGAAGTTCTCCTTCAGATCGGCATTTGGCTTTTCATTGTGGTGACTGATGAAGTACGACCGTAACTCTCAGAAAATTCCAGGTGTTAAGCATGTGCACATTCCAAAAATGCTCTATGTTCCTGTCACTGGGTTTGCAATTATCAGACCAACAAGGGAATATCTCTCTTCCTTAGTCTTTCTAAAACTTAACGAGACATTTGGCCCACACCTTGACTCCCTAATCATTAATGAAAATCTGGTCAGAGTAAACAGGATGAACAATCCAGAATCTATTGAACAATTAGTACTAGTTGCTTTTCTCTTGCTGCACTAAAACTGACATTTAAAAGATCATAAATTCTCATTTTGTTTGTGATTTTGGGGGCTGAATAATCCACAACTATCTTTAAGTCCTTGTTTAGCAAGGTTTCCTTTTCTGAATGATCAGATACTTATAATGTTTATTTTTGTCCTTTAATGGATATTTACAGTTACTCCCCTTGAAGATCATGGTAATTTTAGTTTCTTCATCGGACATGAGAAGACAAGGACTTTGATACTGTGTCTAGAGTGTGTAGGCACAGCCATGCAAAGTTGTTAAACTCCTGTAACGAAGCACAATAAAACCCCAATATAGGGAAAATAATTTCATTCAGTTTTTTTTAGATCAGTAACAAAAAACTTAAATTTTATAATATACCTATAGTTGCAATATCATCCTGAACATGCAGTAACTCTAACAATGATTTCACAGATCACATTCAATAGATCCTCATTGACCAAGATCAGAACATTCACCTTAATTCACTTGAACCAAGAATTCATAATCTTCATTAATTCAAGAATATAGAATGATTTGAGAAATTATTCATGTTTCATATTAAATGTCACTGATCATTTTTCTCAGTGCATGTAAGGCCTGCTCCAGTAAAGCATGCTTTTCCATCCCTGTATAATGGAAAATATCTTGCACAAGAAATGAAGTACATAAAAGAATACTCAAATACATTTGCTAAACTGATATCACATCGCTGAGACTGAACACTGAGACTCAGTCTCAGTGATGTGATATCTTTCCCATTTTTTTTTATTTAAAATAATTATTTTTATTCTTCTATCCTCCACCATTTGTCTTTAGCAACCTCCAATTTGTTCTCTGTATCTATACACTTGTTGTCTGTTTGTATGTTTGTTTTTTATAAGATTCCACATATAACAGAGATTATATGGTCATATGGCATTTGTCCTTCTGTCTGACTTATTTCACTTAGCATAATGCCATTGAAGTCTTTCCATGTTGTTGCAAATAGCAATATATCATTTTTGTTTATGATGAAATCATATATACACACACACATACACACACACATATAGTCTTGACTATTGTAAATAATGCTGCAATGAATATGCAGGTGCATGTATCTTCCCAAATAGTGTTTTTATTTCCTTTGAATAAATACCCAGAAGTGGAATTGCTGGATCGTATGGTAGTTCTATTCTTCATTTTCTGAGGAGACTCGATGCTGTTTTCTATAGTGGTTGCACCAATTTACATTCCCACCAATAGTACCTAAAGGTTCCCTTTTCTCTACAGCCTCAGTAACACTTTTTATTTCTTGTCTTTTTTATAATAGCCATTCTAACAGGTGTGAGGTTGTATCTTTCTATGGTTTTGATTTACACTTCCCTGATATTAATAAAGTTGAACATATTTCATGTACCTGTTGGCTATCATTAGGATGACCTAATGACCTGATGACTATCTGAATCTCAATCACTTTCACAAATTTAAAAAAAAATCAAGTGGTCTCCACATCAACTCCAAGTCTGAAGGCAAGCAATCATGGGACCACAGACACCAAACGCTGAGCTAGGTCCTAGTGTATATGGCCATAGTGTAGCATCTTTCTTCTTGCCTGACTGCTTCCCTCAAACATTTACTGTGCTCTGCACATGATAGAAGCCCACAGCATATTGAGAAAATTGAGTGAGATAACACAAAGTTCTTGACAGAAAGTAGGTTCTGAAAAACTGTCAGTTGCCCCATGTTTTAGAAGGAAGACACTCTGTATTGCTCAGTATCCAACCACACTAATGCTGGCTGTAGTACTGCTTGGAGTGTGCTGAAAATGGGTGGTGATACCAGGTTCAGTATCAGACAGCACTGCCCATGCCTGGACAACGACTATGATTTGGAAGTTGGACTCTTTATCCAGCTTGATTTTGTGTTTATCAAGTAGCTATCATGTGTGCTCTTCCTTTCCTTTTCATACATCTGAGCTGCAGAATATCACTCCTTCAAATCCTTACATTAAATCTTATTATGATAGCTGGTGAATGAATGGAGCTTCATTGAGTTCGCAATTCTTAAATGGATTTAAATTATTGTCTGTTGCTTTGGCCACTCCACCTTGACTCCCTGAAGTATTTTAAATTTGAGATATTCTAAGGTATCTGAAATTTGCCCTTGAAATTTCAGAACATTTTGGTCTCGACCATTAGAGCATTCTCTCCAGCTAGTCTCTCACTTCTTTAAAAAACAGAATTACTGTTGAGATTGGGCTCCACTCTTCTTTATTGATGTTTGCTAAGAACCAGAATTATATTTTTGTGTTAATTTGTTAAGTGCCAGGCCATCAAATATAATTATTCTGCTGTGTTGAAAGCTTGTGTTTTCTAACAAGAAATCAGAGAGCACACTCCAACCCAATTTGTACTCAGTCACTGGGACGACTGTGGCACAAGACCTGAGTGTGGGTCAACGTGCTTCAACGGTGAGAACCGACAGAGATGAGAATTCGGCTACAGTGTGCTGCAGCTTGTGGGGCCAAGATCCTGTGGAAATGCAGTTTCAAGATTTTTCTTGTTAGAAAGCTATTTCCTTCTGACGAGTGTTGGGAAACTAGCAGTAGGGCAAATAGGCAAACAAGGAAATTTACAAGAATTTCCAAAGAGCTTTTTTGAAGCATTGTATTAATTTGAGCAATTGCAAAAACATGTTTACTGAGTTAAGCAGTTTAGCATTTTCTCTGAAATTTTAATTGGATATGTTTGCATTTTAAAAAATAACCTTTGACAGACTTCTTTTTTTGCCTCAGTCCATGAATTTATCTAATAAGTGGCAGGTGAAACATGTGTCACTAGACTGATCTCTAGGGAATTATACGGTGTCTGACTTGTTCCTGCCTCTTCTCTCAGGAAGAGAGTGGGTTTTGGGTGGGGAACTTACTGCTGGCTTGCACTCAGCAATTGCTTCCTGAACACTATGAATCTCTGAGAAATAGTAACCATATTACACTAATTTTGACCAGGTTCCTCAAATGCAAAAGACCTCATTACAAAATAACATTGCATACTTTTTTAAAAATTTAAGACCATAAACCCAACTAAAGGTTTTGCACCGTAAAGTCCTCAGCACCGTGGAAGGGTTTATAATCGAAACCTCAATACTGATATAGTGACTGAGAAAATCTTTTGGGACATTTTGTAAATGTTTCCAAAAATACCCCACTTTTTTTTTTACATCCTCATCTTCTGTGGGATATTTGGTTCATGGAAATAACACAGCCACTCAGCACCAAGTATTTTGAAAGTGGAATGTGAATATGTATAACATTGTTTACAGTCATAAAGTTATTGCCTAAAACAAATAAACATATAAACTATTTCTAAAATTAGTTTCAAAAAGTTCAAAATGGCAGTATCAAACAAATGAGTTGCTGCAGTGACTAATATTGAAAAATAATGTTAAAGTGTGTTTGTTTAAAATAATCTGTGGCATCATTTTGAGTTGCATCTTTATCAAATTTCTTTCTCTGATGTGTGCTAGCACACGTTCTATCCCTCTGCCTTGCCTGGAGCTTGTCCACCTCACAGTCACAGCCCCTCCACCAGTCAATCCTGAGGTCACCAGACTCCCACCCTCCTGCTAGTGCAGCTTTGTTATTTCTTACCATATTTCTAATCCCTTGTAAATCTTCCTCTTCCCACTAATGTTTCTGTAGTGTGCTGTAAATGATGAAATTAGGAGTAGGTTTCCTCAGGGAAGAGTAGCGCTTTTAAAATGGAAAGATTTAAAACATATATTTCTTCTAAAACATTGGGAAAAAAAGGCAGATGGCACCTCTTTACATCATCAGCATAATGTCCAGCATGAACAGGCACTCTCTTGACTACTTATGGAGATAGTCTTACTCTTCCAGGTCAACTTGACTTTCCAGCAAGGGAACCAGAGTTTAATCCATGGAGAATGACAAAAATAAATAGCTTACATTTTTTGTTAAAAAGGAAGAGTTTTTATGCCAGATTGATTTCTAGCTTTGTTATATACATGTTTTGCTTGCAGCAGAAAGCAGAATGTTCCCATTCTTACCACAATTAAAACTAAGATGATTAGCTAACTAAGAGATGCAATGCAAGTGTCCATCCTTAGAAATTTTTATAAAAAGGAAGCTTTATCAAATTGCTAGCTCTAATATTGTATTGGAAATGGAGGCATGAACTGGACAATTTCTAGGTGCCTCTGTTAACCTTAAAATTCTAACTGGATTCCACAAGAAAAGTACATTTGTTTTTATAACTTCATAAACCAAGGACCCAGCATATGTATCTATAAGTGCTTTATTTTTACTATAATCAAAGAATCTAATACACCTAAGAAGTAAGTAAGCAATGAGCAAGTTCACTAACTTACCTAAAGAATTTAATAACAGAAGAATTAAAAAACATACCAATAACAAGTTTCTAGCCGGTTTCTCTGGCCTCCGATTTATCTGCAGGGCAGCACAGCATAGTGACTGAATAGACAGCTCAGTGAGACTGCCGGGCTTTACATCCCAACTTTGCCACTCGCTAGCTGTGTAGCCCCAAGAATAAAGAAGAAACAAGACAATTGATGACATTGTGTAACACATTGAGAAATTTACATTTTGTGCTCTAGAAATGTACATAAAGTGGAGAAGAGCCTGATCAGATTTTTACTTTAGAAAGCTCATGTCTGATGTAGTGTGGAAGATGGTTTGCAAAGTACAAAACTCATACAATAGGGTAATAGTCTCTCAGGAAATGATAATGGTGTGTGTCAAAGCAATGACAACTGGGATGACAATAAAGCAGCTAAAGAGATAAAAATTAATGATGGAATCCTACGGATTAGAAAAATACTGAAGACTTGCTTATCTGATTCCTGACAATTTGAAGTTACAGATAAAAGTCAATTTATTACGAGGAAGTTTTTTTGGATGTTTGTTTCTAGAACAAACTTCCAAAAGAATTGAGCGGGCAAAATGGTCCAGAAATTTAATCAAGCTAAAGACAGATATCTGCATATGTGAAATGATTCCAACAAATAAAATAATATCAGCAAAGAAAAGAAAATGGAACAAAAAGAAAAGAGGGCTGAGGAGAGAATGAGAAGTGCCCACGTTCACACGTAAAATGTTGTGGAGGAATCAGTGGGAAAATAAAAGAGGAATGAGCCCTAAAGGAAAATAGAAATATATAATATTACAGAAACAAAAAGATATATAAGATATAAAGGATAGACAACAGGCTACAAAGTACAGATGGTGTTTAATGGAAAGAAGGACTTTGAATTTCAAGAGACAAGTTAGCAAAATGCCCCTTGAGCCAAATTTCAAAGGGTTAAGATGAAGTAAATCTAGAATGAGCAAATGAAGACTATTATTTGAATGTGAACTGTCATTTCCATTGGTTTCCAATGACAACTTTTCCCCCCACCTCCACATTTGGATGAAGTTTGTTTTAGTTCATTATTAGATAGAAACTTTTATTGGTGAATAGTTTGCTTCCAATATACTAAATTTATCACACACTTCGATGAGATGACTTTCACTCTCAATTCAACACTGTTAATATATTTCCAAATTACCTGAATCATAAGAAACAAAAACGTCAAATAAAAAAAATAAGACAGGGAAGGGAATGAAATAAGAATAATGGTCCCGCACTTCTGAGCAGTGCTGCAAGCGGGACAGCTGACACTCAAAGAGGGATGTAAACCTTCCAAATTCTCAGCAAGCTCTCTGGGCCCCAGGCACTGTGCAGTGTCGAGAAGCTTGCCTTCACAGAGGCTATCTTACTTTGGAGAATATCAGATTAATGCTGTTGGCAGCAGACTCCAAATGTTCTTCCATTGTTTTGGTTCCCGTGCTTAAATAACGAACATTGCAGTGGTTGTTAGGGCCTCCGCTTACCGTGATTATATTTTTAATGTCTGGTGCGCCCTTGCTTCTGTGTAGTTTCACCAATTACTCAGTTATGCACTATTTTGCTTACTTTTTACAAGACAACCGCGACTTAACATCCCTCTTATTGTTAACATGCAAGATGAGAAACGCGACAGTATGCCTGTGTGTGGGTTTTGTCTTGTTTTGTTTTGTTTTACAATTCTTGGCCTTAGTGCAATTGAGTTCATTTGCTCCTTCATGAACATTGCACACACTAGTTTAGTTGTTCCTGCCCACCTGGGTGGGGGAGAGGAAGCCGCCGCTTTCTACTCTGCATGAGAGCACTTGACCTTACTTATTTCTGTGATGGTAGACTGATAAAGGGATTCAGCACAATAACTACATGCACTTTCCTCCTTGTCCCTGTCATACCGTAACTATCATTACTATTATGGCTGCTGTTGTTATTATCCCATTTTATCCACTTAAAAATAAAAAGAACCAGAATTAACTGAGTTTTATCAGAGACATAAAGCTACTGAGTGGTGAGCAGGAATGCGGAGCTTGATAGGAAATTAATGTCATAGGTCTAATACAGACCATCTGAAAGGCAGCTAGGAGGGCATCAAGGTAAGGAAAAAGCAATAGCAGGCTCTAAACCTAGACAACTTTCCCTTTCTAGTCAGTGTGTGGGGTATGTCAGCTGAACCAACCTCAAGCCATTGTAGAGAGGCCATATAGAAGGCCCCAGCTTGCAGCTGGCAAGCACATGGTGGCACACAGATGTAGGGAGATAGGGATGAGGAGTGTGTGGTGGTTGCCATGAGAAGAGAAGAGAATTTATCCAACAACATTCTCTTCTACTCGGGCAACACTGTAATGTATCAGAAAGAGTAGAAGAAAGAAAGGAGGAGTGTGTATTTGCCTTGATGACCCTGAAGAATTGCTGGCAGGGAGGCAAGAACACCAGAAATGAAAATGATGTAGTGCTCTGGTGTCTGCCTTTGTATCCATGAAGTGCTAACATACTTTGGCTGCTCACAGTAGAAGCAGTTGGCAGCAACAGAGGGTTTGGGTTTTGCTGTGGTTTTTAATGAACCTACAGTGATAATCGTCTCGTTAGAAAATATAGTCCTGGCTGGTGTGGCTCAGTGGATTGAGTGCTGGCCTGCAAACCAAAAGTTTGCAGGTTCAATTCCCAGTCAGGGCACATGCCTGGGTAGTCCGCCAGGTTCCCAGTAGGGGGCGTGTGATAGACAACCTCACATTGATGTTTCTCTCCCTCTCTTTCTCCTTCCCTTCTCCTCTCTCTAAAAATAAATAAGTAAGTAAATAAATAAATAATCTTTAAAAAATATGTAAGAGGGAAAAATAAAATAAAGGTCCATGTTCCTCTGAAGTCCAGAATAACTACAGCAAATTGTAGCAGCTACCCTGGTAGTTGAGTATGCAGCCTCTGACATTCTTTTGCATTGGTTTTGTTTTTACTTTCTCTGCTTACTACTGTGTGATTTGCAAAAATTGCATAACCTCTCTGTGCCTCAGGAGAATTAGTGTTTTAGTATTTATATAACATTCCATCACTTATAAAACTAAGGATGATACTAGGCCTGGCTTCAAAGGCCTGTGGAGAAAATCAAGAGTTAATTCAAACACAGCATTTAGAGCAGAGGTTGGCACAGGGTAAATACTCAATGGAACCTCTTACTCTAATGTGAAGTGTGTTCTAACTACTCACAAGCCATTTGAAGAAAATAATATTCTGAAAATCACTCTTTTCTTCCAGTCCCCAGAAGAGAAAACATTCTCATTTCACATGATAAAACATCATATGGAGAACTAACATCTTTTAGTAAATGTTTGGTTAAGTACACCACTTGAAGAAGTCACTCCCCTTAACTGTGATGCTTTGGTTTATTTTGGGACTTAATGTACTTATTCATTCATTGATTTTGTTTGTTTTAGACAGGTTGGGGCATTTAAAATATTGTAGTATTATGAAATATGTAAAGTTAAGATATTCTGTGTACCAAATTTTAATACATAAATAGAATCAACCAATGGAATTAGACACTATAATACATTAAAAAGGATATAGATGCACATTTGTCCTTTTGACTTGACTATGGAAGAGAGATAAATAACTTTTATTAAAAATGTATTACTTTTGTGTTTTGCCAGTTTTATTTCTAAATTTATTATTTGGACCACATTGATAAACTGAACTAGTATTAAGATCTCCAAAATATAATCTGTTATACAGGCTCAGTGGTTGTAGAATGTATTAGAATAATAATTTTCTGTTTTCAGAGCTACATAAGTGAATTATGTGAAGTCCCTCTGCCTTAACGGTTTCGCTGATTCAGTTTAACCTCACAAAGTCCGGAATTGAGGGGACGAGCTCTCCGTAAGGACTTCTGATTAGACGTGATATTGTGGCCTTCATTCCTTGATCTGAACTGAAGTGGGCAGTGACCCAAAGTTGTTAGTGTGGGAGACCCACTGGGAAGTCACTATTTAAAATATTTGGATGGTGACTTTTCTTCCTGTGGACAGATGTTCCTATTAAAAAAAAAAGCAAACAACTAGAATAGGAACAGAACCACAGAAATGAAGATCACATGGAGGGTTATCAGTGGGGGAGTGGGACGGAAGAATGGGGGAAAAGGTACAGAGAATAAGTAGTATAAATGGTAGGTAGAAAATAGACAGGGGAGGGTAAGAATAGTATAGGAAATGTAGAAGCTAAAGAACTTATAAGTATGACCCATGAACATGAACTAAAGGGGGGAATGTGGGTGGGAGGGGGTGTGCAGGGTAGAGGGAGGGAAGGGGAAAATGGGACAACTGTAATAGTATAATCAATAAAATACATTTAAAAACAAAATAAAACAAAACAAAATTTCATATTGTACATAAGTTGACCTCTTATTTGGGAGACTGGTTTATATTTGCCCTAAAAGAATCCAACAATTAGACAATAATATGTCACTCTTCTTTAGTTCCTAGCAAGAGTAGATGGAGGAGAAAGAGAAAATTAACTTCTGCTTACCTTAAATAGTAATACTAAATTTTTGTTTTTCATTCCATATTTAATTTTTCTATGTAACCTTAAAGCAATTCTACACAATGCAAAAGCTATCTATTATTTATTATGAATGTTGTTCCCTTTAGCATTTTACTTGAAAATTTTTTTTAAAAATGGCCCCATAAGAGGCACAGGCAGACACAAAGTCACCTAAATCTTTTCAATCGTCAGTTAAATAACTAAGAGCAGCTTTATCTGCTTTTTGTAGATGAGGACAAGTGATAGAGGTATAATGAAGTAAAATGGCTTTAAAGGGCCATCAGGGAGTGACAGACAGAAAAAAAAATGTAATTTATTTTGATGTTACATCAATCCCAAGAAATGAATCAGAAGAGAGTTTGTCTAAAATGTTAGATATACTGAGTATTATAAAAGGCCTCTACAACATAATGGTATTTTAATGTACATTTCAAATGATTGTGCAGGAAAAAAAAGAAAGTCTCAATATTCTCCTAGAACAGAATACATCGGTTAGCTTTCTATCATATTCCTTTCTCAACTTTAAAAATCTATAGTATTTGAAACATCCTGGACCAGAGTTTATTTCAGAGGAGAGCACTGCAGAAGACCATGGTAGGGTCGAAGTCACAGCTGCAGTGAGTTTATGGAACTTCGTCCCTCGCTCTCGCTAGACTAGCACAAAGATGAAATGATGGATGCTCATGCTCACATTATCATTAAAATACTTTTCTTGCTTTTCATGAGGTAACCATCCACTTGTATCCACTATCATCAATTCTGTATTATTTGCAGCAAAAGGAAAAAAACTTTAGTGTAGATTTTTTCAAAATCTTTTTTTTTTGGAAAATTTCATTTTAAAAATGATTTACTTTCCTGATTTCATTTAATGCCTGTTGATGTACCGAGGAGATGGCAGATATTTACTCTCCAGCAAGGGAATGTTGGGCTGGGGTTAAAAAAAATCATGGATAATTTCATAAAATGAGGCGATCACCTACAGAAAATAGAGTGTATAGTTTATTCCAGCTAGCAATTTCACGCATGTTTGTGCATGCAAATTGATACAGCATTTCTATTGAAAAATGCAATATACAAATACTAATGCATTCTAACCAACTCCCTCAAGCTTTTGTTTCAATGTATTTCAAGCATTCTTTTTTCACAACATAACTTCATCCAAACCACTGTCATCCAAATGTCCAAGTTACATTAGGAAATTATGGAAGCTGAATTTACATTAAACGAGTTTCAGCTTCTTTTTAGAGATGCATGTCAGGAAGCTTATCTACCTTTAAAATGTAATTATTTTCCATAATTTTTCATAACTTTTAAAAATATTTTAAAATTCTATAGCATTAAATTCAAATTAATTAATCTGCTTGCCTGAACAGACAAAGCAAGGAGTAAGGACTAAAAGAAGCAATTATAAACATAAATCAAAAAAGTTTCCCATTCCCCCCCAAAAATCATTGTGTACCACAAAGGTAAAATGATTTTATAAATTGATTTTTCTAAAATTAATCTTTCAGATAGCCGTAAAAGTTGATACCTGAAGCCCCAGAGGTGATGTCAAGCAACAGTTTACTTAATCAGAATATATTTAATCGTATGATTAGAAGATTTTGTCTAAAATTACCTTTGATTTAGAAAATTTGCAATTGTCTCTTTAGAGCATGAAGTATATAAATATTGACAAACTTATATGTTAGTAACAATCCTACAATCTAGTTTATCCCATATATACATACGTTCACTACCTCTTTAAACTCATTAGCAATAGATGCAAACAGAAAGTCAAATTAAGACACTAATGTGAATAATTTAGCAGAAACATTTTTGCTACTTCTGTACCAATCCCAAGAATATTACTATATTCAATTTTCTAAGTCAGGTTCTGTCATAACTCATAATTGTATCTCTGAAAGCAAACCTAAGAAGAACTGTAACAACTTCGGAAAACTGTGTTTTCTCTGAAAGCCCTCTAACTCATTCCTGAAATTCAAAGGCACATTTTCAAGGAGTGACTTACAAATAATGCACCTTGCCTATAGCAAGTAGGATTCCTATAAATAAGGGGAGGTGGAGGAGGATATAGGGAGTGTAAATGGGGTTGGAAGGAAACTTGACTTGGGGTGGTAAACACACAATATAGTGTATAGATTCTTTGTTGTAGAATTGTTCACCTGAAACCAGCATATGTTTGTTAACCAGTGTCATCCCAACAAATTAAAAAGAAAAAAGAATGTTTTCTCTGTATGAAATCAAGCTACAGTGAATCGAGAAAACCTTGGGTCCTATTTAATCTCATTTTCAGTTTTGTAGATTAACAAATTATTAAAATTTTTTGATAATTCCTTCTTCAATGGCAATAAAATTTTTATTTTAATTTTCTATTCTGAAAGTAAATCAGAAAAAACTACGTAGACAATTTTCACTACAGAACAGAAAACCAAAGAGTGCCTAATGTGCCTACTTGACGTTGCATCGTACAGCTCCCTGTTCCTGTATCTCTGAAATGCATGTATTTCGATATCACCAGTCCAAGATGGGCGAAAGAGAGAAAATTAAACTGTATTAGGTCTCGGGATGACACTATAAAATGTACCTAGTTTGATCATTGGCATTTTACTTCCAGTCTTCTCAATCATTCATATTTTTCTATCATGATGAACAAAAATTCAGCTTAGCTATGTTTCAGTTCTAGTTTCTCTCCGTAAAAGGAAATGACATCTTCCCTTTTGAAAAGCCTTTTCTAATTTTCATTCCATTACTGAAAATAAGAGTATTAAGAATTTTGGTGACTACATAACTAGTAAAAAAAAAGATAAAAAGGCCCATAAATAGTCAAAGAAGACAGATTTTTCTATTTGTTTCTTCACAACAGTATGCATTTGAGATCACACGCCAAACAAGTGAGCAGCCAGAATATACAAAAGATACTCCTCACACTCCCCTGCTATCATCCTGCAATTCAACTTAATGTTCTATTTTATGTTACCACTTTCTCTGATGTGTTACTATTTTCTCACAAACCCAATAACAAATTTTAAGGATCTAATATTGCAGTTTAATAAATACAAGAAAATACATTATATAGAATGACTAAGTTACAGAGGGCATATGAGAAATTCAACTAAAAATCAACTCACTTTTTAAATAAATAAATAAATGAATAAATAAATCTTCAGTTTAATAAAAACTTTCAAATTAAGTTGCAATCTGTTTAAGGAGCAGAAGTAGACAGAGTAACAGGAGCAGACATTTACTACATATTTATATACAACCTATATTATCAAAAAAGGGTTCTGGGGTGCATCCTTCAGAACAGCCCAGGCAACCCCATGGCTAGTGACAGTGCTGATGTAACTGAGTATTTGGCTGAGGAGCATCAGGTGTTGGGGCTCAGCGGTGACAGAAACAGAAAGTCCTCTACAGAAACTCACAGCCTGTGTGTGGATTGGAATCAAAAGAAACCTCAAAAAAACATTGGGTCCATCCCTCTGTCCCTGGCTGAACTAAATATTTAGCTCTTTTCAACAACTGATAAGATGGAATTTGAAGTCAGCTGCATTAGAGATATGTCTGAGGTGCCTAATTTGTATCGAGAGCATCCTTTCTTTGCAAACTATGCCCCATCTCATGACGGACTTGTAACAGAATGTTGAATTTGTTCCGGTTGAAAATGTCAGGGTGTTTCTGAAGGAAGAGAATAAGGATAGTGGTCATGTATGTGTGGAGATACGTGACACGTGTGAGAATATGCAAAGGATATGTATGTGTGTGTTATGTATGCATATGTGTAGTTTATTTCCCTCAAGACCTTAAAAAAAATCCTGTGATTGCAGAGTTGTACTCCATTGAGAGGATAGCTGAAATGTTTGACATTTCAAAGCCCAGGAAGCTTTCTGGAACTGCAAAACCAGCAAAACTGTCCCTTGAGAGGACGGTAGGGGCCAAGCGCGGGCCAAGTGTTCCCTGGCTGTCCATCCAGGACTGGCCCAAGCTGTCAACCTTCACCCCGCCGCTTGCGCTGGGGTCAAGGGCAGTGGAGGATACCGGGAGTGCACAGAGCCTCTGCAATTGGCTCCTCTGATGCAACAAGGAAACCGGGGATCTGTGGGGGCAATGAGCTGCCTTCCTTCATGGGTTGACAGTTCTGCTGTGTGAAGTGCGTTTGCTGTTTGGCAAACTGGCTTTCAGTTTTGGCTTCCTACAAAAGGAGCGGAAGGAGGAGCTGTCGTGGTTGCCAGTGCCCACATGGCCCCCTCTCCTGGCCACTGAACGCCAACCACCGCTGGTGCAGTGTGTGCACGCTCCTGTCTTTGTGCATGTCTTTTTGTCTAACTGTTTACATGTGACTGTCAATCCATCTGTCAGACAGAGACACAGAGATTCCCGCGGAAAGTTCCCTCTAGCAAAAATGCCTCCGGGGTTTTCCTTGCTACATCGCTGGTTGACCGCGTCTATGATGCTGTCATTGTCACTTCGTTATTTTGCTTCCTCCCGGGTGATTTATTCACAGTTCTACAGCAGTGAGAAATGCGCGCTTATTGAAGCTTTCTGTCTGTGACCTTACTTCTTTGAAAAGAAAATGTGGTTGGGAGGAAAGGAGAACCTGAAAAGGGGTAAGCGCCCGTGCCCTTTAAATTGTAAAATGTAATGATTAAGAGCCCAGAGCCCAGACTTAGCTGGGATTGGAATCCCACTCTGACATTTAAACTAGCTGTACACCTTTGGCAAAAAGCTGCTACTCCGTGCCTCAATTTCTCCATGTGCTGAATAGAGATAGTACCAGCGCCTAGCTCACAGAGTTGTGAAGATTAAATATATGCAAAACTCTTAAAACACTGCCAATTATTATGTGTTAAATTTAACAACATCCTCAGCATTGTCGTGTTAAATTTAGAGGAGGACCATTCTGGCCAATTTCCCCCACCACCACGCACTAGATCTCGATACAGATACATGCCCATACCCCAAAGCAAAGGTGAGCCAAACCCTAACCCATCCGCTCCACGCCCTCCAGTGCCAGCAGCCACCCAGCCACCTCCCCTTGCAGACCTGCTCTGGGATCCCCTCCCCAGCTGTCGTGTGCGCCGCACCTTGTGGGCGCATTCGGAAGGTCAAGGGACGCAGAGGGAAACAGCGCTCTCCAGAGCGCTCATTCCTCCCTCTCCTGCCAGAAGAGTGTATTGGGGGTGTTTTCCTACCTGCCCCAGGTTTTTGCCCTTCTTACTGCCGCCGAAAGCCAGTCCTTGGTATGTGCCCGCAGATCGATTGGCGGCCTGTAAAGGCGTCTCCCCTCCCAGAGAGGACTTGATGGAGTTGAGTTTGGCCCGCGAACTGATGAGCTGTGAGCTCTCCACCATCAGCACCGCGGCCAGTAGGAGCAGGCAACGGGACGAGTCCTTGCCCCGCATCGACGCGGCCATCTCCCAGCGAGGGGTCCCCGGGGAGGCGCAAAGCCCGAGGGATGCTGATGCAAAGGGAGGGAGGACCCCAACACGGGGCCACTCACTCGGGCCGTGGAAGCTCGCAGGCAGTTCCCCCAACCCCACTTGGCTGTGGGGCCCAGCACTGTGTGAACTCAGTCTCAAGCCTTGAACCAGGAGCGAGAGCGACCCAAGCAAGACCCACTTTCTCCACCAGGGAAGGAAGTTCTGTAGTAACTGGAAGCAATCAAAGGCGAGAGGCCTTCTCGCCAAGGAGGCGTGACCCGAGGTGCAAGAAGACTCAGCTCCACGGACAGAACCGCTTCTGCTGTTCCTTGCTCCACACCTCCGTGGGCAGTCCAGTCCTCCTCTTAATTGCTCAGGAGGTCTACACTAGTTCCTTCGCTTTCGGCCTCCGCTGCTTTTCTTTCCTCTTTCTTTCCCTACCCTTTCTGCCTCAACCTTAGCAAGACTCAAGTCCTCCTTTTCAGTGTCAGCGGGCGCTATAATGCAAAATCAGGAACCGCCCCCAGACACGACCCTGCAGGTCTGAGAGAAGCACAGGTCCCCCCACGCGAACGCGTACAGTCGTCCGAAGCGTCGTTCCCTGGTCACACCCGGCAGCCAAACGCTGCCAGGGACTCCGCAATGCTCCGGAGCTGCCCTGAGCTCCGCGCGGTCTCCCGCTCTGTGTCTGCTCTCTCACCGCTACCCCCTTTGCTTTTTATAGCTTCCATAGTGTTTTTTTTTTTCCTCCGCCCCCAATTCAAGAGTGACAAAGAGTGGAAACGGTTCTCTCACCCCGCATGTTCCCGCCCTCGTCTTCTCCTTCCCCCTGCGGCTTCCCCTCCAGGATCTCCCTCTCTTCCTCTCCCTTCCTCCTTCACCCCACAATCGAGAAAATGGGATTCACCCCCAGAGGAACATGAGGGCTCTTAATTCCTAACAGCAGCTCCAGAGGGTGGAGGGACCTCTGGAAATAAGAGTGAAAATGTGTAAGTGGAAAGGGGCTAACTACGCGCTTGGGGAACGCCAGCACCTTTCCTTAGGTTCCCAGCGCGTCTTCAGCCCCAGACTCCGAGCACGGAGCACGGGAAAAGCCCTGCAGAAAACAGAGGGGAGTGAGCGTTTGGGCGTTAATACTGTGGTCTGTGTACGCTCAGTCTGTCTGTGCCTCCCAGTGGACAAAGAGGCTGGCGCTGTGTTGGCGCGCCTGCGAGGTGCCCAGCTGACCCGGAGGGGGGCTTTGTAAGCCGGGAGAAGAAAACCAGAGAAGGGTTGGAAAAATGGTCCTAATTCTTTCTCCTGGAAGCGTTTAGGACTTTCTACTGAAGATATTCTCCACCCTTCAGCCCTACGCTACCACACATGCAACCTATGCCCACGTCTCTGACGAGCTGGAAGGAGTAGGGGTACCCCTGAGTGTGTTTCCAACGTTTGAACCTCACAGCTCCACCGGGCATCTTAGCCCGCCAGAGAGGAATGAACGGGGGCGGGGAAGGGGGGCGTTCAGTGCGTCCTTCCTCGGCTTCCTGGCTCCTAGCCCCTAGGAATTACATGGGAAACCTTTCTTGTCACACCCCGCGCGGCTCAAGTCGAGTGTGTTGCCGCGGAGGTCCCACGAGGCTCCGGGAAGCGCTGGGGTGCGCGGGCGCGACGCTGGGGGGCGCCAGTAGCAGCGGCGGGGCGGGGAGCGGAAGAACTACAACAGGTAAGTTGTCCTGGCAACAACCTTCAGATGCTAGCCAAGGCTTCCAAAGCAATGCGGGGGATTGTTAGGGAGTTGCGGTATTTCGCCTTCTCCGCCGGCCTTTAACGCCTGCGTGCAGAGAAAGCGACGCAGAACAGCCCAACTTGACGGTTAACTGCTAGGGGAGGAGGTTTTTCTCTCCCGCTGCACGCTAGAACTTTCGTACCTGGGTTCCTTTGCTTTCACACCTGATCCTGGCACACACCACGTACATACAGGAGGAGTGTGATTTCATCATGTGTCTAAGTGGGAACGTTAGTGACTCTTTCTTCCCCCCCCCCAAAAAAAAAGGCCAAGTTCAAAGTGTGAATTTATGGCTGGGTTCTTCCCGACAGCACCAGCTTTGCATATTTCTCTGTCCCAATCTGAGTCTGTCTACCATGGAACTCTCCATTTTCAGAAAGTTTGTTTGTTTGTTTGTTTGTTTGTTTGTTTGTTTGTTTTTAATACACAGGCAAAGGGGGGTTAAAACTTTAGGCGCCCTCTGGCATATGTTTTTATCTTTGGGTTGCCTTGTGCTTCCCTATGGTAAGATTTTCACATTTAAAAATTTCTTTTTACTTTTTAAAAATATGCTCAGGAGTGGATTTTTTAAGGACAAGAGGAGAATTCCAGGCGCTAGTGGAGGACAAGGAAACTGACCCCTACTCTATAAATAAGAACTTAGGACTCAGAGCTCAGATTCTGCAGAAGGGTAAATCTTTTGCCTTTATTCTGATTTGCCAATGGAAAAGCATTAGAGAAATGGAGAAAATTAAGAATCTACTGGTTCAGATATTTTTCATTAGTATTTTAGAGCAAAATGAAAAGACAAAAGAGAGCCAGCCAACTACGTAGGAGGGAATCGCTGTGCATTCATTTCTACTGAGAACATAAAAGAAATTTTGAAGATACTTCACCTGTTTCTGTCAGTTCCCTTTTTTCTTACCTCCAAACACAATAAGATTCCACCTAACACTTGCACTGTGTGCTGCTAAAAAAGAGAAGTGATTCCAAGCTCAGCATATTTACTCTCAAGAAACTCCTCAGCTTGGGGTATCATGATAAAGACATTGCCTCAAAGGCTTATACAACACCCCACAAGCTCCAAAAACGAACTTTTACAATGACAGTTAAAAATTAAAATTCAGCCCTGGCTAGTGTGGCTCAGTGGGTGAGAGTTGGCCTGTGAATCCAAAGGGCCCTGGTCAATTCCCAGTCTAGGGCACATGCCTGGGTTTCCGGCCAGGTCCCCACTAGGCAACCACACACTGATGTTTCTCTCTCTTTCTTTCTCCCTCCCATCCCCTCTCTAAAGAATAAATAAAATCTTTTAAAAATTAAAATTTACAGGAAATTCACTTGCACAATATAAAATCACACTCTGGGATCAAATACTAAAACCTACACAACTACACCTAAGGCAAAAACAAAGAGATCAAAACTAATTTCATTCATGATCCAAATGCTGTCCATGAAATTGTGTAACAGACAGAAACAGATGCACATAAACCATATGCAGACAGGTAGATAAGCATACACAAAATCATCATCTCACTGCAGATAAACGTAGTCTTTGGATTACGGTCAAAACCCCACGTGTGTTTCTTCCTGTGTTTTCATAGGTATGAAGAAACAAGATCCATACTTAATTGGAAAAATAGACTTTTTAGGCCTCTTTCAATAACATCATTAGGTAAAAATAGAAAAGCAATACTGTAGAGAAGTAAGGATAGGGTCCTCTCATCCAGAAGAAAGAACCTCTGTGAAAAGTTTTTCCTTTGACCCTCCTTCCCTCATTCTTAACTCCTCCGGTCGTGGGGTCACTTTGGTTCCTAGAAAAACCACAACTGTCTCAACAGTTGTTTCTGGATCCTGGCTTCCTTCTGCATACTTAGCCCCAAGGTGAGCTAAATGTATACATCATCACCTTATTCTTGTTTTCCATCCCATTGTCTTTCTCCCTGAGTTAGTAACCACTTCTTAAAACAGTCTGTTTAGCAGTTGTTCATTCACTAACTGCATATGTATTAAGTTCAGGGCCTTGAAGATACAAAGTTGAGTCAGCCAAGGCCCCAGTCATAGAGAGGCTTACAGTGTATTGTCAAAGCCAAGCCTCACCAAAATCTGCCCTTAGCCTCTCTCTGGAGTTGCTGCCATGAGCCTTCCTCTGCTCACCCACTGCTGGATTCTGCCCATTCCAGTCTCTCACAGGGTACCTGGACCTTCTGATCTAGACTGCATTTATGTGACTTAGGGAATAAAAAAATTAGAGATGACCCCCAGAAAAGTTCCACGTAAATGTATATGTAACTTTTTCTCCCTGTAATAGTTGTACAGGGAGAAGATGTCCGAAGAAATGACACTAATTGTGGCCATCTTAGGTTAGTAAGAACAAAAGTATGGTACTGTGACAAACTTGGGGAGATTAGTGTTTAGTAGTTCTTACAGGACCCCAAATCATCTTGTTCACACAGCATGCACATGAAAGACCTTCTTCTTGTTGGATATTAAAGGGTTTGGAAAATACGATTATGTGGTTTTCCTCCACAGTAAACTAGGCTACCTGGTTCTTTAGTCTAGCAGTACGCACACTTGAATTTTATCACATGAGAATTTTATGTTTCTTTGCCTGAAAAACAATGACAGTACCATGTATTGATGTCAATTACATTTTAAATAATTTGCAATAAATGTAAGCACTGGTGTTGTGAACATTTTTTGTGTGTGTTTCTTTTTTAAAGATTTTATTCATCTATTTTTTGAGAGAAGCGAAGGGAGGGAGAAAGAGAGGGAGAGAAACTTTGATGTAAGAGAGAAACATTGGTTGATTTTCTCTCATACTCGCCCCAACCAGGGACCCAAACCCACAACCCTGACTGGAAATCGAATCAGTGACCCTTTGCCTTGTAGGACAGTGCCCAGCCTACCGGGCCACACTGGTGGGGGCATTTTTGGTGTTTCTTGGTGGGACTAATTTTCATACCACATATAAAAATTGCATCTCCTATTTGATCCCTGCTGTAATTTCACTTGTTAACCTTCTTCTATCTTGATCTCTTGAACAACAGGAACAGTTAATGAGAGAAGGCTTTGTCACCTGCTTTTGAAGCATAAGATGTGCTTGATATGAACATGCACCAGTGAAATGGTTCAGGGGATTTCATAGCAAATGAATGAGAAACATGACTGTTTAGCCAATGCTTCTTTTTTGATCCTTGGCATATCAATCTCCTCCTCAATACTTTATCTGCCACCCAAATGAAGAGAATTACCGAACAGATGCCTTCCTTAGACTTGAACCCAACTAATAAAATATGTGCAAATAATGTAGTCAGAGACTCAGGGAGACAAACTTCTATTGGTATATGAGTTACCTTATGTGGAAATGAAATTAGGAAAAATCTCTAAATGTTTAGTACCAAATATTACCCTTTATAATACACCATTTCTGCTGCTTCTATACACTGCATGTGGAGTGCACCTACAGAAAAGAAGAGTCCATTAGAAGAAACCAACAAGGCCTCTGCCTCACTGCAGCAGGGCTTAACACTGCTTCCCTTGAAGGAGCCATGATAAACCACTTGGTAAAAGGCCACAAAGAACACCAAGAATGTAATGGACGATTGCATATACTGCAGCTTTGCTCAGTATAACAAAGCCTCTTGGACACTAAATGATCACTTTTCAGAGAACCAAAAAAGTCCCTATACAATAAGGATGCTGTCTTAGTCTGATTAGGCTGTTATAACAAAATACCACAGTCCAGGTGGCTTAAACAACAAATATTTTATTGTCTCATGGTCTAGAGGCAAGAAATCCAAAATTAAGGTGTTAGTAGATTTGACTTCTTCTGAGGCTTCTCTCCTTGGCTTGCAGAAGGCTTCCTTCTCACTGTGTAGTTCCTCTGTCTTCGTCCAAATTTCTTCTTTTTTTTTTCAAAATTTTCAATCTATTCTTTTTAGAAAGAGAGAGACAGGGAGGGACCAGGAAGGTGAGAGAGAGAAACATCGACCAGTTATTCCGCCCATCAATTCATTTGTTGTTTCTCGAACGTACCCTGATTGAGAGGATCGAACTCGCAACCGTGGCATATCAGGGCAGTGCTCTAACTGACTGAGCTACTCATCCAGGGCCAGATTTCCTCTTCTTATAAGGTCACTAGTCTTATTGGATTAGGGCTTGTACTTAAAGTTAATTACAGTTTTAAACACCTTATTTCCAAATGTAGTTATATTCTAAACTGCTGGTGGTTGGATAGGGTTTTCACACATGAATTGTGCAGGGAGGGCAAAAACTTCCTTTACAACACATGGATTTATAAGCATCATGCATATTAAAACATTTGGGGAAAGAGTAACATTTCCGAAACTCTATCAGAATTCCTAAACTTAATGTGAGAGATGTGTCATACACTTAAACACATTACTTAAATATTCCTGTTACCATTTTACCTTTGGCCTGTGTTAATGATATTAACTTCACGACCTTCCTTCCTTGTGTGAATTATGGCTAAACATGAACTCAGCCGACTGAGTCTGACTGTGATTGCCAAGGTTCCACGGGGCCCTGAAAGAGAAAACAAAGACTACAAGTCCTGTGCCAAGAAGATAAGGTCAGAGCAGTTTCTAATGCAAGATGGAAATGATAAAATACGGGAGTAGATGATACAAAACTGAAATCTTGACAGAACAAAGAAAAAGGAAGTGGCCATCAGAAATAGGGTGATCTAGTGACCAACAAGCTGCTGTTACTAACTTAATTTGTTCATTTGTTTAATTTGATTTGTTCAGTTTATTCAGTAAATTAATAGTCACTTGGAATCACAGCACCTTTAATTAATTCAAGGCAATGCTAAATATGCAGAAGCAGAGGGAATATCTAATTTCATTGAAACTGCTCATGAAATCATTTTTTAATGTACACGCACTTTGATCACCAAGTTCTGAAATTATTAAGAAAGATGAGTTAGAATAGGCTTAAATTTAGTTTAATTTTTATTGTTGTTATTTTTCTTCTTTCTGAGATCCATTAAATGCCATTTTGGTTGTTAGTATCGAGGATATATGTGCAAATCTGTATATACCTAAGACCAAGTAATATCTCCTAGAACATAGCAACTGTTTCCATGGTCTAGATTTAGGTTAGCCTTCCTCTCCAGTATCACTGTTGTGTACTTTAATTAACAAGAAAGTAAAATTCTTAAATATTTGATCAATTTGCCTTTTTAGGTATTATATTATAGAAACTGGGTATTTGTATTATACAAATATGAGCTTAGTGTACAATATGGAATTATTCAAATTTTGTAAGTTACCCTTTTGTTTACTTAACACTGGTGCTGATACTGGGGCCAAGGATCATGCAAACAGGCACCCTTTCTAACATGAAAAGGTGAAATACATTTACAACCTTCTAAACACTACTTTCAATTTCATGGAGTTACCTGATTTTCCTTCTACATGTTTCCATAATTCCAATAGTTCATCCATTTAAAAAGCTCACAATTACAAGTTCTGGTCAAAAATTATGCTTATGATAACATTTATTGTCTTTAGCCAAGTGTAGATACAGCCTAAGACTCTGAAATATGAGTTAATTTGTACACTGTTGCTCATTTGCTAAGCACTTTCTGGATGTAGCAGACATGATCATCTGATTTTGACCACCATTTAGTGCTTAAATGCTTGTAAGGAAACCACTCCGAGTAATCCATCAAAGCGAATCCATATACATGGTGGATGGAAATTGTAACTTATCATGATACTATGGTTTGACAACAGGAGAGCTCCAGTTAACTGTTAGAAATGTGCTTTTAAAAAAAAATCAATGACCTTACACAGTTATTCGTCTGAGAGACTTGGAGAGGTCCAAATTCGTGCAGCAGAGGGCAGTAATGCACATTTATCAATGGTAAGAAAGATGAAGAGCTAGAGATTATTACCAAGTAACCTTTCTGGAGAAAAGTGTTTAAAGGCCTTTTTTATAGCAGTGTTAGTGAGTAGAAGAAAGTGACCAAAAAAACACAAACACTGTCTACCCCTCCCATGAACAGGCTGAAATAATTCACAAACCTAGATTGTCAAGATCTAAAACAAAAAGAAAATAAAATAAAAACAAAAAGCCAAACTAAAACAGATAGATTTCTTACCCAACTACACATCAATGCAGAGATTGCTCATAGACCAATGGAGTCTCCGCAAAAGCTCCAAACCACTCAGGAACACAGGCAAATAAACTATGTTGTAAATGGTCCAAAGAATGTGCAGAATGCACTAGAAATAATCACCTACTTAATTTTTCTACCACTTCATTCTCAAACTATCTCTGGCTACTTGAAAAAAATGCAACAAAATCCAAGGTGCTCGGCAGTGTCCCTCCTTCAGTTCCTGTGGCCACCCAACACAGTATCATTGTTTGCGGCTGTTTGTCCTGGGTCTTTACAAAGCTACTTCAGCAAGCTCTTTCTCACCTCACCCTATCCTGACTTTACTCTGTGTTCTATTGTAGTACCTGTGATAAATGATCAGTGTTATTCAATGAGTCTACAGGTAAAAATTTAAAGGTAGAGTCTGGGAATGCATGATGGCATAGTTTTTAACTCCTGCTATACAAAACCACAAAAAGACACTAGTATAACACACACACACACACACACACACACACACACACAATATCTATTGCAAAATTAGGCAACAAGGTGAGTGAACAAAATCACCAGCAGTTATAAGGCTCATATAATATTAGTTTCTCTGGTAAAGGGTGTTTAGGGAAAGCAATGAGGCTTGAGAATAAGAGAACACTGTAATCTCCATCTGCCCCTCAGTGGGGAAAACTGACAATCTAAGAAAGAACCAGGAGGGAATGGATCCTGCAGGGTCTAAATCAAGAAACAAAGCCTCTTAAAGAGAAGAAACTTCTAGAAATAGAATCCAAATTGAGCAGGCCAGAAACAATAGTGATGAAAGAAAAGTTTAGATAAAAAATAGCAAAAGGAGGAAGTAGATCTCAAAAATATGAGTTCTACTTCATAAAATAAAAATTAAAAATCATTCATAAACTCAACAGAAAAGGGAGTGATATAGAAAAACAATAGAAGAGCAATGTAGCTGGAACTGTTACACTGACCCAACCCACTCTTCAATAGCAAAGAAAAATTTACTTGACTTAGAAATGGGCAACCATCTTAGATCATGGCCCAATCCCATACAAATTTAATATGTGAGCCAAAGAGAATAAGGACTAGAATAGCATCACTGCAAGCAAGCCAAAATGCAGTGTCCACAAACATATAAAATGGCAACCTAATATTCCAAAACATTCTGAAAGAAATTAAGAATTGAAACTTTAAAAAAAAAAACATAATAAATCAGAATCAGAAAAACTCTAGTAATATGTTTCAAGAAAGAAAAGATTTTAAAAGAAATGTAACAAGAAAAATCATTTCAGAAATTAATATTAAACTGGAAAGATCAAAAGAGCAACACATAATGCTTTAGGAGAAATATCAGATGAAGAGGAGAAGCATTAAGTAAATCAAAAAGAAATAAGAAAAAGATAAAAAAAGAGTTAAAGAAAATAATAAAAGTAGAAGATACAAAAAGAATATGCAACATTCTTGTAATAGATTTTCCCAAATAAGAAACTCAAACAGGCCAAAACAAATGCTAAATAAAATAATTTAAGAACATTTTCTTAAGTGACATGAACAAAATATCTTCTACATATCATAAAGTTACACAGAAGGAACAGGCTATACCAGAGTAGACAACACCATAACATATTACAGTTAAACTATTAAATTTGAAAAAAATATCCTTTAGCGAGTAGGCAAAAAGATCATATCACTTTCAACAACCATGTTTTATGCCAGAAGATGATTAAGTAACATATCTAAGATATTAAAAAAAAAGAAAGGAAAATGTGAACCAAAGTTTTTGAATACAGCTAAATTGACCTTCATGTACAAAAGTTCCAAACAAAAATATTCTGTGACTCCAAGAGGATAGAGAATATTGTTTATAAAACCTTCCCTAGAAATTAAGATGTAAAAAATCACAATGATTGAGATAAGGACAGTGAAATAAGCACTGGTGCTAAGTATGCAGTCACCAGTAGCACTGAGACTACATGATGGGCTTCAGAGAGACCAACTGTTATATAATGGCTATATGCAGCAACAAGTTGAGAGAAAGAGACAGAAAGAGAAAGCAACAAACCAATCTTGAAAAAAATACTGATGTGACAAAATCTTAAAGTAGTAATAAATGAAACGCAACAGTCCTTTTAAACAATACACCATGACTAAGTGGGGTTTATTGAGAAATGTAAGTTTAGAAAATTCATCAGTATGCTTGGTCAGTGTAATAGAGCTAAGAAGAAAAATAAAATGATCATCTCTATTGATGCAGAAAAAGTATTTAGCAGCACTCAACCCACACCATTCATGTTAAGAATTAACCAACAGAATGGAAATGTATGGCGATATATAAATAAATATATAATATATAAATATAGAAACATATGTCTCCATACACTTGGTATATCCATGAGGTATATACATATGCCTCATCATAGAATCTAGCATCTTTACTTAATAGGGAATTATTCTACGCTTAAATTAGAAAGTAAAAAACAAGATGAGGATGACTACAATCTCCACTACTGTTGAGCACTGTGCTATCAATCATTCAATTGAGCAACAGAAATCAAGTATAGCTATAAGAATTAGAAAGGTTAAAGTAAAACCATTCTATCTGAATATAAAGTAAGTATATATCGGGAAAACTCAAAAAACAGAATTTATTAAAGGATAGTTTTTAAACTTAATATCTGGTAATCATATCTTTATATATAAGAAAAAACAATTTAAGGGGAGGGAATTTCAGGGGAGAAGGGAAGGGTTTACAGGAACAAATATAGAGGACACATGGACAAAACTACGGGGCTTGGAAATGGAAGGGAGGTTGGGAGGGATGGGTGGGTGGGCTGGAATGGGAGTAAAAGATTGAAACTGTACTGAATAATCTAAAATTAAAAAAAAAAGAAAAAGAAAAAACAATTTAGAAGTTATGATAGGAGAGAAGACCCCATGTCAATTGCCAAAGACTAATAATACAATTCTTAAGTATAAACATAAGCTAAAATGTACAAAATCTATACAAAAACAACAAATTCCCCCAAAAGATTAAAAAAGCAAGCTGAATGAAATGGACAATTATACCATATTAGAGCAGAAGATTCAACATTATTAAGATGCCAGTTATATCTGAATTAATTAATGCATTTAATGTAATCACAATAAAAAACATCATGTTTCTTTTTCCCCAAAACTAGGAAAGTTGGTTTAAAAATGCATTGGATTAAATAAAAAATCTTTTGGGAGATAAACTGAGAGCATCCAAGAAAACTGTAAAAGGGAAGAGTAGTGGTTGAAGAGATGGAGATGAGGCGTTACTTTGTGACCGGCATGAAACAGACCCAAGAGCAACAGGACGCAGTGGAACACTCAGAGGGATGCCCAACTGCACATGGACATTTAGTGCGTGACAGGAACAGCATCCCCAGTCTGGGGGCCAAAAGGCAAATTGTTAAAGCGTTGGTTTAACTACATAGTCACATGAAAATAGGTAAAATTTGATCTATTTCTCATACTCTAACAAATAAATTCCATGGATCAAAAATTTAAACGTAAAAAATAAATAAAGTAATACAAGGGTAAAAGGAAAATATGGATGGACTATCCCAAAACTGGATTTCTCCATAAGCAGGGAAATGCACTTAGGATTTAAAATCCAGGAATGATAAAGGGAAGATTGGAAAATATTATTTCATAAAGGTAATTTTTCATGGCAAAAAATCATTATACACAGAGCTAAAATATTAATGACAAACAGGAAAAATGCATCATATATCAGAGACAAATGATGAAAATCTTTATTGTGCAGAGATTTTTAAAGTGTAAAAGAAAAGTTTAACAATTTTATTTAAAAAATGGTCTGGAGATATGAACAGAGAGCTTAGAGAAAAAATTAAATGATTTAAAATATGAAAAAGTTTGTATGATAAGAGAAATGCATATTAAAACTATACCAACATATCGCTTCTTACCTATAAGACTGCAAACATCCCGGTGTTTGACAGCAGCTCCGCAGCAAGGCCATGGGCACACAAGCACCCTGGTATGTTGCTGATGAGAATACAAAATGGTATTGCCCGGATGGAGGGGAATTTGGCAAACTACATATTAATTTTCCCTTTGACTCAGTGAGTAATCCCACTATTAGGAATCTATTCCAAAAATATACTAGTAAAAATAGGGCAAGACACAGAGGTATTTATTGTAGCACTATTTGTAATATCAAGGGTTTGAAAAGAATCTAAATTTTCATAAGCAAGGCATTGGTTGAATAAACTCAGGGCATACCCACAATGGACTTCTAGGTGTCTGTAAAAAGCAGCAAGAGTCATATTTACACACTACTATGGCGTGATCTCCAAGATGTATCCTTAAGTGAAAAAAACGCAAGATGGAAACTTGGGTATTATTATTGTTTAACCAAGAAAGGGTAACCTTCAAATACATATCTGTTACTGTATCTCTCTCTATATGTCTTTGCTTATGATTTTTTTTAAAAAATAAAGACAAATCAGCACAAAAATAAAATAGAGAACAGGAATAGGGTAGAGGTGACCATGGATATAAACTACTCTTATTCCATAGAGTTGACTATGTAACCATATAAATATTTTGCATAACTGTAATGTAATTATAATGATTTGTTATGGAACTATTTTTAATAATCAGATTCTTAAGTAGGGTCGTTATCATTATCCCAAGACTGTTTGGGGCTTCTATGGAGTAGTTACTTTTGTGTAGTGGGAGACCAGGACTTTTGATGTTGGAGAAAGGAGAAACAGATTTAGGAACCAAGAGACTAAACAGAAATAAGCTGTGCACACTGGAATTTTAATTTTCAGTATGACTATTAACTTTCTACTAAAGGATCAGGTGCTCTTTTGCAGAAAATGCTAACTTCAAGTCTGAACTAAGAAATATACAAAACCGGCCTTAGTGCCTTGGCAGATGGGATAGCAAGTAAATCATAAATGACTGCTGGGGTCGTGTTCAGTGGATTTAGGACCCAACTAAAGAGTCTCTGCTGGGCAAATGAGAATCAATAAGGAAAACAGCTGTGATCTACTGAAACTCATAAAATAGATTTAGACCCATCAGTTTATTACAATATTTAAAAAATCATAGGTAACCTCTGAATGATGCAAGTAGCCAACTTACTATTTTGGAAAATTATAAAAGATACAAAATAAGCATTTATTTTGCTTTTCTTAGTCTCATCATACCTCAGGATAACCAAGTAAACTGTCAAGAAGTTTTCTTCACATAAGGGTTAATGTATGAAAAATAAAGGATAAAATTAAGATATCACCATTTTTCAATGCCTGAGGGGTTATGAAATCTGGGCAGTCATCATCAACATTTGATGATATTACAGAAATTGAGACAGCTGAACATTATGTGCTGCTTGATAGAAGTTCACATCACCACCTATCAAGTTGTCTTGCAAAAAAAATTGAATGTGAATCTCATTAAGCATCTAGATAAAAGTATGCATTTCAGATATACTGGGAATGGAAGAACGTGTTAAACAGCACCACGGGGATAAGATCAGTGAGATCTTGATCATGAGCGAAACTACATAACAATGACTCAGCTTTTACGAACAGTATGGATCACACATAGATCTGATTCAAGCAAACAAACTAAAAAATTATAAAATGAATATTTGATAAATTTAGAAGCTATCATTAATTTTAAGATGCAATCACAGTTACTGTGAATGAGTTTTCTTAGACAGTCCTTACCTTTGAAAGATACATACTGGGGTATTTACAAGATGAGATGGCTTTATGTCCAGAATTTGCTTCAGTATAATTGGGGGTGAGATGAGTATAGTGAGATGTCATTGAAACTTCATTGATCATAGTTGGTAATTGTTGACATTGGGTGATATGTGGATTCATTATACTCTTCTACTTTTATAGCTTTCAAAGTTTTCAAATATAAAAGTGACAATAGCAGTAATAATAACATTTTTTCATTCATCAAATACTTATTGACTACCTACTATGTGACATTACATCCACAATTTTTGAGGCAAAATCTTAAATGATACAAACAGGTGGTCTTCAGGGCAAAGTATCATCATAAATAGTGATTATAGCATTCTATATTCTTCTAATCTCTTCAGAAGAACTGAAAACATTAAAACATTGGGTCTGTAAGTATCCTGAAGGTGCCACAAGGAGTTCACCTCTTCTAGCCTCCCCTGCAATGACAAGTTGGCTTCAGAGACGCTATCCGTACCCAGATGCTCTTCTACTTAGGGTGGGCTTTCATCGGGATAAACTCATCATAAGTTGAAAGTGAATTTAATTCACCTGACTTAATGAACATCATACCTAAGATTAGCCAACCCTAAATATGCCCCAAACAACGCTGGCAGCACAGTACACTGTAGAGTATCTGCTGTCTATTCTCATTAGCCTGTGGCTGAATGGGAGCTGTGGTGCTGCCTCCCAGCATCATGAGAGAGAATCTGACCACATATCACCAGCCCAAGAAGTGATCAACATGTATAGCTTTGCCACCAGCATATAAACTCAAAAAATCCTAAGTCTAAGGATGATAAATCAGAGAACATGCTACTAGGAGATATACCTAAAACAAGCATATTTTGAACTTTTTCAAGTGGCATCTGATTTCAATAATACTATCCTTTTGTTTCAATAATAACTTCAGACATTGTATCCTAACTTATCCTGGAGAAAAAATAGTGTACTTCCAGTGGCTCAGATCCCAAGAAAATGCATTTTATAATGTGGAAGCAATTGTGATAATTCAGGTCCAGAAGCCAGAGAAGAATATAAGAGGATGTCCCAGAAATGTTTATATAAAAAAGTAACTCCTTGACCTGGCTGGGGTGGCTCAGTGGATTGAGTGCCGGCCTGAGAACCAAAGGGTCACCAGTTTGACTCCTAGTCAGTGCACATGCCTGAGTTCATGGCCAGGTCCCCAGTAGGGGGCACACAAGAGGCGACCATGTATTGATGTTTCTCTCCCTCTCTCCCTCCCTTCCCCTCTCTAAAAGTAAATAAATAAAATCTTTAAAAAAAAGATAATTCCTATAAAAATGTCCAAAATAATGCTATTGGTGTTAGGGTTCACCTTTGAGAGGTAGGTTTTACAATTGAACTGAATTTTTAAAGAGGAAGTTGACCTGTAAGTAGACATTTAGTGAAGTGGGTTCCCAGATCCCCACCTCTTTTTCAAAGAACACTTTTCCCTGTAAACTGCCTCTAATTTACCACTCCCACAGCTGCCGGCCGAGGTTTCTGGCCACCACATTGCTATAACACCATTTGCCGCCCTGGCCACTGTAGATGAATTTGATGTCTTATCTGAACCAGTAAGGCAATTGAGCTTCTTCCTTCTCTGTAAAACTTGGAATTAGCACCAAAAGTAACAGACTAAGTCTGTATGTGTTCTTGAGATAGGAAGATGCAAACTCAGAATCATTGTTAGTATTTTCTGTCTTGTGAACAGGAGGACTAGAAGTCAGTCTTTGTTGAGAGAGACTGGTGCAGGTGAGCAGAAAGAGGTAGACACAGGTGATGGAGAGACAGGACTTACTATGTGAGGTAAAAAATGATAGATTGACAAAGGAGGGATAGGTGAAGGAATGGATAGATGGATGGATGAATAGGTAGGTAAAGAAATATATAGATAAAGATACAGCAATAGAGATAACTGAATAATCGAACTGAATATTGAACATTCTAATGAAGCTCAAACTCCTAATGTTTGCTGAATCCATTGAAGAGAATGAAGATTGAGGGAAATGGGTTAATGAAGAGTACTTTATTTTAGATACATTTCAATATTACTTAACTTTTTATAGCTTATTTGTATTTTTGCTTATTTATATAAATGTTAAGATATACTTATATCCAAGTATTACTTGAGCAGGTAGAAAAACAAAATTTAAAAATGTTAAAATGCAGCAAACACTGAGCAAGAACTCAAGATCTAGACTTTAAAATAATTAGTAAGATCTAAAATTCTATCAATTAAAAAATTCTATCATTTCTCAACTTTTCCAGTAAAAATGACAAGAAATAGCATTATGAGCTATTTTTGGAATGTAATATTTTATTTCCTTTCATAGATAGGCTTTCTTGTGTTTCCTTTGGCTAATACTAGGTAAATAACATGAATTCTCTAAACATTCCTATTCCTTGAAAGAAAGAAGCCATAGATCCTGTCACTCAGTGGCAGAGGCATGGCTGGGAATAAATGCTCAGCACAGAAAATTCAAAATGTATCATTGTTATCAAGAGTAGGGACTCTCATTTTCTGTTTGTGGAATTTCCCCCTTAAATACCTTAGCACCATCCATAGGGTTTGATATTAACAAATGTTTATAAAATATATTATTCTATATAAAACTACAACTGACAATTGACAAACCATAACAACTGATCTCAAATAAATTTTATGAGCTACCAAGTTACTTGAGGATGAAGCATTCAACCCTTTTCACTAACTGAAGATTCTGATCAGTAAGTGACTCACATTTGCCCAGCAACAACGCAAGACCCAAACTGAACGCCATCGGGACTACATGCAGGTGGTTTCCAAACCATCCACTCAAGTTCTGCCTGCACAGTTTTTTTCTTGGACGCTAGAGGGAGATTGTTTGCAGTTTTCCACTTTTAGGCATATTTTGCAACAAGGCTATGTCTTTTTCATCCTCATCCAGTCTGTGACAATGTACGGTTGCATATGGCAACGCTGCATCCTGAAGCCCTATCAAGAAATCACAGTTTTAAGAATATTCATTTAACATACATTAGATAGACACCAATTTAGGAAATAGTTCACATTTATTTATAAAATGAGATTCTAAATTGAGGAAATGTAAAATAGGTAAAAATAACATTTAGCCAAAGTAGACCATCATTCACACCTTGTTAATTTAATCACCCAACTTGTATTTACAAATCAAAACGCATTTTAAAAAGTGTGATAGCTAAATCCTCCGAGGATACAACTAACTGGTACTAAAGTATTTTGGTGGAAAATAATGTTTATATCCTCTGTGTTTCTCATGTCCCTCTACTCTCCCTCTTGTTCACTCGCTCCCAGCACACCAGCCTCATTACCGTGGCCGAGTGTTCCAGAGCACTCACACCTGTGTACTTCTCTGCCCACAACTTTTTCCTGTCCATGTGGCTCATGCCCTGAACATTCTCAAGTCTGCGCCATGTCGGCATCTTCCCAATCAAGTCTATTCCACCTACAATTGCACTATTGCCACCACGTAGCCCTCCTCATCTCCTTTAATTTACTTTGTGTTTTATTTTTCTCATGGCATTTATAAGTTTCTACTATTCTACACATTTTACTTATTTATTATGGTGATTATTACATATGTTCTCCCCTAATATGTAAGTTCAATGAAGATATAGAGTTTAGCCTATTTTATATATCAGTGCATTTCTAACACCTAGATTAATGCCAGGCACATAGAAAGTACAAAACATTCGAAGACTTAAATTCTCTCCAATTCAAGTCAAAAAAAAAACCATTACTGCTTTGTATTTGAATTTAATAATATTTTTCATGATCTCAACATCTGTTATTGAAATAAGTTTTTTCTACCAGGAATACTTGCAAAGATAATAGCATTATCTATCTTTGACAAAGAGCCTTACCCCACAAATCTGATGGATAGCTATCGTAGCTTGTCTTTCTTGTGGTTTGGCACTTGAGATCCCTTCATTTTTTCAACCTTTATGAATATGAAATCCTTGTGTCATTTTTCCCCCTTTTCTCTTATGGTCATTAGAATTTATCTGTTATTTTTCCACTGGGGTTGAAGCAGTATAAAAGATGGCTTAAAAAGGGAATACCCATAAGTAAAATTGTAAAGTTAGCCCAAGTAAATCTTTGAAGTTGTGCCAACAAAAAATCATCCAATATTCCATCTCCCTTGGACACTGCCCCTCAGAAAACTGTTTTATCACTAGCCATCAGCTAATCCCTGCTAGAGAACCAACTTTGAGTGGCTTAAAATACTACTGCTTTAAGGGGATATTTGTGTTTAAAAAATGACAACTCCAAGACAACTAGAACACAAAAAAAGTACATATCTGTGTAAGGAAATGGGAGGGAATATTTGAAAAAAAGAAGAAAATCTTTTTTCATTATTATTTACAGAATACTTTATTAGTTTCTGTAATCAACCCATGTAGATTAAGACCTTACATATTTAATACAGTGCATTACCCCTGTACAAATGGAAAAAATTATGTCAAACATTTCTGGACCAATATGGCTGTTAATTTCTATACAATGCCAACCCAACACTGTACAACTGAGACAGTTTTTCCAACATTTACAGCACAGCCAGTTTCTAAAAATTCAAATTATATATAGTATATATTTATTTATATAAAAAGACTAATAGCAGTATGTTATGCATCGATAGCAGCAACAGCCTTTCCAGGTTCTGCAGTCATCTGAACAAAATTAGAGAGACATCCAACACACTCCATTAAAAGAAAAAAAAAGGTAAAAGAACAAATCCCCAGAAAATAGCAAAGTTCTGTTACTGTTGTGGTACCTGGCACCATTTTTTTTGTTAGCTTCTCCATCATCATCTGGAAGGAAAACATTCTGGAATAACGTCATTAGAAACAGCTCTGATCAAGCGCGGTCACGACCATGCATTGTAAGCAGAGACAACATGGTTTACACTCACACAGGTATGATGCACTACTGTTCTACAGCTAGAATACTAGAGGGTACAATAATGAAGGCATTCTTTGAGACTTGATTTTGCTTCTCCAGCAGAGGGCCCGGCCAGAAGTGTGGGGCTACACGCCTCTGGTAAGGTGTGCACCTTCTCTGACAGGATTTCCTTTCACTAGTGGCATCATTCAAGGTGCTCACTGCTCTTCATGAGTATCAGCTGAAAACCATTTAAAAAGAAAGAAATCTTTAGCTGCTCTTTAAATCATGTCACATGAAAGGTCTGTGTAGGATATTTTAAGACTAGGCTAAAAGGATAGGCTTTTAAGACTATTCCTGGATGAATGATTTTTGAATTGGTGGGTCTCATTTGAAAGATAACGCGCTATTAGTGCATAATAATGTGTAGGTCAACAGGCTATGACTGACAGCAACAAAACCATAATTACTGAGGTGGGCAAGAGAAGTCCAATGAATACAGAAACGTGTGAAGTGTTGAGTAGACACAAGGGATATCTTTATTCAGGCCTCCCAGCACCATCTGTCTGTCCTTCTCCTTATAGTAAAAGTATCTTGATTTTCCTTGGTGAAAGTACCCTCCTGCCCCATTGCCCCATTCTTACTCATATGACTTCACGAGTGGATCTGGGACCCAGAACTAGCAACTCAGAGCATTCCAGCCCTGGCCACAGAAGATGATTCCTAGTAGCATGGTCAGACATTTGCAGGGGGCATTGAGAATGACTTTGCCTTTTGACAAGATTTCTAGATTTCTCAACTGGCAGGGCATGAGATAGGAGAGCACCTACCTAAGAAGTGAGGCTTCCATGCAAAAGCAGAGTAAAGAGACAAAGAGAAAAAGATTACTAGTTATGGTGTGAGCCAGACCTGAAGTTTAATGTTAAAAACTCCTATTGTGAGAGGCAATAAATTTGTCATTTTATATAAGCCATTTCAAAGTTGGGACTTTTTATCACAATCAAAAGAGTTCTAAATCATAAAAATATACTGAATTTAAAATAAGTAAGAGCACGGCTTGGAAAAATACTAGTTTAGAAACAGAGAAAATTTGTTCCTTGAGCAAATATGTATACTTTTCATGAAGTTCAAGCAAAACAATGCTAGAGTTCAGGTTTGACAGGGGCAAGAAGATGCAGAACTAGAGAACATCTTACATGATTGGTGTGATTGAAAAGCACAGAAAAAATGCTTATGATTTTCTAATCTGTAAATATACCTTAACATTCTTTTACAGACTGAAATACAAACATTTCACTATTCATATACTTTGGATCTGGTACTTTTATATGAAAGGTATTTAGGGACAATGTCTTTCACTTTTCTGACTGATAATACCTCTCAGGATTATTAGGTTGCGATTAATAAATATTTAATCAAACTGTCATAGAAAATTTGAAGCAGGTAGTGGAAGAAAATCGAGAGTAAGAGCACAACAGGCAGTCAGTTTCCCAAGCATCATTTGGCTTTTTTTTTAAAGAGAGAACTTCCAGTCACATCTCTTTGTAATCTTGGGATTCAGTTTTTCTTAACTGCATGATTCATTCCCTTTGAGTATTCTGAATTCCAAATTCCTGGCTAAGAAAGCTGGTTCAGTTTCTTTGAGGGGCAGAGTCACTTCACACAAAGAAACTTCCTATGTTCTACATTGCCCATAGTGGGATCTTTCATTGGGAACAGGTACTTTTCAGAAAGGATGTGAGCAGAGAGACAATACTGCAGAAAGTATCAGGTTGGCTAAAAAGTTTGTTTGACTTTATCCGTAGGATGGGTCTAACAACACTTAGTTGTCTTTAACTTCATTTGAAACAATTTTTGTTAGATTGTATTGTGACAGCTGTCATATCAGCATGCACTTTAAAAAAATCAAAATTGGTGAAGTTTTGTGTAGCCATTTTAATATTGAAGATGGAAAACACGCAACATTTTCTACGTATTATACTTTATTATTTCAAAAAAGCTAAAAATGCAACTGAAATGCAAATGAAGATTTGTGCAGTGTATGAAAAAGGTGCTGTGAATGATTGAATGTGTCAAAAGTGGTTTGCAAAGTTTCAGGCTGGAGACTTCTCACTGGACAATGCTCCACAGTGGAGTAGACCAGTGAAAGTAGATAGCGATTGAATCAAGACATTAATTAATAACAATCAATGTTAAACCACGCAGGAGAGAGCTGACATACTCAAAATATCCAAATCAATAAAGTTATTGGTGAAAATAAAAATGGCATCTTTGATTTTATGAAAAAAATCCATGTGGACTTTTGGCCAACCCAATAATATAGAAACCATTCTGATCACCACAGGCACACTCACACATTCTTTCCCACTGGCAATAACATCATAAGACACATCACCAAGAAATAAATCATAATGATCTGAGTCATTAATTCACACTTTGAGAGTATTATTGAATGAGTTGTGTTCCATGTGTTCCATACAGAGGATGTTGGTTTCTATTAGGAATAAACTAAAATATCTTAGTTTTATACTTTGAAGATACTTTGACAATAAGTATCTTCAAAGATTCATTAGGCATGGTTGAAATTATTCTGTCTATTATGTCTTACAAACTTAAAATCAACAGTATTACCTCTATTGCATTCATAGGAATGTGGTTTAAATATGTTTCAGAACTGAGAGATTTCAGAACCAAACCAGACATTACATTCACTCTGATAATTGTGAAGAGATGTTGGTTTTACTAGAAAGTTCAAGAGGGGAAAAAAGGAAAATGGAAAAACATCAATGGCTAAGTTGTAAGATCAACTGAAAAATTCAAAATTGTTTCTGATGTTACAATGAACATAATTTCTAAAGACATCATAAAATAATTTAAAGCACATTCATATTGTTCTATAATAGTTACCTAAAACAAATAAATTATAGCCATAAAAAATTGAATGTATCTAATTTACTTTTAAGGATACTTTGTGACCTAATATACAAAGCAATTTTGGACAAAACTAAAGCAAAAAATTCAAGTTCTCCAAGATCTGATATTTTGCTCTGAAGTGTGACATATTGAAATAATTGCTACTAAAAGAAGTCCTGGTGAGGCAATTGAGTAAATGGTACTAGTTAGATGTTAAAAGAAACAAATGACGTATTAAAGAATCAATGATATAAACAATGTAAAATGGTGCACAAAACTTGTTATAACTGTAGGGTTCTTACACTGCTTGGTATTTGAAATTTACGAAGGTGATTATGATTATGAAAATATTTTACTAATAAGAAAATTGGAAACTTAATGTAAAATAAAAGTTCATGTTACCCAAGCAATCTATAGAGTCAATGCAATCCCTATCAAAATACCAATGACATATTTCACAGATATAGAACAAACACTTCAAAAATTTATATGGAACCATAAACAACCCTGAATAGCCATGGCAATTTTGAGAAAGAAGAACAAAGTAGGAGGGATCACAATACCTGGTATCAAACTATATTACAAGGCCACTGTAATCAAAACAGCCTGGTACTGGCATAAGAACAGACACATAGATCAATGGAACAAAATAGAGAGCTCAGAAATAAACACATGTTTCTAGGGATAATTAATATTTGACAAAGAGGGCAGGAGAGTAAAAACAGCCTCTTCAATAAATGCTATTGAGAGATCTGGACAGGTACATGCAAAAAAATGAAACTCGACCACCAACTTATATCATACACCAAAATAAACTCAAGATGGACAAAAGACTTAGGTCATGACACCATAAAAGTCCTAGAAGAGAACATAGGCAGGAACAGTTCAGATATCCCACGCAGCAATATTTTCACTGATAATGTCTGCTAGAGCAAGGGATATAAGGGAGAGAATAAAAAACCTAACTAAATCAGATTAAAAGGCTTCTGCATGACTAAAGAAAACATCAAAAAATGAAAAGGGAACGAATCATATGGAAAAACATATTTGTCAATGATACCTCGGACAAGGGTTTGATCTCCAAAATATATGAAGAACTCACATGACTCCACACCAGGGAAACAAACAATCCAATTATAAAATGGGCAAAGGCCTTCAACAGACATTTCTTAAAAGGAAGACATACAGAGGGCCTATAGACATATGAAAGGATAGTCAATATCATTAGCCATCAGAGAGATGCAAACTAAAGCCACGATGAGATATGACTTCCCATGAGTCAGAATGGCCATCATGAACAAATCAACAAACAACAACTGCTGACAAGGTTATGGAGAGAAGGGAACCCTGGCACCTTGTTGGTGGGAATGCAGACTGGTGCAGCCACTGTGGAAAACAGTATCGAATTTGCTCAAAAAACTAAAAATGGAACTGCCTTTTGATCCAGTGATCCCACTGCTGGGACCATACCCTAAGAATCCTGAATCACCAATTCAAAAGAACCTATGCACCCCAATGTTCATAGCAGCATTATTTGTAATAGCAAAGTGCTGGAAACAGCCTAAGTGCCCATCAGTAAATGAGTGGATCAAAAGACTGTGGTACATTTACACAATGGAATACTATGCAGCAGAAAGAAAGAAGGAACTCCTATCATTTGTGATAGCATGGGTGGAACTGGAGAGCATGATGCCAAGTAAAATAAGCCAGGTGGTCAAAGACAAATGCCATATAATCTCACCTCTATGTGGACCCTAATCAACAAAACAAATGAGCAAAATAGAACCAAAGACACTGAAATAAAGAACAAACTGACAGTGGCCAGAGGGGATGGGGATGGGGGATAACTGGAAAAGAAGAGGAAGGGACAAGTCAGGGAACATGTATAAAGGACCCATGGGCATGGAAAACAGGTTGGGGATTGCCTGTGGGTGGGAAAGGGGGGCAGGGGAAAGCAATGGGGGGTAATGTGGGACAACTGTAATTGAACAACAATAAACAAAAGAGTGAAAAAAGTATCCTCTTTTTTTTAAGGTAGGAAAAATTTTTAGAAATGATGGACTTAAAGGAGTTTCAGATTTGTTTACTTCTTGAGAAACACACTTGGTTCTCTACTTGAAGTCTCTGATTTGCTTAAACTCCTCAGTGGTGCAAAGATCAAGCTTTTCAGAGCCCACACTGAGAAATTGGAATTAATTCACCCCCATAATGACTAGTGAGAAAATTAAGCAACTTCTGAAGTAAATTCTTATTAACCCATCTCTCCATATTCTTTTTTTTAAGATTTTATTTATTTATTTTTAAAGATTTTATGTATTTATTTTTTTTTAGAGAGGAGAAGGGAGGGAGAAGGAGAGAGAGAGAAACATCAATGTGTGGTTGCCTTTCATGTGGTCCCCACTGGGGACTTGGCCTGCAACCCAGGCATGTGCCCTGACTGGGAATCGAACCTGCAATGCTTTGGTTTGCAGCCCACGCTCAATCCACTGAGCTATGCCAGCCAGGGCTCCATCTCTCCATATTCTAAAGTGAATATTAAATACTCATAGTATGAAACATCCTAGATCTGTTTAAGTTAAAAAAATCTAAATTCTGAGGAAGAAGACATTTTCCTAATTAATATGACAAACCATTTGTAGGTTTAGAAAAATGTTAGGAATCATTCTTATTTAAATTAATTAATGAGGTACAAAATCACAATAAAACCAAGTAGATCTATCAGAATGTTATAATAGTGATCACTTCAACAGGATATAACATTTCAAATGACTGAGCAATAAATTCAGCTTTTGGAGGTCGAAGACATCTTTCCAAGCAGAGGTGATATTTGAACTGAGTGTAAGGGATGAACAGGTAAGAACAAACTGGAGGGCGACAGAGGCCACAGGGATACTGAGCTACAAAAATGCACAGCAGGAGCTGTCCAGTTCTCCCAGCACCATTTGTTGAAGAGGCTATTGTGACTCCATTTTATGTTGCTGCCCCCTTTGTCAAATATTAATTGACCATAGAGATTTGGGTTTATTTCTGGGCTCTCTGTTCTGTTCCATTGGTCGATGTTCCTGTTTTTACACCAGTACCAAGCTGTTTTGATTACAGTGGCCTTGTAATATAGTTTAGTATCAGGTATTGTGATCCCTCCTACCTTACTCTTCTTTCTCAAAATTGCAGCAGCTATTCAGGGTTGTTTATGGTTCCATATAAATTTTTGAAGTGTTTGTTCTATGTCTGTGAAATATGCCATTGGTACTTTAATAGGTATTGCATTGAATGTGTAGCAAATTAAAACCACAATGAGGTACCACTTCACACCAGTCAGAATGGCCATCATAAATAAAACAACAGA
>CM052538.1:74959781-75121126 GCA_028533065.1 Trachops cirrhosus | reverse complement strand
GTACGACCACTGTGGAAAACAGTATGGAACTTCCTCAGAAAACTAAAAATGGACCTGCCCTTTGATCCAGCAATTTCACTGCTGGGACTATATCCTATGAATCCTGAAACACCAATCCAAAAGAACCTATGCACCCCAATGTTCATAGCCTTGGCTTTTTCAGGGAGCATTAAAGACAATGGTTCTTGACTCACATCATCCCTCTTCTAGAGGTTTTCACTGTAGTTTCTCAGTTTCTCCGCGGCACCAATCCGCCTGCTCACCTAGGAATGATGGTCAGCCCGAGAATTCTGTGAATTCCTCTGAGGAGTATTTTCTGCCTCTCTTTCTAAAACTTTGTGGTTTTGAGTCACATGACTAAAAACATATTCTGATTATTCTGTTTTGACCCTGACAGCCTGTTAATTTTTCATAGAAGTGCTTTATCACGTTCGTACCCTGAACTCACTCTCTCCTGACGTCCAGTTTCACAATCCTACATGACATAGTTCATTCATGTCACTCCCCCTCCCCACGAGAAAATAAACGCAGGCACAAAATTTATAATCAGCAAGGTTAATGACTTTTTTGTGGGGCCTACTTTAGAGGAAATTTCCATTAAACACATAGCTTCTCATTCCTAATGCTTCTTGGACATGGTTGCACGCGGGTTCACAGAGCCCCTGAGCACTGCTGTTCCACAAGGGGCAGTGGAAGGTGACGTTTCTGCAGAGGGACTCGGGAGGATTCACTGTCAGCTCCCCCACGAGAGCTCTGCTGCTGTCCACAGGGTTTGATTCCTGGACATTTTGCATTTTTTTGTTATGAGGTAAGTTCAGACTCAATTTGTATCAGTACAGATATTACAGGCAGGTTTTATTTCAGGTATTCTTTAAAAGATAACATTTAATGGGAAATATAGAATAAGCACCTGAGCCCTGGCTGGTATGGTTTAGTGGATTGAGCACTGGCCTACGAACCAAAGAGTCACCTCACTGACTGGTTCCATTCCCAGTCAGGGCACATGCCTGAGTTGTGGGCCAGGTCTCCAGTGGGGGGCTTGCCAGAGGTAACCACACATTGATGTTTCTCTCCTTTTTCCCTCCCTTCTCCTCTCTCTAAAAATAAATAAATAAAATCTTTAAAGAATAGCTTAAGAAAAAGAATAAGCACCTGAAAGGATGAATAACTAACATAGAATTCTGTTTTGACTGTGTTCATTACATTTTAGGCAACTTGTAAAAAGTCTCTTGGATACCTCCAGGTTTGCATTTGATTGTTTTAATGTTCACAGTCCTTTCATAGTTTCAAATAAACTGTACACTTATTGTTGTTATTACTTTAATTAATACTGGTTATCTTAGATTTATGTGCCAGGTGGCCGCTCACTCACTCAGCAATCTTATCTACCTTCAAGATTTCAATTACCATTGATGTAGTTGAGGGTTGTCAAGGCAGTATCAGTTTAAACTGCTCTCTGGACTTCCAGCCCTATATATCCAACAATGTCTTAGATGTCTCTACTTTTATGTCCTACAGACAGCAAAACTCAACGTGAACAAAACTGAATTCATGGATGGGAGCCAACTTAACAACGAATCCCATATTAAAATGTCCTCGCTTAAACCTAAATATCAACTGTAGCAGAATTCGTAGCTAAATGCTGAAAGCAAACACTCAACTGGCTGAATATGGGACAAATGAAGCATCAAATAAATAAAGATAACAATGAATTATAAACCATTGAAAAATAGGAATCCACAGGTCCTTAGTTATAATAGGAAAATAAGTAAGTCAAATGCTGGGGGGAGTAAAGAGGGCTCTGAGAGTACAATGCCAACTGATAAATGTGCAGGAAGTGCTGGAGTTGGAAAATAATTTTGTAACCAATATAGAAAAGATGGGTTCACATAAGAATCATCAATGCATGATAAATTGTTGTAGGGTGGGGAGGGATAAGAGAAGAAAGATTCTAATGAAGAGCATATGTTTATTAGTATGTCTGGAGTGTCTCTTCGTAAAATGCTTGTAAGTTGCAAAGGGGAAAGAGTAACTATTTGTGGTAAAATGAGACAAGACCTTGATGAGGTGATCAAAATGCACAGCATCCATGAGAGGTAGGTGACATCATATGCCTGTGCATGTATTACCCTGAGAAGGACACGCAGCACTGACGTGATGTTGTAACCTGGAATACAAAGCCTGAGTCTAATCAGGACAAAATATCAGACAATTTCAAATGGAAAACATTGTATTATAAAAAAGAATGAGGCTGTATTTCTTTAAAAAAGGAAGGCAGTTTAAGGAACTATTTCAGATAAAATGAAATTATAGAGATATATAATGACATGCAATACGTGATCCTGGATTCGATCCAGTTCCAGAGGGAAAATAGGTTTTAAAGAACATTATTGAATCAATCAACAAAGTTGGAATATGGATGCTACGTGAAAGTGTTTTATCACTGTACAATTCCTAAGGTGGAAAATTACAGTATGATCATATAAAAAAGTCCCTATTCTTTAAAATACATACACTGATATTTTCAGAGATAAAAATGTAAAATGTGAACTTACTTTAAATAGTTCAGAGAACATAATACTTATCTATACACCATCTACTAATATTTGTCTCTGTCTGTGTGCATCTGTATAAGAGAGAGAATAAAATGTCTGAGGTTCTTTGTACCATTTTTTGCAACTTTTCATTAAGTGTGAAAATTCTTTTCAAATAGAAAGTTTTATTTACAAAAAAATTAATTCATTTTTCTTTCTTCCAAAACTTTCTTCTCTCCACATTTAAATGAATTACATCACCAGACACTGCTTGTCCACATAAAAACAATGATGGTGTCTTTAAATCCTCCTTCTCTTTCATGTCTCTGTTTCAATCAACCACAAGTCATGGCAATTCCACTTTATAATTATGTCTTGAATTTGTGCATTTCTTTCCCTCTCATTGCCCTTATTAGGATGACAACAAACATTTTCCACCTCAAGCAAGATTAGTCTTGAGGATTATCATTTCACTTGGACTTCTATAGGGTAACAAGGATCCTAATTCCTTGACCCCACAATTCTTTCTCCACCATACAAGCAGCAGTCTAAAGTGAAGCTCTGAAGTCAATTCTGATTTTCTTACAATGTTTAAAATCCTTTCCATTGACCTCAGAATGAAGTCGGCTTTTTTACCATGGTTTATGTTACTTAACACTTATGTCCCCTACCTTTGCAGCCCATCCTTCTTCATGGCCAGATCCACCACAATAAATATTAATTTCTGGAAACAGATGTCATCTTTCTTTCCTCTGAGCCTTTGTCCATGAAGTTTGCTCTGGAACACTCTGCTCTTTTCCTTGGCATATGCTACTCATTTCAACTTTCAGGTCTTGGTTTAAACATAACTTCCTTCAGGATACCTGTCTATCTCTCCCCTAAAATTGTGAGGTACCTCTGCTCTGTCTCCCCTTTTCCTCTTGTACTCCCCTCTCTCTGTGCACTTAACACAGTATCACAGCTGCTCACTGAGTTTTATGCTGCCGCGTTTCCTTGATCATCACTGCATTCCCAATCCAGTGTAGAGCCTGGCACTGAAAAAACTATCTTCTGTAATAAATGAACGACAATGAGAATATGCCAGGTTTATATGTTTTCAATAAAACAATTAATAAGGACAAAGAAGTTTCTTTTTCCTTATGAAATCCATATACTAGGGAATTAATTGGACAGTATGCATAGTATATTCTGAAATATAAGAAGGAAAAACTGATTAATATCGTATAAAATATGAGTGTTTTTTGTTATATTAATTGTATTGGCCATTCTGTGTCTAATGTGTTATACTGAATGAAACAAATCCTTAAGTCTTGTACTTCCCTCAAGGATTATTATTCCGGGGTTGTTACTGGCAGCCGTGGGGCTGGTGGCAGCACTTCAGAAGGTAGCAGTACTTCAGAAGGTGGCAGTCAGGGCAGCAGTGTAGTGATGGTGGCGGTGGGTGGGGCTCTGGTGGAAATGGGCAGTGAAGACTGTGCACAATGAAACCAGTTTTGGTAACGATGACAACAAGGGAAGACTGAGGCTGACTTGCAAATCAGATTAGGATGTCATCTCGATTTAGTCACTTATCACCTTGGAGAAGTTATCTAAATTTCTGATTATCTACAAAATGGGAAAAATACAGCTTACTACACAGTTGAAGGGAAAATTAAATTATATTATTTCAATATTTAATTCTTTAGGCACATAGTAGTTATTTAAGAAAGGCTAGTTTGTTGTTATTTTATTCCCATTAACTACTGTACTCTTTATTCTTACCTTCAGCCTTCATCAAGTCTCAACCATCTGACAGCTTAAATTCTGTGCTCAGTTGAGATCTTTCTTGAGTAAAATATTCCACAGCTCTTTTCAATATGTAACGATCTTTTTTTTTCAGGAAAGTCCACTTTTGTATGTAGTTTATGTCATACAAGCTGTGGAAGCCCTCTTCTCTTGATTCATTCTCAGTGACCAAGACAACAGCTTGACTTAAATTTATTTAGTGAAACACACACACAGATAAAAAATTCACTTGGCTGCTTATCTAGAAAATCATGAAATAGCATATCTGTATTCAAAATTTAAATGCACTCAAATACTACTACCAATTCTTATCAACTATAGGAAGACTTTATAGAGTAAAACAGCTTCCAGGAAATCCTGATGCTTATATTTGGCAAAAGTAGACATAGTTCCTTAAATTTCCATTCTCCATTTCTTCTACAACAATAGAATTTTTAACTAGTTACATGGTTATCCATATATGGCTACTACCCCCAGGTTTTCTTGAACAGAGGTATGGCTGCATAAGGTACAGCCAATAGGATCTGAGCGGCAGTGGCATAGATATCTTCCAGCTACGCCTGTGCAGGGATGAGGTGTGGCTGCCCCTTGTTCTCGGTCTTCTCACCGCTGCAATGGAGACATAAAGCAGAAGTTGAAGCAGTCATCTTGGACCACAAGACAGAAGCTACATGTTTCACATTGCAGATTAATAACATAGAATGAGCTTGGGCTCCTAATGACTTAAAGATCAGACTTTTATATGACAGACTAATAAACTTCTGTCTTGTGTAAGCTAATGTTAATTTGAGGCCTTTGCAACATCAACTAAATTATTGTCTAATGAATGCAATAAACCACAAGCATTATTATGCAAAAGGAAGGAACTGCAAAATGAGGACTCCTGGAGAAATATATTGATTGGCCTACTTCAGGTCATATTCCTACCTTTGAATCAATCAACATTACCTAAAGGGTGGAAAAATATTGTCTAGGTCACATACCTATGCCTGTGACCAGGAGTGTGTTATTACGTGTGATCTCAAAGAGTGTGCTACTAGGAATGGCAGCCCCAACAGAATCATATTGGATTACACAGCCATTTCTGAATGGTGCTGAGCAGTAAAAATCATAGATGTTGTCTAGGGACCAAAAAAACAAGCAAGAAACTTTAACATTAAAGTATATTTTTCAACATTTAAACACATGAGGAGAGGCAATAACAAACAAAGCTTTTCTGACTGGGAAAAGTATCTACCCTTCAACTGAGTCTTACCAAAATCAAAAATATAAGTCTTACAGTATAGAGTATCTCAAGACAACATTAAATGATGCCTATGCCTCTGAAATTGTCTGTTATCATGGAGGCTAGGTCAGAGCAAGGCAAAGCTTCTAATCAGTTTATCATTCTGCTCTTTGACTTTGAATTCCTTTCCAAACAGCTGATCCTGTTTCAGTAGGAGATTTTAAAGATCATGGACTTTGAACTGGAGATGAAGATTTTAAATCCTCTCTACTCTTAAGTTTTATCCTTCTGATGATTACAAATGTAAGTTGCCTGGTGCACAGATGAAGGGTTTTACAGACAACACACAAAAAATACCTAAGGCTCTTAGTGACTTTTATCTGCTCTTTCAAAAACCGCCCCAGTTTGTATAATGTCATGAAAGTCTTCTACTCCATATCACATGTGGAACTTGGCATACTAGGAACATTTTTCATGCTCTCTATTTGTGGATTTAGCTCCAGTTCTGCATCTTACTTTTGTGTTTCTTCCAATGACTGACGTGCAATGGAGTCACATTATCGGTCTACTTGTCCTTGCTATCAGGACTCACCAATCCATCTTTTCTAGCTACTTCTAAAATTATTTTTCCCTTAGTAGCATGCTCATGGTCTACATAGAATAAAACATTTTGGGGTTCAAATTAAGTCTCAAAACTCTCTACAAGTAAACTGTTCCCTGTAACAGCCACCCCACACAAAGTTGCCCGTTAACCATGTCTTGATTTTGTGGCCAGGGCCCATTTTAACACCAGCATATTAAAGAATAAAAGGGGAAGATAAGTGTTGATCAAATATGTCATTGGAAACATATTTGGTTTGTAATTCATTCATTCCATTGGCCCCTCCAAACATTTATAAATGTTATTTTTTGGTCAATTTAATGACAAAGAAGCTTTTCAATCCTTCAGTTAAACTTAGAAGTATTATGAAGAACAGGAAATTATTGCTTTGCCAAGAGTAAATGAGGTTGAATAAGAAAAAAACTTGAAATTAGTTCCATACTTTGAACCCACATTTCCTGGGGGGTTCTATACTTGGCAAAATATTCCTCAAATTCTATTTATCATGTATTGTTTGCCTAGACAAAGCAGATAACTGATACAAGATAACATGTTCATTTTGATTTTTCCCCACTTTAAGGGTATTTATTCACTAAAAAGGCTAAGTTTCTTTCTGCAAGTAATCATGCTCCAGAGATTTCCAGCATTGCCTTCAGCTCCGGAGCTGGAAGTCACTTGATTTTGATATGCGCCCTTTTAAAAACTAAGACAAGAAAACCAATTATATTTTTAAGAAGAGTCCATGATGATTCCTTTTATATTATAACATAATAATCATGATGATTTAAAAAAAAATATGGTGGAGTACCTATTTGAAACCTGGCAATAAAAAATATCTCTTGATTTCTAAAATGTGATAACTGCCTTTTATAACAAAGACAGATGACCTTTGTCAGACACTAAAAACAACTCAAGCCCATTGTTAACAGAAAAGAAATGAAGTGAAGATTAAAGAACAGATTTCTAACTTCAGGTTGATATTTACTTTTTTCTAAATATAAATACAGGAATAACTCAAATTAGAATTAACATTTTTTATTTTAATTTTATCTTTAATTTTAATCTCTTTATCTCCCATCACTTGAAAACCTATGGGTGTGCCTTGGCTACCAAGTGTTATGTAACTGTGAAGTGGAGGTCAGACTGAACACCACTTCAGTCTTCCAGTTCTTTGATTTGTTCATTTACATGTTCACTTCACAGAAATAAAAATTTTAAATGTATATATATCCAAAGATAAGCTCAACATACCAAGCACCACTGAGCAACATATAGAAGTTTGAGACTAGATGGATGGCCAATCTAGTCATACAGTTGTAGTAGGAAAATTAGAAATAATCATAACCCAGAATATAATTTTAGTCTATTAATGCTCATTAAACGATTCAAGTACACAGAATTAAAATTAGAATGGAGACATTTATTGCACATATTATGATAAATTAGAATTTTAGCTGGATTTGTAATTCAAATGGTACAAAATATCAGTAACCAGAAATGAAGACTCCAAAATTTTATTCCCTCAAGCTCTATCTTTCTCCCACTTCCTTGCCTTATTCTCTTATCCCAGGAATTTTAAAAAAAATCTAACAAACATAAAATAAGAAATCAATTCTGAATTCCATAGCACCCAAGAGGACAGAAAGTTTTTATTACCAAGAATAGAAATTATGGAGTTTTTCCTGAGGTAGGACAGGGAAAAACAGTGTTTGTAAAAGATCAGAAAGAAGTAGAGAGTAAAAGATTAGAATTAAGTAGAGAGGCTAAATTTCTGTTTGAGAAAAGAAAAAGAAAATCTGAATGTAAAACAAGAGACTCAGATGGGAAGGTCAGCATAAAAGCAATAGCCTTCTTTAAGGTGGAGATTTGCACACAGTCTTCAGCTCTGGATTTGTGCATTTCCAGATAGAAACAGTGTGTAAAATCCATTGTAGCTATCTATGCATGGAGTAAAAAGATTGCTCAATCACTGTGGTTTATCAAAATAGGATTAGGAAATGTTATACTTAACAACACAAATGATCCTGAACAGACCCCCTTTCACAATCTCTATCATAAGGAGCCAGACTTTACTCTCCTACCCAAGGTTATGATTAACATTAGATTTTAAGAAAATTTTTAAAATGTCATAGGTATAACAATATTCATCAAACTAAATGTGTCCCAATATACTCTAAGCTTAATATTCATAACTATCAGATATTTCATCACTGTGACATTCTTGATAAAAAACTTTTCTAGCTGATACTGTGCATTTTCCAGAGGGCTGATTAATTTCCTAAACCTACTTATATAGTTGACAAAAGAACCCTGGGACTTTTATATTACAAATATTGTTCTAACTATTGTACATGGCACAAAAATTTTAAAAAGCTCACTCTACTCTCCTAAGAGATAAATCATTTTTTTTTCATTTTAACTGGCTTAGTTAAATTCATATAACTAATTCATAGTAAATAAAAATCATAATTCTTCTCTAAACCCTCAAGATTTAATGAGCTTCATAAAACCCAGTTGTATACAATCAATATTTTGAACTTATAGACCTAGAACTTGCTTTAACTTTATAGAAAATAAGAACTATTTGTAAATGCTATATACTTCACTACTAAGATGGGGCCTTTGGGAAATGATTAGCTCATGAGAGCCATAAATACAAACAGCATACTTTTATGAGAGACTCAGGAGCACTCTGTCACCCCTTCCACCATGCGAGTATGGTAAGCAGAAGACAGCGCTCTGTGAATAAGGAAGCAGTCTTTCACCAGACACCAAATCTTCTAGGGCCTTGATCTTGGACCTCCCAGCCTCCAGGATGTTGAAAAAAAAATCTGTTGTTTTTAAGCCACTCGTTCTATGGTATTTTGTTACAACAGGCTTAAATGATTATGACAAATACTTAATTTAAAAAGGAAGCAAATGCTAACATCATGCTTAATGAAGAGAAACTGGATGCACTTCCCCTAAGATCAGAAACAAATTAAGAATGTCGTCTCACCACGACTACTCAGCATCACACTGGGAAGTTCTATCTAATGTAATAAGACAAGAAGTAAAAGAAGGTATTCCATACAGGAAGAAAAAAGATTTTCTTTGCTTGCAGATGTAGGAAATCCCAAAGAATGGGGGGAAACCCTCCTGTAACTAGTAAATGAATTGCTTTTTTACATATCAGAAAATAAGACTTTGAATTTTAAAAAATACCATTTACAATAACACCAAAAAAAATGAAGTACTTGGGCAAACACCTGACAAAAAAAGTACAGATTCTATACACAGAAAACTATAAAACTCTAAGGAAAGAATTTTTAAGTAAATGGAGAGCTATTCTGTGTTCATGGATTGAAAGAATCAATATTGTTATCAATTTTTCTCAATTTGATCTATAGATTCAACATCATCCTAATAAAAATTTCAGCAAGCTATATTTTATATATTGACAAACTAATTGTAAAGTCTGTAAGGAAAGACAAAAACAAAAATATTCAATCCAATACTGATGAACAAAATTGGAGAACTTACAGTACTCGACCATAAGATTTATTATAAAGCCAAATAATCAATATAACATTGTATTGACAAAAAAAGTAGACATAGATCAATATAGCAGAATAGAAAGCACAGAAAAAGATCCCACAAATACAGCGAACTAAAAAATCCAGGTGACTTGGGTTTGGTGAAGAGTTTTTACATACAATATCAAAAACATAATTCATGAAAGAAAAAACACTGCTAAATTGGTCTTTATTAAAATGATACACATCTATCTGTGAAGACTGTTAAATGAAAAGACAACTAACAGAAAAGAACCTTTGAAAAACATACATCTGACAAAGGGCTTTTATCCAAAATATGTAAAGAACTCTTCAAACTTCACAATTAGAAAATAAATAAACCAATTAAAAATTAATAAAAAACCGAACAGACCCCTCATCAAAGAGAGACAGATGGCAAATAAGCAAGCACCTGAACGGGCACTCAGTATCACTTGTTATTAGGTAATTGCAAATTGAAGCAACGAAACGCCACTACACATCTATTGAAATGGCTGAAATCCATTGAACTTATAATAGCAATTGCCGGTGAACATGTGGAGTGCCAGGAACTCTCACTCATTGCTGGTGGGAAAGCAAGATAGTACAGCCACTTCGGAAGACAGTTTGGCAGTTTCTTACAAAGTTAAACACAGTCTTCTCCTATGATCCAGCCATCACTCTCTTAGTTATATGCCCAACTGATTTGAAAAGTTATGTCAACACAAAAACGTGAATGTGATTATTTATAGCAGTTTTATTCATAATCATCAAAACTTGGGAGAGGACAGGTTGAGATCATTGAATGCATATACTCATATATTCATTCAAACACATTTCTAGTCAACTGCAGATCAAACAAATGAATTTCCAATAGCCTTAAGTTTCTAGCTGAATTATTTTTTAAAAACTGATGCAAGGTCAATGATAACAATGCAGATCAGAGATCACAATTTTGTTCAGTATCATAATCTAATGATGATGAAATCAGTCGATATCATTTTCAAAAGACAAAGGAAAGTAAATAAAGGCAAGTAGATAAAGGTGGAGGCAGGTGCGTTTGTAATTCATTAGCTATATTTGTGACAGCCTTTGAAGACAGACATAACAGACATGATTATGACTTTCCTTTGAGGCCTATGTGCAATGGCAGATTAGTAACCTGATACGTTTTCTATATTTATCTCCATAACAGAGATCTATTTTTAAATCAGCTAACACAAAGCATGGTTTTGTTTTATGTCATTGCAACACCCAGTGATAGGACAGGCCATCTGGACAGATTGGCTGGGGGACTGCTGGGGACTCAGGAGACATCTGTAATGAAAAGATTACCTCTGTGGAACCGTCAGGGCACAAATAAAATTTTTCCAAAATGCTCAGTTTATTGTTTAGAATGACATTTCTCAGATTGAACTATTGCTCTTTTAAGAGAGAATAATATGTTACTTTGTTTGCTGGCATGAATCAATGGAAAGTAAGTGAAAACCAAACACTGAGTTTAGTTATCTTGTTATATGTGGTGGGAAAGGGTAGGGGTGGGTAAGATGTCTTTAAAGAAATAGATGTTCTAAGTCCCACCCTGAGGAAGCACCCTCCAATCCCTTGGATGAGAGGATATCTAGCCTCTTTCAGCCTGGGAAGAGGAAATGTGCTGGTGTGTGCCAGTCACATAAAGACACAAGCCATTGTTATAACATGTGAAGTCTGCCTTTGTCCAAGTGTTCTTCTTTTCAAGAAAAAATAAGATTCTTTTTCCCTGCCCAGGTTGCTCATTTGGCTAGAGCATCATCCTAATATGCCAAGGTTACAGGCTGATACCTGAAAACACTAAGCAAATTGTTACTCTTAACCTCTCTTTATACATTTGCTGCCTGGCTCAGAGCCTCAGCTCCTTATGTCAATTTTCCCTCCCTTGAAGCACTTCTTAAAGATATATCTATCTTGCCCTGGCTGGCTCAGTTGTTGAGGACATCATCAGATACACCAAAGTCGCAGGTCCCATCCCTGGTCAGGGCACATAGAGGAATCAACCAATGAGTGCATAAGTAAATGGAACAACAGATGGATGTTTCTCTCTCTCTATCTCTGTCTATTAAATAAATAAATAAATAAATGTGAAAAAAAGAAAAATGATACTTTCACATCTTATATTTGGAGTTGCCAGTCAGAAAATTCATTGGGCACTTCCTAATATAGGGCGCTATTTCAGGGCACCAGAGCTCAGTTTTGCCATGTGGAGAGAAGGGCACAGTTGGAAGAGGCAAACCCATGAGTAGGGTTCTCTGCCCTGCCCACCTGAAGTCTCCTTCACATCTGTAGGTATAAAATTTCTTGAGCCAAATGGGGAAACAAAAGCCCGTTTTCCTTGTTATTAGCTTGGGGATAGAAACACCTAATGTCAGTTGACCAGTGCTTAACATACAGGCAGGAAAACTTACTAAAATATCTGTTTCTTAGGCCTACATTTCCTTGTGTCCCATTTTTTAAACTGAAGGTTCTTATAACTTTGGTTAAATTTATTTTTAAATCCTATTAAATCATATTTCTCATTCTCTTCCTCTCTATATATATACATATTTAATCATATTTAATTATATATATATATATAGAGAGAGAGAGAGAGAGAATATAGATATACACTTTTCAAAGAAGTAGCATTTCCCCTGCATAATCAGCAACCCTTGAGGCAGCATAAGACAGCAGTGGTCACGAGGTCTGGGCTGCTGGCAGTCTAAAATAAAAGGTAGTATCTTTTCCTAAGTTATGTTTCAGCCCTAAGGTAGAATGACACCCTGGCTACTCTCCCATGAGACTGGATAGAGGAATGGAAAAGACCTCAGAGCTACCCTCAAGACCTGAAGAAATAACTTATTACCCTTACCTTATCTCCCACCAATCAGCTCCCAGCATCATCTCAAACTACCAACCACAATTCTTGTGATTTTGGCTTAGGTAGTTTGTAACCTACATGCCATTACCATTGGGGAGTTCAGGCTTTTGAACATTAGCTTTCTGTTCTCCTGTATGTTGCCACTCGTAATAACACAGCGAATCTTCCTCTATGGCAGTTCTCCATGTCCAGTGTTTGGCTCTGCTAGTGCTGGGTGGATGAACCCTTTCTGTTCTGTAATGTTTTCCTGGAGTAGTCTCTTGCCTCATATCAGAGATGTTCAATCTTTTTCATCTCATGGCATGCATAAACTCATTACTAAAATTCTGTGCCTCACCAAAAAATGTATTTTTTGCTGATCTGACAAATAAAAAATAGGTATAATTTTGATTCATTCACACCGGTTGGCTATTGCTGTGTTGGCCATTGTCACTTTTTTATTTGACAGTCTCAGGGAAATGAGGTCAGTGATTTGAACTAAATAGTCAGGTATTGCATGTTTTCAGTACTCTTGGGGCACAGTCAAAAATCACTGCCTTAGGTATATTTTCAGGCCATACAGCAGGACCTGCTTGAAGTCAAAGTTTTTGTGTCAATTGGGAAATTTCAATTTATTGAAGAGGACACACTAGGCATTCCAAGGGCAAGGGAAGGGACTCTGTGAACAGGAGAGAGAGAAAAGGTTCCCAGACAGTGGGAAGAGGACAAGGACATCCACATCTTAACTGGGACCTGGCCCACGTGGTAAGGCCTCAGGCAGGAATGTCTGTGCTGTCTACCCACCAAGGCCGAACTTTAGGGATTGTGGTTCCCAGTCTTGCCAAAGATCCGCCCGATTCCCGAATCAGTTAGGAATTATGAAGCTGTCAGACCTTGAGGGGTCGCCCAGAGCACAATGACTAGCAGTGTACCCCCAGCTCCATTCTGCTCCGGTTAACTTGGTGGGAGAACAGGATGCAGAGAGAGGGATAAACCCCACTGAAAACTCAAACTGAAGTCCTTCAAGTTGGGTGTCAAATTTCAATTGATTTAACAGAAACAAAGGCAGTCATATCTTTTCTCAGCTGAATTTGTAGTTGCTACTTCATACTTTTTACTCGCAGCTTGTGAGTAAGCTCAACTGTTACTTTGAGCTTACTTCTTTGTCAATTCTCAGAACAACTCATGCGGTAAACACTGCTATTCCCTTTCATCCCCAAATGGTTAGCTGTGATTTTTGTTGTGGATCGCAGGCACAAAGAGATAGTGCAATCATAATACTTAGTTCATAACACACTTCTAACATTAGTCCATTTTGGCCACCTTTTATGTAATTGGCTTATAATTTTTGGTAATTTTTAATTATGTAATAAGCTCATGTGAAACTACCATTCAAAATAAAAGCTAGGACTTTTACATGCACCTAAGTACCTCTCCCATGCCATCCCTTCGCTTCCCCCACACACGGTAACCACCTTCTCAACCCTGTTTCATTAGTCCTTTTTTATATGGTTCTATTATCTGCACCTGTGGTCTTAAAATTTTGTTTTTATTATTTTATATTATAAAAAAGCAATCATGTTTTATGTACATTTTGAAAACTGAATTTTTATACTTATTATATTTTATCTCTATTACTGGGTGGGACTGTAATCTATTCATTTGACAGCTCTACAATATTCTATTGTGTGACTATACCATTCCCCCCATCCAAAAAGGGCACTTGGGTTGCCTCCAGGTTTTGCTATTATAAACAGTGCTGCTGAGACTTCTTTGTGTACATGTCCCCTATTGAACATTGGACTCTGCACCTCCATTTCCCACCACCCCACACTCCAACCCATTCTGAAAAGCATTTCTAATACATATACCTTGGCTGGAATTCAAGGGAGTTCCACAGATCCCACAGACAGGCCATATGGAAAAGCAATATGACTCCATGAGAGGAAAGGGAAAATGTATCAAAATGGAGAGAAAACAATGGAGACCATAAGCAAAAATAAGTTGGTCTCCACCCTGAAGACGTCTATGGCTGTTCAATGACAGGAGCTGTGGGTCTGAGAAAAAGCAGAGTTAACAAGTCCAGCAGAAGTCCAGCAGCCATGTGACTTGGGGGGCTCAAAGAATGGGAAGTGAAACAACCTTGGAGATTAGGGAGTGAGTGTCGTGCTGAGTGCAGGCTTGGAGATGCTCAGAGAAAGACTTTCACCAGCCTCTGCAAGCTTGGGTGCTCAAAACTATGCACTTTCTAACAATGTATTGTTGACACTAACCTTGATGTATTTTAATCAACTATATTAGTATGGAAAGCTATCCATTCTACATTTTAGATATTCCCAGGAGAGTGGGGATAGAAGACAAGTATTAAGCAACTAGGCAACATGTCATGAATCAAATTATAAAGCAAAATGCATATAGCAATTACTGCCACAAACATAGCAAACATAGACTGAGACTATGCCACCCTGCAATAATTTTTTTAACCTTCCTACTGCCCCTGTATTACGTTTCACCTTTAAGCACAAACCAAAAGACCCTTCACTGGGTGGTGATTACTTACCTTTTAGTCTCCTCTCCCACCATGCCCTCACAAGGTTTAGTCATCCTAGTTCTAGACATAGTGCTGTTCCCCAAAGCTGCCATGATTTACCATGCCTCCTTTGTTTAGGCTGTTCCTACTGTCTGAAATGCCCTTAGTCATCCCTTCCACTAACTTCTGTGGATCTTCAAGAAGCACCTCAGTGTCACTCTCTTCCAGAATCATTTGATTTTGCTGAGCCCTTCTTTAGCCCCTTAACCTCCCTTCCTCTCCCTTCTTCCCATCCCCAACCCCAGGCATATAAAACAGGCCATCACTCTAAAATATACTTGTAGTTTAACCCCTGCCACACTATTTTTCCTCCCATTAGATTCCTTTAAGGCAATTGAATAAAATAAATGGCATCTTGTAGGCACTCAACAGAAGTTGATATGGTAGATGTAGTAAGTGCCTTACTCTACTCACCTCAACATGCTGGTGTCAGGTAGCAGCTAGGAATGAGCAGCCAGAAGGGAAATAAAGGCAGGGCCCTCACCATTACAATCTAACAAAGAACTTAACACAGGAGGCTAGAAGCAAAAGACATGCCTCACCAATTAACTCAGCAGTCCTGAGTTCAGCTTGATAAGATCACCAGGTGTCCCAAGCATCACAAGCAAAATAGCTTAAGAGGAGTGGAGAGTCCTTGAGACTGTTCTGAGAAAAGGGGCTTTGGTAACAATCTTACTAAGATCGTCAGGTGTGCTGAACACCACAAGCAGCAATTGTTCAGGGAGAAGCTAGTCCTTGAGATTCTATGACTGGGAAAGTGAGCTTCTGTAACAATTTCACTAACTAAGACAAAGAGCCTTTACTAACTGAGAAAGCAAGGTTTTGTAGCTATGCATTATTCTAAAGAAGAAGAAGGAGGAGGAATCTAGAAGCCAGCTGAGATACATAATCCCCAAACCCCAATAGTCAGGGCACTCACATCAGGCAAGTTCAGCTTTTTGTTCATGTATAAATAAGTTTGCCATCTCATTTCCGCTATATGTGCTATAGGGTGTCCCTTGCTTGAATTGTTCTCTTGCAGGCGAGACAGGACCAAGGAAGGGAAGAGAGCCTCTTGACCTGGGTCTCTCTCTCCAACTGTAATACTGGAACACCCATCTCCTGAGAATAATGTGGGCTAATGGCTGACACCTGCAACCCCATAGGTCAACTGACCTTCGAAGAGGGAACAAACTTGCCAGAAGTTGTCAGGGAGGAGGTTATACTCACCTTTTCCTGGGGTAGGCCAACAACTGACTGATGAAGGGACGCAAAGCCCTCGGTGGTGCAAACGCTGCCACAAAGAGTGTGTTTCAGTGTCTGGAGCATCTGGCCAAGGACTAGACCTGCCCTGAGAGTACATCCTTTCTGCACTATTCCTGCTCCTGTGTCCTGCCTCCCACATTCCCTTGCTGCTTTTTCCTGAAGAGCACATCCTTTATAAAATGCATGCACCCTGAGTCCTGCTTCAGGTCCTGCTTCTAGGAGTACTCCTTGAAACAGGTGGATTTTTAAACTAAATTACACTGGATTGAATAACTTGTCCAAGGAAAGCTGACATTTGAGTTTAAATCTCTGTTACTGTAAAGTACTTGTTTTACCAGTATATCAAATGTCTCTCTTCAATAGTTGGAAAATTGTAAACAACAATTACATGAAACAGAAATACATATAATATAAATAATATAACTTAATATACATAATAATACATGTCTCTGCAGTATGTACTGCCTATTAATGGTAAAACAGGATAATTAATGCACTGGTAACCCATGAGTGTCAGTTTCTTCATTAGATAAGCAGGAATAGCTACCCTATAGGATTGTTAGGTGGTGTAAAAGTGACAACATGTAAATTATCTACCATAATAACAAGGGCTCAAGTAGTGTCCAGCATGCATCTGTACAGAATATAATATCTTGATGGCCCAGTGTATAGACGGCAATGCTAAGCAAGATATAAAATGAAGTCAATTCTCTTGTACTTGTCGGGTTTCTACTCAAGGTATAGTAAAACCCAACGGGACCAAAGTTGTATCAGTGAGAGCCCCTGGGGGACTACTTGTGAAGGAAACTGGGTTTCACTCTGAGTACATTACAAAGCTATTTCCTTTCCTCAAAAAAAGGAGCAAGTTGTACTGGGAAAACACGGAGAGGTCTGAGACTTTGTTGCGTCATCTGAAAAACTGAAACTAAAACTTCATCCCAGGTCCAGAATTCTATCATTCTAAAGCAAGATCTTTTCTGAACATATAAAAAGTATAAATAAGAGCTCACCACTTGATTAAATTTCCCTAAAATAAACTATTTCTCCAGACTCAGGCCTTTCCCCAACCCCAGCCTGAGAAGCTAGCGTGCCGACAGCCTTGTTGGGCAGGGAAGGCTGGTTGCAGGGCAGGCCTCACCAATAAGCGGTTCCAGGAGAGACTTACCCCCACCTCCCAGGGTCTGGGGTGTCTGAGATCAGCAGCAATAAAGCTCAAGTGTCAGAAGCAGGAATAATTTCTTTGCCTTGAGTGAAATGTAGGCCATTTCCAATGACTGGAAATTAATGTTTTTAAGCTACTACAGTTCATAAATGTTGTCATTTCAGAGAATGGAACAGCCACAGGAAGTGGGCCACACAGAGTGAGCCTAGGAAAGAAAAAGATAGAGATTAAGTCCCTGCCAAGATGTAGAAAAAAAATTGCCTCGAAAAGGTCAATTTGATTTACAGAGGTTTTATTCTGATTTATTATATTCACCACCCTCCTTTTCTTTCAAGCTCCCTTTAACTTTGCATGGCTCAGTGCAGAACAAAGAACAACAACATATTTGGTTTATTTTCCCAGGATGTGAAATGCTTTAGCAAACAAAACTCCCAACAAATTTAATCAGGTATTTGAAAGATTGCCCATATTGAAACCAAGCATCTCAATATAAATTGGTAAAAATATTTTCAAACACCCTTGATAGTTATCTTCTAAACGAAATTATGATATACCACCCCAGGCTCTTGGCAAAACCCTAAGAAAACTGCAAGGAAAAAAAGGTTTCAACTTCTGTATGTATGAAGTGTGTTACTCTTTTTCTTTGCTTGGTCCTTGTATCAGGCATCTTACTGATTTGTATAAATCCCAGATGAGAGAAGTGTGTGTATACATGTAAGATACTCACATAAAATAGGTCAGGTTGTTAATAATATTAAGTGGATTTGGAATGTACTTAAGGTGGAGGACTTACTGTATGTAAACAGATGGGGAAGATACTTGGGAAAATCACCTATGTGTAATATGCTATGAAAGCTGAGATTATCAGTTGAAACTATTTTTTCTTTGCATCAAAATACTTCTTAATCTTGCATGGTTTCTCAAGACATACTAATTTATGATCAACTATATCTTAACTATTTTCATTTCTTCTACAAAATTAAGTCCCTAGAATTAACAATCACATAAGGATTTGATCAGTTATGTTATTTCCCCCCCCAATTTGGACCTTTATTTTATTTTTATTATTATTTTTCAAAATTTTTATGGAATTTATTGCGGTGACATTGGTTAATACAGCTATGTAGGTTTCAGGTGTGCAGTTCTGTAACACATCATCTGTGTAGTGTGCTGTGTTCACCACTCCAAGTCTCTTTCCATCGCCATGTATCCCCCCTTCACACACGTCTACCTCCCTGCACCTTTCTTTCTCTCAGGTAATCACCGTACTGTTGTCAGTGTCTATTAGGTTTTTTTCTTTGCTTAATCCCCACATTTTTCACCCAGCACCCAACCCCACTCCTCTCCAACAGCTGTCTGTCAGTTCTCTGTATCTGTGAGTCTAGTCCTATCTTATCTGTTAGTTTATTTTTGTCATTGGATTCCACATATAAGTGAAATCATATAAGTACTTGTCTTTGACTGGTTCATTTTACTTAGCATAATATTCTCCAGGTCCATCCATGCTGTTGCAAAATAACACTTTCTTTTTTACTGCTGAGTAGTATTTCATTGTGTAAATGCACCACAGCTGTTTTCCATTCATCTGCTGTGCTCTTGGGCTGCTTTCAAATCTTAGCTATTGTGAATAATGCTGCAATGAATATAAGGGTGTGTGTATTCTTTCGAATTAGTACTTGTAGTTTCTTCAGATATATTTTCAGAAGTGGAAACCTGGGTCAGATTTTTCTTATTTTAAGTGCAAACATTTCTTAATGTATTAATCATAGAAACTTCAAATTGGAAGACATTTTAGAGGTCATCTCTTTCTACTGTGTGATGTTCTACCATTAACTTCAGTGAGTTCTCCCTCAATGGTGATGTCCCAACTGACTCTGCAGTTCCGCGGAGTGTCTGTGTTGCGGCAAGGGGATCCAGCTGGCTGTTGGTTACTTCCCTGTATGACACGCCTGAGACAAGGTGCTCCAGAGCCTTCTTCCCAGCGCACAAAGTGCCCTGCGCGGTGCCTGGTCAGAGGCTGTCTCAGCCGCAGCTTGTCCATTTCCAGTGATGAGAAGTCCACTCTCTCAGGAGAGAGGCCACTCCAAGTCTAAATAACTCAAGTTCTTTAACTAATAAAAAGTTTCTCCTGACTTGAACCTTGACCCTCCTTGCTGCCTGCTACTTCACTCTTTTTCTCAAGCATCTGGAAAGGACAGTTTGTTCTCACTGCGTCCCTTTCCTTTTCATTCTTTGGTCTACAGCCGGCTCTGTTGCCTCCATGTTGAAAACAGTGATCATTTTAAGCATATATGTGTGTGACTTGTATATTAAAAATCAAAATTTAATGGAAAATTTAAAGTTAAAAGCATTTTTTAAGTATAAAAATGGTACTTTATAAAAACTAAATGGTTTTCTATAATACTAATGGCTATACTATCGGGGAACATGCTCATTTCCTACTTGTAAAAATATATATTGATATGACATTTTTGAAGGCAATAGGGAGCAAAGTCAACAAGAACTGCAACTATTTTTTACTCAACAATCCCATTTCTGGGAGTTTATCCTAGAGCTATACTTACAAATTAATGAAGAAATATGCATTCGAGAATGTCCTTGAGGCATTTGTTGTAGTAACAACAATAAAAAAATCACAACAATAGCAACATATAATACCAAAAACAGGAAATCACCTTAATAGCCTAAAATGTTTACCATCAAGGGACTGAGTAAGTCAGCTATGGAAAATATATGTAACAGTAAATATTCAGTCATTTAAAAGGATGAAATAGTTTCTGCTGATAGGAAACATATCTCCAATATCTAGTATTAAGTAAGCAATAAGTGATATTTAGAATAATGCGTATGGAAACCACCCCATCTTGTGTAAATATATTACAAAAAGGCATATGTATATGAGTGCACACATGTGCACATACTGTTTGAGGAAGGAGTCTAGAAACTGTACTAGGTGGCGCTCTCCGTGGATAGAACCACGGTGAGAGAGTTGAAAGGTGGCCTGAGTTGAGAGCCTCACTTTATTTTTACCCCTCTGTGCTTTTTGTATTATTTATGTGATCTCTTTTATAATAACAAAAGATAAAACACCCCTTATTTTTAAGTTTTTGCCCACATGCGGTGTATAAAGTCTCTCTGCAGCATGGCCTACTGATTTGACATTTCACATTCCCTTACCCTAAAGGAGTTAGGTAATCCTCAGATGTGAACATTCCAGAGGCTTTTTCCCTTTGCAGATGATTTGTTAAAATGTTGAACAAAATTATGTCAGCCCTGATCCCCGAGAATCTCACTGTTTGCCTTTCCAACAAGAAAATGCCCATTTATCACTACTCCTTATATCCTATTTCAGAGCCAATTTCCTATTCACGACAGAGCATTTTCCCCAGTTCCATAGTGGCACAATTTTTTTCCACAATGGCTTTTGATGGAGAACTTTGTGAAAATCTTTTGAACGTGAAAATGGATTACATTTTCAGCTTCTCCTTCATCCGTAGTCATGCATGCATACCCTTGCAGGGGAACACATGATGTGGTCAGTTATAATTTTCCCTTGTGTAAATGACATTACTTTCCCCACTGTAGTTGAATGTCCGGTGACCACAGTTTTAATTTTCACTAATTTGACCACCTTCCTAATTTGATAATTTTCATGTAAATGAAATAGATTCATGCATATTTTCACAGTCCCTTCTGGACTTTTTTCAGAGGTAGATGGTAAATTGATAATCAACAAGCCTTTAAAATATTGATATTTATCACTTTAGTTTCTTCATTCTGCTCTCTGACATCTGAACACTGAGTCTTCACACTTATCAGTATACATTACGCATTTCTATTTATTTCCAACTAGTTTACCAATTAGACACTGAAATTTAAGGAATATTTAGAGAATAAGAGTGTTAGACATTAATCTTCTCAGTAGATATTTATTGGGAATAAAATATGTGCAAGGCACTCTAATTGTTGCTGGCAATACTACTGTGAGCACAATAGCCATGGTCCCCTCCATTATTCAATTATTAAGTTTTTATCCTGGTGGATAGACACACATTTATCACATCATCACAGATATGTATAATACTAACTTTGATAAATGCTATAAAGGAAAAAGAAATTTAAGGATTTATGAAAGAATGTAATTCATCTGGGTGTGAGGGTAGTACTGTGTTGGAAAAAAATGTGAACCAGGTTTTGACAAAGGCTGAACTATCATCAGTGAGTACACTAAACTCTTTAAGACCCCCAGTGCACTCATCAGCTTCCTTCTGGCTACCTGCTGAGATGCTGGGCTTGTGTATGTGCCCACTCTTTTCTGATCCAAAACCTGCTATGCTCCTGATCATTCTAGTTTGTCAACCAACTTTCTCTCTCTCTAACTCTCTTGCTGTTTGCTTTATCTAAGATCAGGAGCTCCGTGGTTCTCAAATATGTATGCTAACAGATCCCTCATTGCTCTTAGGGTTTGGAAAACCAAATTTTGACTTTCACACTTTTAATCCTAGATAACACTCAATTTTATGTAAGGCATTTATTATGATAGCTCAGCAGGAAAATGAGAGATTGTTGAGCTAACAAGAATATCTTCTCCCCACAGTGTCACCCCATTACATTCAATGAAAAGGAAGAAAAACAAGAATATATTTTTTCTATTATCTGGCCTACTGCCACTAATTTTGTCTTTATAAGACCACCTTGGCATACACATCTTACCCTAAAAAATTTCTGTAGTCAAGTCTCAAGCAAAGAAAATACTCAGGTATTTTCTGGTAATTTTTAAAAAGTAGTCTCTGAATATAGATGAACAAAATTCTGCCTCCTATTTATAGTGTAAAATTATCTATAATAATTGTTTTAAACATATTTTCATTTTTCTTTTATAAAGTGATATAAAAGGAAAGCTATTTTTTACACTTAAATTTTCTCTGGATGACCAGTCATATTCCTAAATAGTCCAGACTTGATTAGACACAATAGTAATGAAGTCCTAGAAGAAAAAAATCCTATTTCCTGAATGTTCCAAGGTAGATATTAAATAATAATGGATATTTAGGTAAAATTTCCCCTCTAAAATGTTTTCCTTTTTCCTCCATCATATTCATCAGTTTCCAACTTCCTCTGTTCTTTCTTGGCCTATTATCTTTTGATTTTCCATTCTTTTTCATTCCTCAGTCATAAATCTACTAGGCCCCTTGTTCTCTCATGCCTAGACTATTACAAGAGCTTCCCTTCACTGCTCTCCCATCTTCTTTCTCTTCCCTTCCCCCAATCATCTCACAATGCTCCTGCATTAATCTTTAAAATATGATGCTCACCTGAGTGATTTATGCCTCTGAGAGAAATGACAGATGTCTTAGCTAGCTAGGCACGGTCCTCCATGCCCCTCCTCTCACTTATTTTTCCTGCCCTCACTGTCCTTCGAGACCTAAGTGCCCAGCTCTGTTCAACACCAGCAAGCACTAAATAAATGCTTCTAAATGAATAAAAAAAGAAATGTGTGCTTCTTCTTACATATCCTATTCATTCTAGCCACAATGTCTTTACTTCTCTTCCATACATGCAAGTCCTAAATTTCCTTAGGACTGGTTTTGTAAAATTCACAGTGACTGCTCTACATCACCTTCATGAACAAATGGGCTTTGCCTTTTCTTGGGAACTAATATTCCAGTGGATAAAAGACAAAAGCTAAGACTGATCACCACCAATTTTATTATTTAGCTTGGCACAATAGAATATGGGTTTGGGTGTTAAAAAGAAATAACCAAGTAAAATCTGAAAGCCGTTACAGGCTCTGTATTGTAGTAATATCACTGATGACCCAAATGTCTCTTTTTTATGTGTATATGAGTCAGTCTTTTCTGACCAAAAATTTTGGCAAAAAATACAGAGAAGAAAAATTGTTCAAAATTGCTTACATCAAAATGTAAATTATCTACTTGGATTTGTGGGCACTGCAGCCTTCAAATAAAAGTGTGTAAGAATATAAGTAGAATGAGTTCAAAAGAATCTTTAGATGTGTGAAGAAATGTATACTTTATTCCCTTCCCCACCCCCAAGGAAATAGTGCACTGCCAAATCTTTTTTTTGTGGATAGACTGGGGGCATGTAGTGTAGCATCATACATTTTAGGTTTGCTTGGACTTTAAGTGAGCCATTGAACTCCTGGTGTGTCTCATTTTATAAAGATAGTTATATCCTGCTCATCCCACCAGTCCTGGAAGGAGGCGCTTCATCTTCTGACCTTTTCCTCGCCCAGGTATTTTGATGTTTGAATGGGGATGAGAAAGCTAAGGCACTCAAATCAGCTTTCACGATATACCAGACAAACAATTTCCCTGTCTATCAGGATTTAGAAAAATCTACCTTTACTTATGGTAAAACCCCTTACCCAGATTTTGCACCATAGCAATGACCAAGATGCTGCATAATCTTATTGACAATCATTTTTTTTCTGCCCACTGCCCTCTGAGGGATCCTTCTGTATTACAGTGTCAGTCATCACCACTTGCATCACAAGTCTTATGTGGCTTCCCATTTGGGACATTACATACAGACTTTCCTTAAACACAACTATTCAACTTACCATTTAGTTAAGGTTTTTCAGAATGTGGTTTCCACATACCTGATAAGGCTCATCTCTCACTACTTTGTCACTTCATTATACCAGACTATTTGCATTCCACTGGACACTAAATGTGTTTCATAAATCTAGTTTTTTAAATGCTATTTTCTCTGTAAGAAAGTCTTTTTTCCTGATGGTTTTTTACCTGTTAAGTTCTAAGCATCCTTGATGTTTCAACCCAATTACCACTTCCTTTGCAAAGCCTCCCTCAGTCCCATTACCAATGTAATCACTTCTCCATATCTTGCTATTTCACAAACATTTCATGGAATTATGAGACCTCTATTATTATTTTATTTAAGCCACTATAATTTGGGGTCTATTTCTTACAACCTTGGGACATACTGTAACTGATAATAATGAATCTAAAATTTTAAGGGTCAAGTCACTGAAATTTTGAAATAAATATACCACTTGCCACTAGATTTTCTTTCCTTGTTCTCCCCATACTACTGATAGATTCTCATTACATGAAATTCCTATGCCAAAATCACCCTATGTAACACAGAATTTCCCCTCCTATTTTCCTTTCTGGGTTTCCCATGTGGCCTTCTCTCATCAGCGCTCTCTCTCTCTCTCTCTCTCTCTCACTGCCAAATCCATGTAACCTGATTCCATCTCTTAAATTCAGTAATTCAGTTATTAACCAACTTTAAATTATAATGTATCATGAAGAGCAGCCTGAGATCATAAAGATAAAAATTATGTTCTCTGTTCATAGAGTTCACAATCAAAGGAATCAAAATAGATCTAATCCAATAAGGTGAGTGCAATCCTAGAGGTATACAAGACTGATGGAGTAGAGGGAAGGAAATGACTGATTCTCCTTGAATTTAAAGGTCAGGTAGTGATAAATCATAAGTCATGGAGTGTTTCAGAGAAGGTAATGTTTAAACTAGGAAGTCTCCCAGTGGACAATAGGAAAAAAGGAGGTACAGGCAGAGGGAACATCCAGGTACAAAGGTACAGAGATTAGTGGCAGCGTGGGAACCCCAAGTTACTCTCTGTGGATGGATATTAGGAAGCAGGGGGAGCTCTGGCAGGATATAGGGCTAAACATAGGCTGGGGGCCCATCATAAAGGGCCCGATGCTCTATGCTATGGCATTCAGACTTTAAGTTTTAAGGTTATGTATACACATTTAATGGTTCTAAGCAAAGGAGTTACATAATTACTTTTATATTTTGAAGAGACTGAGACTAAAGGAAGAGACGTCAATTAAAAGGCCCTGGCAGTAACTCAAGAAAGAATTGAATTGTACCAAAACTTAGAGTCAAAGGAAAAAGAAAAGAAGAAAGGAAAAAGTAAGAAAGGAACCTAACTGGGTCTAATTAAAAGAGCAACCAAAGGTCTTGGAGGTGGGCTGTGTGGAGGAAGTATCAGAGAGGATGACTAGCATAGGTCCTAGATTTTTAGTTTGGTTGGCGGGTGGGGGCACAAGAAGATCCTAAATTTAGCATTGGACAAGTGAGTTTGAGGAATCTGTGTTCACGCTTGGTGTGCTCGTGCTGATCCCCCAAATGGCTTACGTTTAAAGCTGTGTTGCTGGTGGGGAGTCAGAAATAATAACAAGGAATAGAGAGAAATGAGTCCACATAATCCCCTCATTCATTTGTTCTGATTCCAAACATTCAAGTTTGGGAATAATAGGCTTTGAAACTACAATAAACATTAATATAAAAATAAAGAATAGTTTTCCAACTCATAATCTTGAACATACTTCTTTCTGGCTCTCAAATGGAAGCCTTTCCAATTGGTTTTCCTTCTGTTGAAGGTAGAATGTGAGAAATGGAGAACTTGTTCAGTGTTAAATTTTTACATAAATTACATTTTAATTTCTATAATAAAACTCCATAAATTGGTTATTTTATACCAATTTTACAGATGAGAAACACAAAGCCCAGAAAAGTTAATTGACTTTCTCAAGATTCCCTGGCTGGTAAGTGGTAGAGGCTGCATATTCTCTGAAGTCCATGCTTTTTATGTTACAAGATGTTGACACTTCAGGGAATATCTTGGCTCCATAAATCAGGCTCAGGAAAACAGTTATGAGAAAACTGCAGGCCCTCTGTTCCTGAAGCTATAACACGCTCTAAAAAGCATTCCTCTACAGAAACATTTCTGCCGAGTGTTCAGACTCAATTTCAGAAGTGGTCACACCTATTATATTCCATCCAAGAGATACTTCTGATAATTTGCTGAAGCTAAATGAAAACTACTCAATCAATAAGTGATCAAGCAGAAGAATGCGATAGTTATGAAAGACTCCTTCCAAATCTGTGTGGAGTTTCACATCTACCAGCTGGGAGGTACTCCTCACCTTCAGTTGGACAGCCAGTCAACCTGCCAATACTAATTTCCAAGTGTCATCAACCCTAGGAGAGGGCCTCAGCCCTAATAAAGCTAGGCGACTACAGAAGACAGGAGATTTCTGTTAGAATCCCTGTATTAAAAAATCAAAATGCTATTTAAATCAAGAACAAGTACTATTTAATGTATAGATTACATTCGTGCCTTAATCGGCAGTTTCTCTTGGTACTTATCCTACCCAGCAAGGCACAGCAGTACCTTGCCCATTTTCCTGGGAACTTCAAAGTGCCCTTCACGTGACCATGGAAAGATGTGAGCCATAAAAGAAGTGCTTGGAAAGAAGTTTGCATTCTCTTAATAGCTCTAACCACACTACATAGCATATGTCAAAATGTTAAAGAGAACAGAAACCCTTAATGCTTTGTGCAATGTACACAGTTCCTGAGCTTTGATGTTTCTGTTTCTCCCCCGTTAGTCGTGTAAAATTGTCTGTGTTTTTTCTTCTTAAAAATCTTTTTTATGTCTTTTTACTGACCAGTCAAACATTATTTTAACTTAAAGAGTAGCTGATGCCTTGCAGTAAACCTTGAAAATCCTCCTGTTTAAAAACAACCTGCCTTTATACTATACATGTCTAGTGTGGTTATGTTTTTGTTGCAGGGAGCATGTCACAGAGAGAAATCTTACAGTTTTGATGTCACACAGGTTTTGATGTCAGAACGTATGTGCTAACACATAGGAGTACAGACTCCGTCTCTGTGCTGGTGCTAAGTGCCTGGTGTCTTGTGGGGTTCAAATGAAAAGTCAGAGCCTTTGAAAAACATAGGGGTGTCAAAGTCATCTCCACATCTTTTCAGGCCTCCCTTTAATACCCCCAAATAATTATCTTAACACCACTTTCTTATTTACACACTTTTGCAAATGTAAAGTAAAACCCATCTTCTAAGTCAATCTTTCTGTTTAGAATGGACTAAACATTTCTCTCAGGTACCATTTCTTTTGGCTGGGTAAAGAGCACTTCCTCTCTAACACCACCACGACCAACTCCCACTTATTTCAGTTTGGCAAGCACTGACTTGATTCCCCTTCCTCCCCCTCCCCCCGACCAGTGTGTGTCCCCCTCCAGAACAGACTGTTTGAAGTGTTTCCCAACAGCCTCACTGAGGAGGAGGTAACAATGCGCAGAAATGCTGTGTGACTTAGTGAGCTTGAAAGCTCTGGACATCAGAGAGAAGGAAGTGGGGGATCTGCATAAAAGAGGTTTTCTTCATGACTGAACTGAATGGAATTGTTTCGAAGGAAGTGATACATGTTCCCATTCATGGGTGGTAGGGTGTTACTGAAAAACAGAATGTGGCAGGAGATACTATAATCAGACTCCCTCACAATGTTTAAAAGCCACTGCATTATCATCAATGGCACTTTTTTCACTTATATCCTGCAATTGTTAGTCACTGTTTATGAGAATACTGAAGAATTAGCCTTGTATGTTTTGCCATTATGAGAATTTCTTTAATTAATGAACAGGCTGGAGTCATAGTTTTCAAAATCAGTCTTGTGTAAGATACCAAATAACAGTCACTTGGACAATGATAAATGAGGGTACTCTTTTGAAACAACTTTCAATAAAGCATATACTTTCAACAAAAGTGTACTGATTCTTACTGGAAACTATGGGTTAATCCATGCCCACTTAAAACTTTCCTTATTTAATGTTTAAAATTCTGAATGGAAGATTAAAAAAACTTTTCTCTATGTTACTCATTGGCAAATTTCCCCCATTTTTGAACTACAAGAATTCATCAGACCTCAAGATAATTTTCTCCTATACCATCGACCTTTCCAACTTTGACAATATACTCTTACCCATTTCCTATGTGAAATGAGAGGGCCAAAGTGCCTTTTGATGTCCCTTTAATCTGCATTTAGCATTCCAGCAATCGATCAATCAGTCCATGAAGAAACAACCTTTGAAAGGGACATAAGCCATATTTATATGCATTTTTTGAAGAGTTTTAAGGTTAGGCATTGAGATTTTCATTCACTCATTTGTTTTTTCTTCAGTCTTTTTTTCTCAACATCATCTCTTTAGGCTCTGAGTTATAAAGATTATAATATTCCCAAAGAATGCACAATCTAATAAATCAGCATTCTCATATTTTTCTTCTTATATGCTTCCTTTTTCTTTAAATACTAAGAATATATTTTTAAAGCCATGCTTTTCTACTTTTTACCTACTGATGGAGGTATTGATTTTAAAAAAAACCTGACTGCTTAAATAACATATGCATAACTGACTATTTTAGAAACTAATTATATCCCTCATATAATTGTGAATTGGAAAATAAATGGATATATTAGTAATTTTTAAAATATCGACTTAATTTTAATTTTTTATTCTCTTGCTATCTTTCTCTCTCTGAAATGTACAAATAAGTATTCAACTACACATGCACGGAGAATGTTTCATAGAGTCCCAAAGGTCCTTTCTTCCAGAGTTCCTTTCCTCTCACTCTCTTCTTTAACATCCATCTTCATATTTCAAAACTAAATAAATGTATCCAGGGAATTATAAATTGATTTTCTTTTGCTCCCTTTCCTATAAATATGTCCAATTAGTTAATTTTATGACTATTAAGTATCAATTACTTCTGACATAACCAACTTAACCTATATCATTCTTGCATTTTTCATTTGGAGATTTTTTTCACAGGAACTCATTTAGGATATACTTCACATATTGGAATAAGTCAATAACATGCTAATAAATTGGTTCTCCTTTGCTTCTTTAAATTATTGCACTTCAACTGTAATCTTGTTAATTTCAACACATTTCATTTTTCACTTTTCTTTCTCTAACTCTACTTAAATTTCTAGGAAACATCAAAACACTTAATTTACTTTCATTTTCATTTTCAAAAAAAAAAATATGAGACACTGGAGCTTATCATAAAATCCCCAGGCAAGAACACACTGACAATGGGAAGAAGGCACTGAATGTTTTTCATAGTCTGTAAGTGATAATACTCTACTTTATATCTACCTTGGAGGTACATTTGTGCAACAATTGAAACTTATTGAGAATATAAAAGCAAAAGATAAGTTTGATGAAAATAAGCACAAGTTGATAGAATCTAAGATATTGAGAAAGATTAGATGAAGTAAAAAATACTGAAAATTAATGTCAATCATGACTTCAACAGCCTTGGAAAATAACAGAAAAGATATGAGGTAACACACTGGTGACATTGGAGTGGATGATCAAACTATCAGCACCGTGTTGAGCAGAACATGAAAACCAGAAGGTCTATGAGCCTAAAGACTATATGCCAACCTCCCCACCAAACCTGGTTCCTTACAATGCCGTGCTGCTGGTGTTGTTTTGTATCGAGTACAACAAACATGCACAAATCCTGAAATAATCAATACAATCAATTTTGTGTCCAGTTGTCCATTTTTATTGTTGTTCAACTACAGTTGTCCCCATTTTCCCCCCACTACTCTCCCCTGCCCCACACCCACCTCCCACCTTCAATCCTAGCTCCCCCATTGTCTTTGCCTATTGGTCCGTTACACATGTTCCTTGATGACCCTCCGACTTCCTTCCCCTGTTATCCCCCACCCCTCTCCCCCCTGGTTACTATCAGTTTATTCTTTATTTGAATGCCTCTGATTATATCCAGTTGTCCCTTTAAAATGCATTCAGTGGTGAGATGTATTCAGAGATGAGAGCTAGAGAAATTACATACCTTTAATGATCATATTCAGGTATTAACAGTCTTAAAGTCACTCAAAGTTGCAAACACAGGTTCATTTGGTAAGTAAAATGCCAAATGTAGTTCTAAACTTCATGTATTAAATATATTCTCCTTTCCATATGCCTAGGAGCTGTGGAATCTGCTATTTTCTTTTCTTCCCCCTTTTCCTCACACACTTGAATGCTCTTCTTTGGTTCCTCAGACTGTCTACTACTCCCTGACTCTTTTTTTTTTATTTTAAAGATTTTATTTATTTATTTTTAGAGAGGGGAAAGGAGGGATAAAGAGAGGGAGAGAAACATCAATGTGTGGTTGCCTCTCATGTGGCCCCCACTGGGCACCTGGCCCGCAATCCAGGCATGTGCCCTGACTGGGAATCGAACCTGCAATGCTTTGGTTCGCAGCCCGCGTTCAATCCACTGAGCTACGCCAGCCAGGGCAACTACTCCCTGACTCTTGTTGTTAGAGTTTCTCACCCTCCAGTCTCCAGAGGATTCAAACCAGGTCTTCACCTGAATGGGGAGCCCATACCTGGTTCACTGAAAATACTGTTTTCTCCATACTTCATAGAAGTGGACTATTATCGAAATGGAATGTGTGTTCTTCTCTCTGGCATGAATTCAGCATCCTCTAATGATGCCTCTTAACCACAGTGAACGTCTTTTAAGTGTTTGGGTGACCTCATAGAAGCCACCATTATTAGGCTTGAGGTAAAGTAGATAGCATCCCAAACCTTCCCTTTTCAGAGTGAATGGAGACCCACAACCAGCAACAGCATTCTACAAAGAGATATCATCCTCTCCTGTCCCTTTTTTATATTCCTCAAGGGTTTTAACACTATCTAAACTTTCTGGCTCAACTGTTTGGAAAGTTCCTCTTCATATCCTAACATGATAAAAATTCACATATATTATGTCTTGATAACTTGGTCAAAATATAAGTTTTTACATACACTTATGAAGTCACAAACAGGGCCTGCTCATTCAGTTTAGTTGTTCAGGCCTGTTCATGGAAGAGGTAGTGTTTGTTCATGGCTGTAGATCAGAGTTAGCAAACTCAAGTTCTTGGAGCCAGGCACACAGATGAATGGTCCTAGCCAGATAGGATATGCAGCATAGTAGGAGGAGGGGCCTATTCAAAGGAACAGATGCCACTTGGCCATTGTGAGTGCAGAGTGCAGAATTTAATTTTTCAAGAAAAGTTGAAATTCCAGATTTTATGTTCAGCCTATATATTTTTAATCTAGCTTTAAATGTTGTAAGAACTTCATTCAGGCCTTATACTAAAAGCTTAGCGGTCCAGAATCTGAAAGAAGACCAGCAGTCCGTGATCCTTACAATCAACTGTGCTTTCAACTATGCCCAGCTGTCATTCACACTGGGTCTGGTGACTAGACACTCAGGTGAGAGCCGGGCAGCTGAGCAACTCCAACTCCTACTCTATCCTGACAACAAAGCTCAGTGTAGAAATGTGTTATCCTTTTCAAATAATAAAAACAATTAAGACGCTGCAAAACTGGAGGTGGGAGGGTGGTAGGTAAATGTACTTTTGTTATTCATCACGGGGTCTATTTTTTACCTTCCTGTATATTTACAAACAGCCAGATGAATAAAAGAAGCAGAACAGGTTTCCTTTCATCACACTAATCCTAGACTAAGCATACCCCTCTTCCTGCTTTGCTTTGACTATTCAAGTATTGGTGGTGATTTAAGTGTATAAGGTCATTATTTACCAGGGCGATTAATCACCATTAGGTGGTTGCCTTTGCAACCTAAATTTAAAGCATTTTTTCCAGATGCGTTGAACCAATGAGCTCAAACTGCTGAATCTCAGATACTATCCCAAGAACTTCAAATGGAATATTATCTTAGGTACAGAGATGCACCTCCACACCCAAGATACACACACACACTTGGGGGGAAATGATGTTTAATACAGCGCCGCATAGGTCATGATGGCAGGGGGTCCATTTTACTATTCTGGCTACTTTGTTTGACAAGATAATGTTGCAAATGCAGTAGAGCTTGATTCTAACAAATAACTATCAATACAATCAGAATATTAGATTTTTGGGCAAAAGTAGTTGTTTATTTATAGCTAAACTCAACACATTATAATTACCTTGCCATGAAAATCACATTGAATATCTAATGTTAACTCATTTCCCCACAACAAATGCTGGCACAGTTACCCACTTTCTATTGGTTTGCAATTCCAGACACAGAGTAACCTGAGTTTGCTGTGTTTGGGTTTCTATGTTGACAAGAAGAATGGTTTAATAAAAATTTTAAGGGTATTCATTGCTTTAAAATTCAGCATAGTAACTGTGAGGAAGTGTGGGCTCAAAAGTGTTTATTAAATAAAGTGAATAAATAGTACTAATATTATACAGATTCCTTATTTCAGGTTAGGTTGAGCTTAGAGCGTGGGAAAGTATATCTTTGGGTTATTGATTGATTGTTTTGGAAGTTATAAGTACTATATATATGTATATATATTTACATACACATATCTAATAGACATGTGAACATATGTAAAAAGACTTTTTTGCCTCCTAAGCTGTAGAATTAAAATTTGTTGATATGTATTTAATTATAACATAAAATAAAACTATTTAAAACCCAAAGTTTCAGTCTATACAATCTATATGTGTTAGGTTATAGCATTGACCTTGTAATGTTAAGGAAACCATGGTACATCTGATTGGTACATACCTAAACCATAAAATAAAATTTTTATATTTCCATTTCTATGAGTTTTAAATAACTTGCAGCTAATTTTAAAAAAACAGTTTGGGTGGCTGCTGCTGAGCAAAAATGGCTGGTTAAAACATTTTATTCTTAGAGTTTCTTCAGATTTCAAATATTGAAGGGAAAGACAGTTTTATTAAAGTCAGAAAATGAAAAGCAGGAAACTCTCGCCAAGGTATTGTCACATTAAAAGCAGACCCAGATCCTCTTGATTTGCCCCAGTTTTCCCTGTAAGCAAAGTACAGATGTCTTACTTACTTTAAGATCTCACACAGCCTGCACACTGTTTCATTTATGAGCCAGAATATTTAGGAAAGATCCAGAAACACATCTTCATTAGCAGCAAATTGAAGAAATAAAGAAATACTCCATTATAGCATATTATTAGAAAGTTATGAACAGTAAAAATATTAAAGAATGTCTCATTAACAAGCATTCTAGGAAGGAATATAAATATTTGCTAAAACCAAACACATTTTCCATGAAGATCTTTTTCACTTTAGAAGAACTTATGGTAAAACACCAAAATCCAGCAATTTTACCAATAGATTTGTCATTAGGGAAATTGGTGTTTTTATTAACATCCAAAATTTTTGTTAATGGGTGATATTTTCTATTGAAATGGGTCCTGAGTTGTGGTTTTCTAATTCATTCATGAAGAAAAACTTCAATATAAATTAGAGGTGGACAGTTGACATCTTGTAGGTCCTCATTCAGAGGTAGCACAAATAAGGCAAACATGGCAAGTCTGTTCAAAAGGGACAATAACACTCTATGATCTTTATGGTGTTCTCCTTTAAAGACATCAAAGCCTCTGATAAATAATATGCCATGGGCCATTTCACAGGCAGAAGGGAGATAAGGGGAAAATATCACTCTCTTTACTTCATAGGAATAGAATCAGACAAGATGAAAAATGACTCCAAACCAGGCTTCTCTTCAGTTAAAATATGTATATATATATAAATCCAACAGGATGCATTCAACCACAATTATGTGCTTAACTTAGGCAAAACTTCTTGCTTTCTTATTTAGATTGATAATTTTGGCAAAATCAAATTCTTTTCTTCAATTTCCATTTCTGCTATAGCTTCATTTTCCAATACAGACTCCAGACCGCCTACCAAGGTTTCTAAAACACAATCGGGTCCTTTTATTATCTCAACTCAAAACTTTAGTGGATCCACATGACCTGCACTATATTAACTAAAGAATCCTCTGAGTGGCATTCTTCAATTTATGCCACTCTTCATTCATTCACTAATGCATTTATTCAACAAATATCTGTTCCTACCACATTCTCTATACTCTAACCATACTAAGATGTTCAATATTACCTATATAATTTGATAGACTTCTATATTTCCATGTCTTTTCTTATTTTGTTTCTCCTACTGAAAACGTTTTTACTCTTGTTCATCTGATAAAAGAAATTCTAATTCATATCAAGGTAAAATTCACACATTTTGTCCTGTCTTAATAAATTCTTGAATCTTCTAAGAGAACAAATCATTTCTTCCCCTGTGCTGTTATAACAACTTATTCATATCATCAATAAAGTACTTACTGCACTATAATTAATTGAAGATATTTGTTTATTTTACTGGATACTAGGAACCATGGCTTATTCATGTCTATAACTTTTGTGCCAACAATGTTGCTTGGAAACTCAATGGGCACTTGGAAAATTAAAATAAATTACATATAAATGATTATAGAACCCACTATTTCTTCAACGTTAAGATTTTTGAAGTTAGTAGTATTCTAGAAGCTGTGAACAGTCACAGCACATAAAGGAAACAGGTCTCAACTTGGATTTGCTTATTATAAGAGAGGAGAAGACAGGTCGATATCACCAATGAAGTTCTATATCCAACATAGTAGTTATGTTGAAACCTGATTCAAATAAAAGCCCCTGTTCTTACTATTATTACATAGTGCTCATTAAGAAATATTTTATATTCCTCTGAGGATAACTTTGTTCTTTCTAAATTAATTGTCTATTTGTACCAAATGATGTATTTTCCCAATTTAACACTTATATTTCAGTTCTTTGTTCCAAGTAATTCTGGCACACAATTATCAGTATGGACACTGTGACTTAGCTATGTGCTTCTTACTGATGCATTTAGAGAATGAGGCAGGAATAACCTTCCTTACCATAATTGATCTGAGACACTAAGATGTTGCCAAGAGTACAACACTACAAATCAAACAGTTTTTAATATCCAAATGAATCTTAATGACCGATCCACTGAATATTACTTATGCCATTAGAGAGGAATGGATGGTTCTACACCTTGAGAGTGGTTTTAACTTTGAACCTGAGTTAACTTTTGGAAATGAGTTTTCAATAATTAACAGAACAAATAAATTTGTAAAATTAGTTGACTTCCAATGACTGCCCTGTGGAATTTTATCTAAAATAATGCTGGTCCGCATACAAATATTGCCTGTGGTATGTAGCCCAAAATAAAGTAAATGGACTAATGTGATTTTCCCTTGATATACATATGGAAAAATTACTAGAATTAATTGTCCTTTTTAAAATCTACAGAGTGATATAAGTTAGTGAGAATTTCTGACTTTAATACTGAGGCTTACTTGTTAACATGCCAATGATATGACTCTACTGGAATCCAAAGCATTCCAGGGCATTTCCGTAAGAAAGCACAGAGTGTGCTGAAGTCGGGTACAAGGGTGATTGGCACATTTATCTTTGTATGTAAACAATAGAATCTCCTTACATATGATTCGATGTGATGGATGTGCTCTGATATGTAATGAATGCTTAATCATGGTAGCCATAAAAGCTTCACTCTGCTGGAACATGTCTGAGTTTCAAGTCAAGGAAAGAGGAATAAAATGTACATAGGTTTGTGCAGTTGCCTTTCAGAGACTGAGGAAAAAAAATAGTACATCTCAAAAGACAGCTCAGAGAAAGGGGTGATTTCTGAGTCTTTCCATGTTTCCAGAAGGACATCAGACATATTTTTTCTACACACACAAAACTCACTGAGAAGATCTGGATAATGGAAGGACACAGTCTGCTTAGCAAATCTGCTAACTTTGCAAATCCGCTGGGGTCTCCAGAACATGTGTAGCACATCCTTGACCTAGTAAACACAGAGTGATAGAATGTGTCTCTTATATATTTATTTTTGCACTACCTTTGAAGAAAATGCTAATGCAACATTTTTCTTTTAGAGTCATGCACATGCCTCTTTTGGCTCATCCCAGCCAGATATATATTAGCAGAAAATAAGTTTATTCTTACAAAGTGCACATCACTTATTCTTAAGACATGTTGACTACTTAAGGAATCTCATGGGCAAAAAGGGACACATAATTGCTTGAAAGAAAAAACATGTTTTGCATAAGCTATTACATTAAGGAAGTGGTATATATAAAATATGTATAAGCAACGCAAGTGGATGCATTTAGAGTTAAAGAGCATATTACATTTGTATCTTTTATAACTTCCTATTCAACAGTACAAACATGAAATTGTTTTTTAGTTCTTCCACGTTAATGGTCATTTCCAGAATGAGTTTGTCTACCTCAGTATTGGTCAGTTATTTTTCAGGGTTTTTCTTCTGTCATAGGCCTACCAGTTGCTAAAATGTATTTCCTTCTACGTAAAATTATTTTGGTACATTTTACATGTATCCCAAACTTCATTGACATTTGGTTATCATTAAATGATTACAGTGAATGGAAAATAAAAAAGGAGAGACATTCCTTTTCTCATGCAGTTACTCAGAACACTTTAACTCTTTAGAACCAAGAATTCTTTGCTCCCTTAACAAAAGCATTCTTAGGCTTGAAAACTAAAACTATATAAATCTTCAGCAAAAAAGTTGCAAAGCCACAGAATTTCTGAAACAAAGTATCATTAATTATACATTCTGTCGCAAACTCCATGCCAATTTCCTCCTTGACAAAGTACAGATAGATATTTCTTGGCTCAATGGTGTATATAAGAAGTAGTAGATTTGGGGCAAGATTATTCTACTATGGACCAGTGTTACAAACTTGGTTAAATCTTGTCCTTGCCTAAGCCCATTGTGACAAAGTCTACCTATAATGGCACACATTGGCTGACACTGGGCAAAAACTACAAGTCAAGATTGGCTGAATGATTTTCTCTAACTGGTCCTGGTGCTCTCTACATCTATTGGGAAAACCATATCTCTTCTGGGGAAATAAGGATTGAGAAAAATGGCCTACTAACTACTCACATAATTTTAAAGGACACGAAAGTTTTCTGTATTCTAATTCCACTCATTTTCTTTCTCCATATTTCCTTGATTTGTTTGGTCAGCACAAATGTTAGGGTGGTCGGTGACATAGACTGTGAAAGAATTCACAAAGAAAAAAGTGCAGAAAGTAAAGTTTTTTATTCACTCTCCAAGAGGACAGAGGGGCTTGGTGTGGAGATACACCAGCCCTGAGCAGTGGGAGCTTTGAGCTTTTACGAGGTAACTGGGATGGTTGTAGAGCAGGATGTTTCCGTTGGTCTTGTATAGGCTGCACCTTGTCTCAGTGCTATCTTTGGGTGCAGGGTCTGGTAGTTGCTGTCTGGCACATCCTGTTTCGTAAGTTCCTGGAGCCTCTGCACCTTCAGGGTTCTCCAAGTAATTTTCTAGTCCTGAGGATAGAGGCTCATTAAACAAGAGTTAGTTATGCCTTATGGAGTCCAGGTAGTTCTGGCAAAGAGGGCCTGAACAGGGGGCTTTTGTCCTATAAACAAATATATCCAATATTAAGAATATAATGTTTCTTCTATATTCACACCTATAACATGACTATGGCACTCTCAGGCCTCTCAAGGAAAAAAACTGGTTCTGCTTGCTTAAAAATCATTACTTGAAAACCAAAATTATTTGGATCAGTTATCTTTCAAAGTGTAATGGATCAGATCAACAACATATAACAAGATAATTTAGTTACTTAAGCATACATTTGTAACTGGCAGATTCAAGAAGGAGATTGGTTTATTAAAACTAAAAGTGCATTTTTAATAGCTATATCAGGTGTCTAATAATGTGTGCTTGGAAAGTGTTCCAGGCTAAAACATCTTGGTCACACTTACGTTGAAGATCTTCAGAGACCTGATATTTCATTTGTTCATATGCTGAAATAGATGCAGAAACTGTTTCTTAAGTAAACTCATTGACCTGCCTATACTACTGGCCCAGCTCAACGTGGTAAATGGGTGACCTTCTTCTATTCAAGAAAGAGTATTGTGCTGGCTGGGGTAGCTCAGTGGATTGAGCGCGGGCCTGCAAACCAAAGGGTTGCTGGTTCGATTCCCAGTCAGGGCACATGCCTGGGTTGTGGGCCTGGTCCCTAGGTCCCTATGTGAGAGACACAACCACACATTGTGTTTCTCTCCCTCTCTCCTTTCCTTCCCTTCTCTATAAAAATAAAAATAAATAAAATTTAAAAAATAAAATAAAAGAAGTCATTCTCTCTTTAAAAAAAAGAGTGTTGATTTTTTATCTAATTTTCACAAGAGGACATCAATCCTCCTGTTCAGTTAGTTGATTTTTAAAATACAGACTATGTCCTTAATCAGAAATAAGGAATTGTTTATTGCCAGAAAACATACTTTCAAACTGCTCGCCAGCTAAGTTTTGTCAAAAACCTTTGAAGGGAATTTCATTTCTGAAGGTTGTTTTGAAAAAATGAAACGCATGTTACACTCTAAACATCCTCACATTTTTTCCCATTCAAGAACATTTTCATTGATCTTTAGAGAGAGAAGAATGGAGAGAGAGAGAATGAGAGAGATGTTGATGTGAGAGAGAATCATTGATTGGTTGCTTCTTTTATGCCCTTACCAGGGACTGAACCTGCAACCTAGGCACGTGTCCTGACCAGGAATCAAACTGGCAACCTTTTGGTGTATGAGACAATGCTTCAACCAACTGAGTCACACAGGCCAGGGTTAAACATCATCATTTTTAAACCCCAAATCATGCTATACTATCAAAAAGCTGCACATTTAGATCATATTTTCTTAGCCTCTGACAAGATATTTTTGTCATACTTTGACATTATTGCCTTTGCTTACATTAATGGATACCCTAAAAATGTTTTATGAGATGGACTGCTATATTTACTTAATAATGTTATTAAAATGCCAGCCACTACATAAGCCAGACTCCCCTGTACAAAGACTCACTTAAAACCCAGATATCATTTGTATTTGACCTTACAAACAATTAGTATGTCTTCTCCTTAAGTAATGATTCCTATAAACTGATCAAAGCAAATTTTGCTTCAACTACCAAGAAGCTGATGACTTAAACTTATTAATTAAAAGTATGTGACTACTAAAATCTTTATAGGGTGCATTTTTTATTCTAAATTTTCTATTAATCTGCTTTTGTCTTTTATATTTTTTATGGATTTGACTTTTTAATTTATGCACATATTTCTGGGTTTTTCATTTATCACTGACATTCAAAAGCCTTTTGATTGAATGAGATAGGTCCTAACTAAAGAGAAAGAAAAATGAACAGATACCGCTCTGTATTATAAAAGATACTGAAAAAGATATAGGGGAATAGGTGAGATAAAGTGGTGATAGAAAAATCATTAGAGCCCTAACAGTAAGTAAAGGTAGTAATTCCTTAAATTAGAAGTGAAGAATTGAGGAAAATATATAGTAAGATTGAAGGAGATGCTGACAAAAAGAAGGAAAGAAATACAATGAGAATGTAGTAAATGAGAAGACATATAAACCAAAAGACAGAAGTCTGCAGGCAAGACAAGAACAAATGGAATGTTTCGGCACACAGCAGCAACAAAACTGTTCAAGCGATGTGATCACACTGCTCCTGTGCATGGTCTGGGGGAAGCGACGCCAGGTCAGGCCACTGTCCTTCGTGCCATCAGGTACATAGGTTGACTTAAATGTATGTTATATTCACATACATTTGACAGTTCTCATGCATCATCAAACATTTAAAATCCAGTTGATACAAGTTACTTTCACTTAATATTCTCAAATCCAAGGAGTCACTTACTTAATCAATAAATTTAAATACAATGAACATAGCTTCCTTCTTGGAATGCTTTGAAAAGTGACCCCAAGCAGAATTTGAAAGAACAAGTCAGGGTTTGTGGTGGAGACCATGGAGAGAAGCCCTTCATGGGGCTGACTGAGGTAGCCAGTGCTCTTCTTCCATGTGCTCGCCCCAGATAGTGCATTTGCATTGCCCTTTTCCCTCTCAATAGTTCAGTTTTGCCAGGCCTTTCAGTAAGATACTTAATGGCTAGGGTAGTGGTTGTCAAGTGTGGTCCCCAGACCAACAGCAATAATGTCATCTGGGAACACCTTACACCTGAAAATTCTGGAGCTCTACCCTAGACCTACAGATTCAGAAATTGAGGGAGCGAAGCCCTTGCAATCTGTGGTACAACGATCCCTCCAGGTATCCATAACATGTGATAAAGTGTGAGAACTACTGGACAGAAGAACATATGGATAGAAGGAGCAGTGTCTGCCCATCCACAAGTGTATTGAAGCTGAGATGATAGTAACAGGAATAATGGCAGAGTGAGAAAAGGAGGAGGCAAAACTGCGGAAAGAGGAAACAAGCAAGTGACATCTTTCCATTTCCTTATACCAGAGACTCAAATGTATGTCTGAGTGTTCCTATTTTAACTATGCTTTTTAATTTACTATTTTTACATTTGGGTCTATGCCGTTTTTTCATTCTTGATTTGTACTGAAAAGAAAAAGTCCAACACTGTGTTTACAAAAAAATTGGCACTAAGACTCCACATTATCTAAACTATGTTAACTCATTATCCTCAGACAGAGAGCACAACTCACCTTCAGTTCCCAGTTACACTGCAAATGATCAAGTTTCCACCCAGTTTAGCTCCATACGGGGATCACCACCACCAGTGCAATTCAGTCACCCCTGAGGGGAGACTCCGCAGCTGTTTAAACAGTGCACAGCCCCTAACAACAGCCAGAGTAGGGCAGGAAGCAAAGAAGGGTTCTATTTCTAATTGAACCTCTGATGGGAATAGAAATAGGTGGTATATGATTTCTTGAAATAGAATTCATCTGCTTATCATAAACTTTTCAGTGGCACGCTTTCTCGTTCTGTCCCAGAACTGTCACTCTTAAAAACACTCCCAGTTACTCCTTAATTATGGTCTTTCAGTAACCGGATCTGGTGCTATCTTATGTGAAAGCAGGTACTTTCATCATTGAATTTCTCCATACAGTTAAGAGGAGGAAATTGAAACTTGCTTTGTTATCACTAGAAATGATTTAGAGAAAAAATAATGAAGATGATGCTAAAAAGAAAAGGCTTAAATATTGATTTTGGCCTGAATGAGAGAAGATTAATGGGTAGATTGACCACATAATTCCCAGATTTTAACTTGAGGGAACTTTTACAGAGAAGAGGAAAGGGGTGACTCACAGATTTTGCTGAGACAACACACTGGTGCTGGGCCTGTTTCAGGCAAACAGAGCAGGCTGACTCTACCACTTGGGGGTTTGTTGGCTGACTTCAAGTATATGAAGAATTTTAATGACAAAAATACTTATAATTTACTCACCTTATTCGTGGAAGACCAAATAAGAATAAAAGCAGAACAGATTTTTTGTTGTTGTTGTTGTTTATTTATGCTTATTTAGGACCTTATCACTGGACTAATTATTAGACATATTTACACAAATTAAAATGTTTATTATTTAGTTATTATTTATGACATGACCATTTTTATTTTCAAAATATTAATTGTAAAAATAAGCACTGTGGGATGTGTGGAGTTGCCAGCCATGGAAACTCACTGCCTCTGCTCATATCTATTCTGAAATACAATAGAGCTCAATTAGTTTTTGTGGTCTGTGTCAACATAATGCAGTTACAAAGTTCTCTGAAAAAGAAAAACTAGGATGGTCTTTTCAGATTCCTTCCTAATCTACAGAGTTCAAGTTACCTTTCCTGCTACTTGGAAGGGAGGAAGGAAGAGAGGAAGGACTGAGGTATGGGAGAAAAAAAAGTCTAAAACAAAACTTCTCCCAAAGATTTTATATGTTTTTATGAAGTACTCAGATTAATTTCCAATTCTGTTATATTTTCATATTTTATCCATATCTCTTGAAGTAAGACAAGAATTTTAGAATTATGAAGGATATAGCACATATCTCCATAAAATGAGAATATTAAGGTTTAGTAATAAATTCTACCTCTACAAAAATATCAAGATGATATAGCTGATCAATTCAGTAACTTGAAATTTTAAAAAAACTTTATTAGCTTCAAGAAGTCAAAACAAATATTTAGTTGAGAGATTTTATTTTTAGTCAATGGACCTTACATTGGATAGCTACACCCTAAAGGTCCTCATGTACACAGTGTCACCCTACATGCACTGCTCTTAAATATACACTTCCCTCTTTTCTCATTGTCGTATTGTATTCAACTCACGACTAATACCAAACAGGTGTACAGAGACATGGTCCCCGTGGAGTCCCTCATGAGGGAAGATCAGTTCTGCCTGAAGTGTTCTTGGAAAGCTTTGCAAAGTAGAGCTTTGCTAAATGTGGTACATTCTATAGAGATAAGAACGGTGAGAAGTCGTTGAGCAAACCAATTTTCCTAAAGTAGAGATTTAATTGGGGGCAGTGGTGAGGGAGAAGACCAAACATTTTATTGAGGTGAGATTTCCAGCAGAGGGGTTTGGACTTTATATTGTGGGATAAGGGAACCACTGAAGGTGTGTGGAAGGGATTTCAGGATCTATGAAGCTTACTCTGCAATGTACAAAAGAGAATAACTGTGGAAATAGGTAAACCAGTATGGACTTCATTGAAGCCACCAGAGAGTGAGGTTAATGAGGATCTAAATTAGGGTAACTCTGGTAGTAGTGGGAAAGAAATGGATAAATGCAACTTACAGTATAAAAGATCAATCTAAATTATGTTATGACTGAGTGAATATGAGGCCTAATAAGAGAAAATGATGTTAAAATTCTAAAGTATGATTCTCCCTGACTTGGACTATTGAGCACCACTGATGAAAACAACCAAGTCTGAAGACAGTGCATGGGCTGAGGTATGGAGATGGTATGTGAGAGAAGAGAGTTTGACCTGTAGCATATTAAATATATGCATTTTGTTAGGAAATTCTAGCAAAAATACCAAGAAAACAGATGATGATGTGAACTGGTAGAGATGTGGTGTTTGGAACCGAGAAAATGGATCAAACCTGTGCTATATAGAGTATACATGAATTTGATCAGATCTTTGATACACAGATTTTTTACATATTCAGTTTATATTAAGGATCAAATAGACAACCAAGAAAAATTAGCAGGGGAAGAAAAAAAAGGATCCAATAAAGAAGGCAGAGCAAAAAGAAAACTGTGAATCCTCTCAGGAAAATAGAGCATACTAGGCATTTCTGAAATGGAATGGAATTTCATACAGGGAATTGGTTAATAGGTTTTAGACAGCTATAAGAACAACAAAGGGATGCTGAGGTTACACAGAGATTAATAACTACAAGAAGCAGCTACTGCCCCTGGGGCTACGAAAACAAAGGAGAAGAAATGGTAATGCTGGAACCTAGAATTTGAAGGGAGACTCCAGTAGATCCGGTGTTTGATCCTTCAGAGAAAGCACCTTGAATCTGGTTCTCAGGCTCCTACTCCGGCAGGTGCCGGGAATTCAGTGGAGAGGGCATAATCCAACAGACGCCCAGAGAAGCATGCCCCGGTATGTGAGGGAACATGGAGTATCTCATACTCCAGCCTTTTAAGTTAGCACATGTGGTACAACAAGTGCTGGAAGTGGTCAGAGAAGCTGGAGGCTGGAGCCAACTGCCATACCTGAAGCAATGCAGCCAGCAGCTGGAAAATCAGAAAGGAAAAATCAATCCTCTTTCTCTTCCCTTACTTTCCAAGTCTCTCTATAGGGCCCTCTACTGGCGGAACCTAGCAGGCAGCCAGTTGGTAAGGGGTCTGCAGGAAGTTATATGAAGAGTTCCACGTCCAGTCTCAATAAAGCAGAGTAGAAAAAGGTATTTGGAGTTTAGAGATAACAGCCAAATAATTATCAAATATAGAGAGGAATGTGTTACAGAAGCCAAAGGAAGAATGAAGTTTAAATAAGAAAAGAAAGGAAAACTTCAACAAATGCTGGAAGCAGATCAAAGAGGATGAACTGGGCAAAGACCTTTGAATTTCGTGATTAAGTTAAATGAAATAATCTTAAGTGGGTGAGTGTTTCCCTATTACTTTAAGAACTTTACAAATATTAAATAAAACTTTCATTATATCTATAGGGGGTGATAATGTTCAAAAATATCTGTAACAAAAATAAATATGACGTGTATTTTCAAATTAAAGTATTAACAATGAAGTATAAAATATTTTTCTATTATTTTACCAAAATAGCTGGCTTGTCCAAGAAAAACATTTATAAAATATATTAGTCCCTACTTTTATTGTCACTAAACACTTTTAAAATTTTTGTTAAATTGCTTCTGAGTCATTGGTAAGACATGAGTACCCATGTAGGAACCAGTGATCTAATACTATGTTAGGACGCCCCCGGCACTGCTGCAGAGTCTCTCAGCATGGAAGGGTGGCATAAAGAGAATTCTCTTCCTCCCTCCTGCCGGGAACGGAATTCCATCGCCCCATCATCGCTGCACCCCCACCCAGAGCTTTAAAAAATCTGCCTATAATGTACATTCCACTGTCCCCTGCAGTATTATAGTAATATTAATAAATTCCTTACATGACACTTGGATAAAAGCCAGTGACAGATATAAAAACCTAGGTGTCTCTCAGGTCTGAAATGGGTTAAATATTCTTTCCAGGTATAAGAAAACAAAGCTCAATTCTGGTATAATGATTTTTATAAGAAGTATTAGGCAACCAGTTTATGCTAAATATTATGGGTGTTGCCTTATTTATTTGAATGACAGAGCATAGAACTAACACCATGTTTGTTAGTGGAGTAGATCAAAGGTTATAAAGGAATGGAAAAGAAAAGGCTGAGTGAAAGTCAAATGATGATAAAGTCTCTCCTTTTGCTAAATCATCTCCCTTTTCCCTTCCAGGCAACATTACATATTCAGGAACATTCTTTCAAGCCTCCAAAGTGTTGTTTTCTGAAGCTGTGTTTCAGAACACCCTCGATTTCTTCATTTCTCCTACCAGTTTTCATCAAGAAAGCTATACACAAATGTTTTATACACGTGCACACACACAAACACACCAGTTGAAAGAGAATACTAGACAAATTGCTATTTGATAGAGAAATGAGACACTCTGGTAAGCAGAGTTGTGTTCAAGTTAATCCATACTGATCCCATAAGTCATTTTCTAATATAAAGGTACACATTTATATATAATACAATGCTTACTATATACTATTGTTGAGCTGTACCATCTTTGAATAAATACTAAACCATATAAACCAAGTTTATTATTCCCATTTAGCATATGAAAAAACTGATATCAAAAGAGGATCTTGTCTGAGGTCATATAGCTCTAGGACAGCCTTAGAGAAAGCTTTAATGTCCAAGATATTTCCATTAAGCTGCACTGCACAAATGCCTGTCCACACTTTAACCAAAACATAGCAACCAGTTGTGGAGAGCAGGACCAATAAAACGGCATTGGTCTGGTCAATATAGCATAAAGAATATAAAACACAGTGAAGTCACTTATGTCAACGAAGATGGCTACCCGTCAGCCATGACACATTGGTTCAAGAAGGAAACTGCCAAAGTCAGAGCAGACACATCTAGAAAAGAGACACACCCATGATATTGGCACACGTGATCAGAACAGACATGTCTGCAGAGTGGGACCACCCATAGATAGGCAAATTCCACACTTGGCATCAGGGGTACAAAGATATTTATGAAAAAGACCCAGAAAGGTGGAGTCCACCACTTTCAAGGTATAACTGAAGCAATTTCCAGACCACTGCTGAGACTGCTGAGCTCCATACACCAGACGGCTGCTCCACACCACGCTGCTCTCCCTTGATATCAGCCACCAGAGGCTCTGCCCTGCTGGACTGAGGACTTCATCTGCCCTGCTGCCTGCCTGGCTCCAGAGATCCTTCTTTGCAAGATACTGACAGCTCCCTTGCCCATCATGCTGTCTCCTGGACCTGCAGACTGAGATTTTGGGACTCAAGTTCATTATCCTCATTGATTGCTGTGTGTGTTCTCTTAAATTTTTAGAGTGTGAGTAGAATACTAATGTACGTTGATGTTCTACTTTTAGTGAACATACATTCAACAAAAGCTAAGTGAATAGCATAGTTACCTTGTGTGACTCTTGTCTATTCCTTGGTGCTGGGCTGCTTGATAGGTAGCTAGCCGAGCTATTACCCAGCAGACTTATAGGAAAGACTATATCATGAACCTACATCTGTGACAATACTTCTAGTCTTCTGTTCTCAATGCTGTGTGTGTGCTAAAGGGTATTGCTGACTCATCTGATTAAAAAATCTTACCCTGGGATTCATTCTTTGCAACTATTCTGTCACCAGCTATAACAGATACAGTTCAGCAAACTGCAATCGAAAGTCCTCAAGAAGATCTGTGCAGAGCTATGACAGGAGAGAGGACTGCTGCTCAACGCACACGAGAGAGGAAACTCTGATATTTTTAAAGGAGAAGTTCATTTATCATTGAAGCCAAGAATTCAGTATCAAGGGCATGAAGACTTAATGTTGCATGGCTGTGGGCTGTTTCTTTCATAGTCATCAGGGAATCCCCAGCAGCTAACACAGTGCCTGGCATGGAGATCAATCAAATTGGCTGAATTAATGAGCTGAGTTGTTCCTCAGGAAACTGCATTCCCCAAATATGAGAAGTTGACTGTTGGGCAAGGATCGTGATCGCAAGGGTTTTTTCTGAGCTAGTAAATAACCAAGGAAATTACACTCACTGTTTAATCTCAAAGCAAACAAAGGCCTGGTTGAAAGTAGAACACATCAATTACTTCCACCCTCTCAAAAGTGAACTATCTACATGGACAGATATATTTTTATGGATATAGTTGGACCCAGTAATAAACAGCTGTTTCTTTTATGATGAAAAGAAAATACTTTGTTTTGAAAATATATTTTATTTTTAAGGTTGCTGTGGGATTTATTAGATTGAAAAAGTGAGGGTGGAAAGAAACCTGAGTGTTTTTAAGGAATAAAAAGTATTTTTGGCAATATCCTTCCACATCTAAGATACCTGAAATTAGAATTGCTCTCAGAGGACACAGATCTATCCGTTGCAGCCAAAACTCTGATCCTCGGCCAGTTGTTTGCACGCTGTGCCGTGATCCAAACTGCGTCCTGCATTCCACAAGTACGCCACCGGCTCTTACAGCAGCCCGACTCCATCAGAGCAAGGCGCAAAAGCTGGGGTCCAGGCGTATTTGTTAGAATGTGCAAAGTCTGGAAAAGAATGTATTTTGAAGGTGTGTTGACCGAGATGGCTGAAATGCAGTATAAAAATACACACTGATAGAAGTGTAAGAAACAAACTTTAAAATAAAGTCATGAGTGACCATCAATTTGCATTTTTTAAAAATGTTGTGGATAACTGTGGTGAATGATCCATGTTTATCTACATGCACTCATCTTTACCCACTGACTGACTATAAAATATAATTTCATATGTGTTAAACATGTTACATGTTATATATTACACAGTTACATATTATATTTTATAAAGACTTACATGATCTTTTAAATGTATGTAGCTATACTTGTTTAATATAATACAAACTCAGTGTGACTGTGTATACAATTACTTTTATATTGTTACACATCTTCCTCACCATTAGATATTAAAGAGTAAAAAAAATTGTGAAAGATGTGAAAAGTTTTCATATTTATTGTATGCTCTCACTTATATGTGGAATCTTTTTTAAACTGAGATATAGTTGTCATATAACATTGTATTAGTTTCAGGCATACAACATAGTGATTTGATATGTGCATATATTCTAAAATGATCACCACAGTAAGTTTAACTAACATCCATCCCCACAAATAGTTATAAATGTTTTTTTCTTGTGATAAGACCTTTCAAGATTTACTCTCTTAGCAACTTTCAAATATGCAATACGTTGTTGTTAACTATAACAGCCAAGACTTCACAAGTCTAACATTACCTCCTCAAGACCTATTTATTTTATAACTGTAAATTTGTACCTTTTGACACCCATTTCACTCACCATCCTTCCCTCTCCCGCTCTGGCCACCATTAATCTGTTCTCTGTCTCTATGAGTATGGTTTTTGTTTGTTTGTTGTTTAGATTCTACATATAAGTGAGATCATGCAGCTTTTGTCTTTCTTGTCTGACTCACTTTACTTAGAATAATGCCTTTAATGTAGAGACATTGTTGCACACGGCAGAATTTCCTTTTTTATATGGCTGAATAATATTTTTTATTCACTCAGCAGGAGATGGACTCTGGTTTGTTGCTGTGTCTTGGTTATTGTAAATAAAGCTGCCATGAACCTGAGGCTGCATATATTTTTTCAAGATAGTGATTTGTACCCTTTTGATAAATGTTCAGAATTGGAATTGCTGGGTCATATGGTAGTTCTATTCTTAATATTTTGAGGAACCTACATAATGTTTTCCTTAGTGGCTGTACAAATATACATTCCCACCAACAGTGCACAAATACTGCCTTTTCTCCAAATCCTGGCCAACACTTACCTCTTGTCTTGTTAATAACAGCCTTTCTAACAGGTGTGAGGTGCTATCTCACAGCAGTTTTGATTTGCATTTCCTGATGACTAGTGATGCTGAGCATCTTTTCATGTACCTGCTGGATGTTTATATGCTTTTTATTGGAAAAAAATCTGTTTAGTTCCTTTGCCTGTTTTTGAAATGAATTTGTTGTTATTATCGAGTTGTATAACAGCCCCTTATCAGATAATGATCTGCAAATACTTTCTCCCACTCTAAATGTTGACATTTCATGTTGTTGACTATTGTGTTGGAGAGGTGTCTAAGTCTTAATAAACAGGTCTGCTCCTCAGCACTTTAAAGATACTAGTTCCTTGTCTTCTGAGATTTATTGATGTTCCTAAGAAATCTTCTCTAGTAGCCTTTAAAACTCTCCTCTTTTTCTCCTCCCAAATGCTGTGTAGTTTCTCTACATGTTTTTGAGGAAAAAGTTCACATTTATTTATCTTATTAGGTACATGATGTGCTTTTACCATCAGAACTCATCATCGTTTTGCAATTCTTAAAAACTTGAAACCATAATTTTGGGATATTTTCTTCTTTCCCATTCTCTCTATTCTCTCCTTCTGAGATTACTTTTAGACACATAGTAGAGTTTCTCATTTTACCCTCTTTCAACTGCAGTTTGTCTGGTTATTTTTTAAATCTCTGAGCTGCACTCTGAGTGGCTTCTTCAGGTTTATTTTCTAATGATCTCTTTACCTATATCCAATCAATGCTTTAATAAATCTAGTGAGTTTTTATTATTCCAACCCTACTTTGTTATGGATTTTATTGAATTCATTTTATCCTCTTGCTGTACAGTCCCTTTCAAAATGGATTCTGATCCCTCTTGTTCTTCAAATTCAAATACTCCCATTTATTGTATGTGTGCCTTTTTTTCATGGAAATGAAATTTTTATGGATTTTATAATTTTTATGTATCAGCTATCACCAGTGATGATTGTTTTCCATTGCAACACTGAGCAATTTTTTTATCAAAATGTAAATATTAACTTACCACTTTAGTTCTGAAATGACTTCAATTTGGAACTCATCGTTTCCAGCTTAAAAGAAGAAACAAGCTGAGCAACTGAAAATTAATGACTTTTTCTGGGTACATCAGAGAATTGATGCCACAAGGTAAACCTCTACCCCAAAATGTAGAGAGACAAACAAATTTAGAAAAGCCCACCTGAGATCAACTTACCTGGAGCAGAAGCCACTGAACCCATAAACTGAGAAGAAAACTTAAATCGTAATTTGATGTATTGCTTGAAGTAGAGTGTAGAGCAGCTCGAGTAGGAGAAAAGCCTAGAGACAGCAGTCTTGCTGGGGGTGGGGCCACACTTTCTTAATCTGGGCTCCAGAAACTCTACCATGTTTTCATGATAAAGAGCCAAGAAAAATCACCACATATCTCTGACTGAGTAAGGGTAAAAGTAACCAGTTTGAAATAAACCTAGTGCATTCTCCATAACAAAGGTCTACTCTCAAGTAAAAAAGACTTTACCAGAGACTGAATGTACATAAGTTTAAGGATTATCACCCAACTGCAGCCCTCTCTAGCTTTCCTGCTTCACCCAAGGGGGCAAAAGACAAGAGACCCTTGTGAGGGTCATAGCCCAGGGGCCCAGCACTATCAAATGGCTGATATCTAACCATAAGCTTATAGAACACTCCCCTTCACACTCCCCAATCCTTAGCACCACATGGGCAGGGCTCTCGTACAATAACAGTGTGTTACAGTCTAAAGAGCTACAAGGCTCAAACTCTGTTTATGACAGGTTGTCAGGGAAACCAACAACAGGGGATGCCAAAACAAGAGCATTAGAGGAAATGGAAGCTTCTGTGACTATAGGTTACACCAAAACACCTTATCTCCAAACTGCAGAAAACCAAAGACAAAGGAAAATTCTTGAAAGGAGCTGGAGTGGGGAAAAAAAAACCTCCTTACTTATATAGAAGAAAAGATAAGGATTACAGGGGATTTTTCTTTAAAAAAAAAAAAAACTATGAAAGCAAGAAGAGTGTTAATATGGGATCCAGGATACAATGTCTGTGTGTGTGCATGTTTGTGCGCACACAGTTGGGGGAGAGAATGCTCTCCACAAACACAACAATAAGAAATTCTCAGACACCGGCAGGATATCCAAGAAATCAAATCAATTCAACTTAACTCGGACACCGTCTACCCAGGCATAACATCAGATTTCACAGGTTAAGGGTTCAGTCCTACAAGACTTCAGACATCCAGGTCATTATCTGAACTTCTGACCAGCTAGCTATAAATAAGATGTTCCCACAACCCCCTACTTGGTTTCAATTAATTTTCTAGAAGGTCTGCAGAATGCAGAGTAACATGTTATTTTCTAGTTCACCAGTTTGTTGGAAAACAATATAACTCGCAAATAGACAGATGGAAGAGATGCATAAAGCAAGGGATACTGGAATGAGGCAGGACAGTAAGGAGCTATGAAATTTCCTTGGCAGGTAGAGTAGGGAAACCGAGACAGATAGCTGAACAAACTGACCAATTTACAGTCAGATAATAAATTTCATGGTCACTTTATACATTCCAGACCATACTGGGGAAGACCCACCTTGGTTCCAGTCTCTCTTCGGTGACATTCTTTGAAGGTGAAATTGAAGAAGAGAATGAGCTATATACTCATTTTGATGCATCAGTTTATTAAAAGGCACTCCTGAAAAGCTGATGAATATTCTATTAAGATCCTCTCTTGAGACCTGCACTAAAATCTGTAGAAAACAGATAAAAATCTTAAGACAAAGGACCCGGTATGCTGTTTTCCTGGAGCACACCCGCACCTCCCGCTCCTTCCTTCCTGAGGCCCGTATCTTTCCTTTCTTTCTCTTAAACTCTAAAAGTTTCGAGGGAAGCAGCAGGCAGTGGCAGCTCATTCTGGGCTAACCCCCTGAACCTGTCTCCAAGGGCCCTCCTTTTGCCTCTGTAACTTGTTTCCTGAGTTCCTGTAGCCCAGCTGGCTCACTTCTTCTGCCTCGGTGACTTTCTATCTATCTGGCAAGGCAGCTCTCTGAGCAACCCACTCGAATTTTCAATTTGAGTGTACTTTTGCTGTGCATACTAAATAAAGTTCCTTTTGCACTTGAGTTCTTGGCTCTGACTTCTTTCTTTGCTGAAATTAAGAACCCAGAGCCAATATCACTGGTAACATCAAGAATCACAAAGCTTCCCTCCCTCTGCAGGCTCACCACTCTTCTAGCACCTCCCTGTGTTCACAGACCCAGAAGCTCTAGAGTTCCATCCTTTTGTGTTTTTATGAAGACTTCATTATATAGTTGTAATTTATTAACTCACTAGCCATTGGTGATTGAATTTAATCTGCAGTCCCCTCCCCATCTCTGGAGGTAAGTGGGGAGTGTGAAACTTAAAATTGCAACCCTTCGATCACATGGCTGGTTCTCCTCACAACCAGCCCCCATCATTAGTCACTGTCCAATAATCACCTCATTGACAGAACAAAAAGGCAACTTGATCACTCCCAACGCACAGGAAATTCCAAAGGTTTGGGGAGCTGTGAACCAGGAATTGTGTACAAAGACCAAATATATTTGAGAAATATATTTTGGTCATCTGAATGATCAGATATATATTTTTATAAACTACAATATCATAAGAGTGAAGCAAAATATTTAAAGTGTTGGGGGAGAAAAGAAGCCAACTCAGAATTCTATATCCAGAGTAACTATCCTACAAAAGCAAAGGAGAAATAAAGTGTCAGGTAAACATAAACTGAGTCAATTCATTGTGAAAAAACCTGTTTTTTCAGAAATATTAAACTAAGTTCTTTAGGGGAAGCACAATGATGAATACATGCTATTATATATGTGTCCAAATCCATAAAATGTGTAACAGGAGAAATAACCCCCAAGATAAATACAGTCTGGGTAATTATGATGTGTCCATGTAGGTTTATCAGTGATGGGGTTGTTAGTAATGAGAGAAGCTATGCATGTGTGAGGGTAGAGAGCATACGGAAAATCTCTTTACTTTTCATTCAACTGTGCTGTGAATCTAAAGGTACTCTTAAAACAAATAAAGTCCTAAAAAATGAGAAAGAAAGTAATACAGGTTGAAAATGCAGACCTACATAAGAAAAGGAAAAGCACTGGAGCAGGAATATAAATATAAAATAAAATCATTTACTTTTCCTAATTTAATATAGTAGATAAGTGTTTATTAAAGTAATAAGACTAGCACTGTAGGGGATAATGGGGGCATCGGGGGAAGGGTTTTCAGGAACATCTATAAAGGACACATGGACAAAACCAAGGTGGGGTGGGATCAAGGGTGGGAAGTGGGGATGGCTGGGGTGGGGGGAGCAGTGGGGGGAAAATGGAAACAACTGTATTTGAACAATTTAAAAAGTTAAAAGAAAAAGGAAAAAAAAAGAGTAGCAATGTATTCTGTAATTATAGTATATGGATACCGGAAATGAATGAGAGTAATTTTTAAGGCCCAGAAGGGATAAATTATGAATATAATTATAAAATTCTGATACTACCCATGAAGTAGTTATTATTATTTCAAAATAGACTTTGATTAGTAGAAAATTTATGCTGTAAACTCTAGGGCAAACACTAAAAGAAGTTTAAAATTCATTATAGTTGATGTGTTAAGAAAGAAGAAAAATTGAATATGAATTACACAATTAAAACAAGAGGTGCAGAAAAAGAAAGAAAGAAAAACAATGAGTAACAAGTGCAACAAATAAAAAAACAGTTACTAACATTTTAGTTATAAATCCAATTATATCAATAATCACTTTCAATGTAAATCATTTTAATACATCAATTTAAAGACAGAGTCAGTCAAAGTGGATAAAAAATGACTCTACCATATGTCATCTACAAAAAGTCCATTTTAAATATAAAGGCATAGATAAGTTAAAAGTAAAGGAGTGGGAAAAGCTACACCATGATTTAAAAAAGTAGCCGGACTAGCTGTGTTTACTTCAGATAAAACTGACTTCAGAACAAGGAAAGTTATTGGGAGTAAAAAGTGAAGTTACACAATGATAAAGGGGTCAGTTCTCCAAGAAGACATAAAAATCTTTAATATGTATGTAGCTAACAATGAAGCATCAAAATACATGAAGCAAAAACTAATAGAACTGAAAAGGGAAATAGATAAATCTACGATTATATCTGGAGACCTGGGGGAAAAAACAACCTACCTAGGCTTCCTTGTGAAAATGGCTGATCCTAGGACTGGGATCTACAGAATAGTCCTGGAGCATCTTATAGTGCCAGAAATTTGAAAAGTATAAACCTAACAAAACCATGTTGATGGTTGTATCTCAAAGGGATAGAAGCCAAAGGGATGAGATCCCAATAACCAAAGCTGAAAGGTTTGGGGCAACAAAAGAAGTGATAGTAGTAGTATTGGACTATAATTCAAAATATAAAATACATATTCATAAGTACATACTGATATGAATAATTAAATCAATAAATAAATATGGGAAAAGAAATAAATCTCTATTCAAAAATAATTCTAGCCCTGACTGGTGTAGCTTAGTGGATCAAGCATGGGCCTGTGAACCATAAAGTCACCTGTTTGGTTCCCAGTCAAGGCACGTGCCTGGATTGCAGGCCAGGTCCCTCGTGGGGGGTGTGCAAGAGGCAACCACACATTGACATTTAGCTCCCTCTCTTTCTCTTCCCCTTCCCCTGTCTCTCAAAATAAATAAATAAAATCTTTTAAAAAATCAAAAATAATTCTAAATAATGGTACTCCAGTTTTCAAGTGTGGACTGCACATAATAACTTCCTTCCACAGTACATAGTGTAGAAAAAGGGGTAAAGTAACATCACAGTGGAGAAATCTGACAAACACTACCTCAGCCATGTGCTCAAAGTGAATATCAACTATTAGCAGTTACACATATTGATAACTGTATGTACCCTTGATGTGATGTGATATAAGATAATACATTTTGTCATCTTTCTTCCAAAACCTCACAACCTGGTTTAGCCATTAGAAAAATATTACATTCCAACTGAGAGGAACCCTACAAAATACTTGACCAGTTGTCTTCAAGACTGTTAAGGTCATCCAAAATAAGAAAAACCTGAGAATGTTGCAACCAAGCAAAGCCTAAGAGAAATGACAAGTAAACATAAGATGGGATTCTGAAACAGAAAAAGGATATTAGGCAAAAACCAAGGAAATCTGAACAAACATCAACTTTACTTAATAATAATATGTCAATATTGACTCACTAATTTTAACAAATATGACATGCAAATGTCACAAATTAATAATAAGAAAAACTGGGTAAAGGGATACATGGGAACTCTGTACTTGATCCTTTTAAAAATTTCTACAAATCTTAAACTATTTTTTAAAAAATTATCCCTAATAAATTTTTAATTACTTTACTGTTGTTCAGTTACAGTTGTCTGCATTTTCTCCACACCACTCCCCCCCACCCCAGCCAAACCCACCTCCCTCCCTTGCTTCCACCCTCCCCATTGGTTTTGTACACGTATCCTTTATAGTACTTCCTGAAAACCCTTCCCCCCACTGTCCCATCCCCCCTCCCCTCTAGCTATTATTAGATTATTCTTAATTTCAGTGTTGCTGGTTATATTTTGTTTGCTTTTTTCTTTTGTTAATGTTGTTCCAGTTAATGATGAGATCATATGGTATTTGTCCTTCACCACCTGCCTGGCTTATTTCACTTAGCATAATGTTCTTCAGTTCCATCCATGCTGTTACAAAGGGTAGGAGCTACTTCTTTCTCTCTGCTGCATAGAATTCCATTGTGTAAATGTACCATAGTTTTTTTATCCAGTCATTCACTGATGGGCACTTAGGTTGCTTCCAGCACTTGGCTATTGTAAATTGTGCTGCTATGAACATTGGGGTGCAAAGGTTCTTTTGGATTGGTGTTTCAGGGCTTTTAGGGTATAATTCCAGTAGTGGAATTGCTGGGTCAAAAGGCAGTTCCATTTTTAGTTTTCTGAGGGAATTCCATACTGTTTTCCACAGTGGCTGCACCAGTCTGCATTCCCACCAACAACGTAGTAGGGTTCCCTTTTCTCCGCACCCCCTCCAACACTTGTTTGTTGATTTGTTTATGATGGCCATTCTGACTGGTGTGAAGTGGTATCTCATGGTGGTTTTAATTTGCATCTCTAGGATGGCTAGTGATGCTGAGTACCTTTTCATATGTCTATGGGCCCTCTGTTATGTCCTCCTTGGAGAAGTGTCTGATTAAGTCTTTTGCCCATTTTTTAATTGGGTTTTTTGTCATCCTGGAGTGGAGTCCTGTGAGTTCTTTATATATTTTGGAGATCAAACCCTTGTCTGAGGTATCACTGGCAAATATGTTTTCCCATATAGTTAGTTCTGTTTTCACCTTAATGCTGTTTTCTTTAGCCATGTAGAAGCTTTTTAATTTGATGAGGTTCCATTTGTTTATTCTTTCCTTTATGTCCCTTGCTTTAGGGGACATATCAGTGAAGATGTTGCTACATGGAATGTCTGAGATTTTTCTGACGATGTCTTCCTCTAGGACTTTCACAGTGTCACAACTTACATTTAGGTCTTTTATCCACCTTGAATTCATTTTTGTGTATGGTGTACATCATTTCTTTACATGTAGCTGTCCAGATCTCCTAATACCATTTGCTGAAGAGGCTATTTTTACTCCATTTTATGCTTCTTCCTCCTCTGTCAAATATTAATTGACTGTAGAAATTTGGGTTTATTTCTGGGCTCTCTGTTCTGTTCCATTGGTCTATGTGCCTGTTTTTATGCCAGTACCAGGCTGCTTTGATTACAGTGGCTTTGTAATACAGTGGCCTTGTAATACAGTCTGATATCAGGTATTGTGATCCCTCCTGCTTTGTTCTTCTTTCTCAAAATTGCTATAGCTATTCAGGGTCATTTATAGTTCCATATAAATTTGTGAAATGTTTGTTCTATATCTGTGAAATATGTCATGGGTACTTTAATAGGGATTGCATGGAATCTACAAATCGTTTTGGGTAGTATGGCCATTTTGATGATGTTAATTCTTCTAATCCATGAACATGGTACATGCTTCCATTTGTTTGTGTCTTCCTTAATTCCTTTCTTCAGTGTTGTATAGTTTTCTGAGTACAGGTCTTTTACCTCCTTTGTTAGGTTTATTCCTAGGTACTTTATTTTTCTTGTTGCTATATCAAAGGGATTTTTTTTCCTGATTTCTATTTCTGATATTTCATTGCTGGTGTACAAAAATGCTTTTGATTTCTGAGTGTTAACTTTGTATCCTGTTTTGCCAAATTCATTTATTAGGTCGAGTAGTTTTTTGGTGGAGTCTACAGGATCTTCTATAAACACTATCATGTCATCTACAAACAATGACAGTTTTACTTCCTCCTTTCCAATTTGGATGCCTTTTATTTCTTTTTCTTGTCTGATTGCTGTAGCTAGGACTTCCAATATTATGTTTAACAGGAGTGGTGAAAGCAGGCATCCTTGTCTTGTTCCTGATCTTAGTGGGAAAACTCTAAGTTTTTGCCCATTGAGTATGATGTTGGCTGTAGGTCTCTCATATATGATCTTTAAAAAATAATCCCTAATAAATTTTTAATGTATGTTTTTATTTCAAAACTTTTATTTACTATAGTGATTTATTCTCACCTGGGTTAATTGCAAATCTCATTAAAGTAAAAATCAGAAATGATGTCAGAAAACTTTAATCTGTTATTATTTTTACTTATTCTTTGACTTGTGAAAGGAGATAAGCATCCCAAAAAAGATAAAAAATGTCTTTCCTTGCAAAATCTTAGATTTCAGAATTATAATACTATTTCATAACAGGAAAAACAACCTTGCTCACATATTTCTCTCAGTTACCTTTGATGCAGGTTTGTGGAGACCAGACAGTTCATGTTTGCTGTTGCTCTATCTTCTTTAATGAATCATCATGAAAAAGACAATGCGAGAAACAGTATCATACTAGTCTCATAGTTGGGGCACCAAGGTTGTCATGCTTACTTTCTCTTAACCTTCAATTGTTAATGTCACTAGAGGGAGGTCAGTACTTCAATTTTCCAGCCTACTATATGCACTAGAAGATAGACAAATTTTTGGTCAGCACCTAGCTTCATAAATGTACTAATACAACAATAATCATGAAGCTGTAATAAGATTCTCCAAACATTCAGAAAGATGAATTATATATTTAAAATCTATAAGACAGCAAGATAAAGCAACTTGTCTTGATATTGCACCCTGTAGTATTTTGTACAAGAAAAATTAGTGCAAGCGGTGTGAGGTTGAAAGAGACAGCATTTAAGACAATAAGACAGATTATTTGTTATTAAGGATCTGAATGCACAACTAAGAGAAGTATAATGATTTGGATTTTATAATTTCTGCCAGAAAAAAGACCTTAAAATTAGCAAATAGGAAACTAATCTGAAAGTTTGATTCCATTTGTGTGCACCCTCCCAGTCGTGTGTACACCCCTCACCCCTGCACCACACAAGCCTTGAGCATCTGCGTGTCACGTGTAGCTCCTTGTACTGGCCATGCTGTGCCACCACTGCTTGTGATATTTTCCTTTATTGGGAGATAAAAGCACTTCCTGGTAGATGAAACATGTTGCTAGAAATAAAACAAATGGTTCTGGAACCTAAGGCTAGAGTCTACTGATGCTTTCATTCACTAAAGGAACAGTCTTTCAGAAGGCTCTTATCTGATTGGGTTTTACTACCTTGACATAAAACACAGTGGGGTTTGCCTAAGCAAATGACTCCTCCCCGCAGACCCCCAACCCCAGGAGCAGCACAGCAGAACTCTTACCTTCTACCTCCCTTATAGGTTGCAAGATTGATACTCCAAGTATTTATTAGGGTAAGCATTTGCTCATTCAAAAGAAATGCTAATAACAGGATGCTTGGATATGGTACAATAATACATGTTAATTGTTTGCAGCCTCCCATTTTTCAGCATATTAACTTTTGTCTATTGAACTAACTATACTACATATAATGAAATACAGGTTTGAATGACATTGTTCAACAAATAAAATTTGCCCATTATTTACCTCATGTTACCACTGTGATCTTTCTGCCCTATCCCATTATGAATACTGAGTCCGAGGAAGTTCAAAGATAACAAATAAATAAATTGGTGAAAATATCTTCAGTGAATTTTTAACCTGGTTAAAATATGTTATCACATTTAAAGCAGTTCTGGTAACATCATAATGTTTGTTTGAGATCACCAAACATTTACAATTAATATACAACATTTGTGCACAAAAACACATATAGTGATAACACAGCCAACAAATTAGAAGCCATACAAGGCCAACCTTAAAAACATAACAGGCATACAGACACTCATACACAGATCTTTATGTAGTAGAAAGCCAGAGGCATGTTCTGAAAAGTGTGCACATTTATGATGCATGTCAAATTGGAAGTCACACAACCTACTTCTAGAAAAGAGAAATTTTACCACCTCCATGGCAGTCATTCCATTCTGTCTTGCCCACCAACAATCACAGAGAGAAAGAAGAGAATGAGACAGAAAGAGAAGTAAAATTTTCATTGAACTTTATTGTTTTACAATAAAGCCCACACAGCAAAAGTAAACTGGTTATAGAAATGTAGAGTAGGGCTCACTCTCATTTATGAGTAATTGTCTTACTGTCACATGAGATTTATGACCATCACTGTCTTTTCCTCAGTACTTGATGCAGTAACACATCCCAGCTCTAGTGAATCAGACAAGAGGTACGTTTTAGTCCTGGCCAGGTTCGCAGTGTGCCTTCAGTCACCATAACTGAGAAGAGGTGGCTGAGCATAAGAGCAGAATAAGACAAAATACTCACGTTTCCTAATTTCTCAATGTTCGTTGCATTCTAATTATAGTACGGACAGCTTCTAAGAAATGTATTTCCCATGACTCCTTCAATTCTAAACTCCGTGACCACATTATGGCCGATTTTCATACAGGGGGGAAAAATTCAATCCCAGAAATTTCCCATTTATTTTGATATAAAGTGGTTTTAGCTTTTTAGTGTTTAGAAATTCCATCTGCAAAGTTATATAAGAAAAAAATATGAAAGAAAATGAATCACTCAGGAAAGTCACACATGACGGCGACAACTGGGGCAGAGAGAGAAGCGCTGAATTGGAGACCTGTCTTTAACTCCTTTTCCACACCTACTAACACAGAATTCTGAGAAAATCTACTGCATCTTCCTGAATCTCAGAAACTTTCCCTTTACCATATGAGATAATAACTATCACACATAATTGTTGTAAGTATATGAGATACTGTATACAAAAACATTTTATCAACTGGAAAGTGACAGTAAACATAGAACATTATTATTGAAATAGAAGGTCAAGTTCCTTTTTTTGTACAATCAGTGAATAGCACTATAAAAGAATAACTTTAGGTGGTGGCACGATATCTGGTCTAACAAATTCCAATTAAATTAAAATTTAATTTAATTTAATTTTCCATAGGTAATGGAAAAAGTGTCAAAACCCAATTTGCATGAAATTAGTGGCCACACTGGTACGCCATTTGTGTTGTTAGTCAGCATCTGCTATATGATGTGATGATAACAACCAATCTCCGCACCTCACTGACTTAAAACAATGGTTCTTTCTCACCTATGTGCATTGTGAGACAATGCGTTACTGTGCATTGATTGCACAGTAATCAATGTTGACTTGTGCATTAGCTCTGGCCCTTTCCCATGCTTTTTCTTCATTCCCAAATCCAGACAGGAAGAGAGGCCCCAATCCGGGAAACATTGCTCTATAGGAAGAGGAGAACAATGGCTGTGCCACGAAACACCTCCTGAAACCTTCTGCTCAGAAATAGGTTGTGCACATTCATTTCACATTCCATTTGCTAAAGCAAGTCATAGGACCAGCACTGGGTGGGAAGGACATTTTTCCCAAAGGGCAGACACCAGGGAGGGACCTCTGTAAGTACCATATATTTTAAACAAACAATGCAGTCCATCACACAATAAATATGCTATAAATAAACACAATTAGGCCCAGGGTCTTACCATATTCCCACATACTCATTTTTATGAATGGCCTGGAAAGAGAAGTGAGACGCTTATAAAGAAATGGTCAAGTCACATCATGCAAAATGATACGAATAGAGAAAAAATACCAAGAGGATGGTAGTTCTTTACAAACTGTTACAGATTTGAAGGTCTATGGTCATCAGAACTGACACTCCAAGTTGACATAAAGGTACATGGACCTTTAACAATTTCAACAAAAGAAAATTCTCTTTGATCTTAGTTCCACACCCAGCCTTGGCACTTACTAGTTATAAGACCTACAGAATCACTAACTACATCAGAGTTGTCGCAGATGCCAAATCGTTGTGAGGTGTTCACATGTATGTATCTCAGGCGGTCTTCAGGGAGGGAGGCAAGGCTAAATAGAGTCTGAGGAAAGAGAAGTGCTGGTCTCAAATTTAATTTACTGGATAGAACAGTCACCCAGAGTGAGAAAAGAACTTCAGTGGGCTCCCCGTGGCCTGGGTGGACTATCTTTCTGAGAGGACCTTTGAGTCTATATGTACCAAAGCAATTGTGTGAGCATTGACATCTTTGTCTTAGTAAACCAAACGGCATAAGATATGTTAAAGTTCTTAAGAAGCATAGTAAAAGGTTAAATAATAATTGCCATCAGTTCAGTGATGTGCAGAATGAGCAAACAAGGTCAGTTATCTGACAACTATAAAGATGTAAATGTACTCCCTTGACTACAAAAGAAATTAATGTAATTTTGCAGAGCAGAGTTCCCAGTACACTTCTCTATACTGGATATTTGAATATAATAAAGATTTCAAACCAAAAAAAAAAGATCTGGAAGATAAAAGGAAAACAACAGCCTTAGGGCCACTATGCCACAGTGCCTGAAAAAAATACAACAGCTACTGAATTAAGGACATGCCATTTCTAAGATACTGAATCCATACACAAGGTAAGCACAATATTCGGACATATCATGACATAAAACCCAGTTTTAAAAGAAGTTCAGACCCTAGAACATATTAACATTTAAAAAAACCATATAACATGAAACAATGAGTTAATCCATCAAAAATAAGAGCAAATAAATTCATAAATATTTTGGCGGGATGCCATTGTGTGGCTCAGTTATTTGTGTGTTAGTGCAGAAACACAGGTAGAGAAAATGTTAGCAAGTAAAAGAAACAGAGGAAGATTCTAACAGACAATTCTTTCATTGAAAATATCATATTGTATCCCAGAACATTTTTATGGCTTCCTTCTGCCAGCACGTTACTTTGGTTTGGGCTCTCCTTTGGACTTCACCTTCTGACCAGGTGTCAATGAACTCTAGTTTGACACCTGGTCAATGAGCTCTGTTTGACCCATGAGGCCTTTGTTAGTGAGGCGGTTCACCTCTTTCTTTCTTTACTTAGTCTCTTGTTCTCCTTTTCCCCCTTTCTCCTATTTTTTTTAAATTGCATTTCTTTCCTCTGACAAGGCTTTCAATCTCTAATGGTCACCATGCCAGTCAGGTTTCTACTGTTCTTTTATATTCTTTTAATAAAAACTGCTTGCCAAAAACAAGTAAAATTCTGAACAAACATGGAGTTTTGCTAGAATTTAAATTTAGGAAGCCACTGGCTGAACCTTTGAGGCCACTTACCACGCAGACTCTGTTAGATCCATCGGTGGTTATTGGATTTGACCTTCAGTGTTGCGTTCCAAAAGAGGCCGTTTGGAAAACTTCACACTAACATGCAAAGACCTATGTCTCTGCGGCTCCTCCAGGCAGCAATTCCGAAACTATTTCCATGGTGACTGGATCCATGTGATTTGATACAGCCCCACTTAAAATCTGGTTTCATGAAAAAAAAAGTAAGGTCCACAGAGACATGTTGCAAACATTTATGTTATTTGGTGCAATATTGTCTATGGTAATGTTATCTCTCTGTCGAGCTCCTCAGCTTGACTTTTTCCTGATAGGCTTGTGTGTTTACAATGATCAGGAAAAAAATGCAAAGTAATACTTCGTTACTTTGAGTCTTTTATAATCTCCTGTATAATGCCTCAATGGAAAATACTAAAACACAGAGGGAATAATTTAAAGGAAATGGAGTTTTCTTTTGGTGAAAGAATCTCTCTTCTTCTATATTTCTTAATATTATATATTCTTTCACCATTTAGTAGAATTTGTATAGAATTAGTACGGTGATGACCCATTTACCATATTTTAAATATATCGTGCTTTAGGAACTGTATGTACTATATGCAGGCAACACACTCAGGATAAAAAAGCATATGGTAAACATATGCTGGTGTTGTATGTAACGGTGGCTTCATAAAATGAGGAATAATATGCACACGAGCTGAGCAGAGAAGTGACTGCAGTGTGTACGGTCCAGGCATCTCCACGATTGTCATCCTTTGTTTCCTCTATCGGTTGGCAATATGTCCATGTAAGTCCGCATCTCACATAGACGTACGTTAATACTTAGGCATTAGCTCAGACACATTTTTTGTTAGAAAAGGATTCCCCCTATAAAAAATACACAAAAATCTACAATTTTATTTTTTGTGTGAGGTATCTTAAATAGATAATGACTTAACCTGTTTCAGAATTTTTTCTTTTGCAAAATAAGTAAAAGAAATCCTCTCAGATGTAAATTAGTTTTAAAGAAACAAAATGCACCGTAGTTTGAGAAGCAATATCCTTTATAGTGCATGAGACTTACTTAATTACATGTTCCAAGAACTAAAAAAAAATCATTTTGTAAAGGGGCCTTTTTAATTTTAATGTCAAGTTTTATTTAATAAGATTAAGTGGCACTGGAATATTATCTTGTTTTTAAGTGGTCACGTCAACCTTATTTCTTAGATGTGAAAGAAAGGAAGATAAACTTATATTATTTAATTTTTGTTCTCTTTTACAATCCTAAAAAGTTTTACCTTTTCCAATTTGAGCGAAAGACTTGAACTGAGAAGAATTAAAATAAAAGATATTTCTTAGACTATTTAAACATCTTTGGTGAATCTGAATGACATTAACTGTATTTCTGAAACTTCAACAAAAAATAATAATGGAAATATTATACTTCCAAGAATCATAAAAGTGCTCAAAATATAAACCATAATTATTTGCTATATTTACTAATTATTTCTAATACATACATGAAAATGAATATAAATATGTGTTTATATATAGTTATACAGAGTTCAGCACAAAAAATGCCCTTTTTATTACAAACTCTTTTATTACTAAATCATAAATATATAATTCTGTAACATAACAATATCACACTCAAGCACACCATATGACATTTCATATGAAATGTTCAAATTAAAACTATAAATTACTATGCCCATATTATTACCCTACCAACCACACTCAAGCAGGCTTTGCTTCTGAGTATATTATGAATTTATTATTTATTATTATATATTCTACATATATTTAAACCACCATTATTTGAAACCAAATTATTGCTCTGACAAAAGTATACAGGAAATTACCCTACTGTTTACTTGGGAAAGTTTGGTGGGGGTTAGACTTTATTTATTTATTTTCAGAGAGAGGGAAGGGAGGGAGAAAGAGAGGGAAAAAAATATCCATGTTTGAAGAGAAACATTGATTGTTTGACTCTCACATGCCCCTCATTGGGACCCTGGCCCACAACCCAGGCATGTGCCCCAACCCGGAATCTATTCGGTGACCTTTTTGTTCACAGGCTGGTGCTCAGTTCACTGAGCCACACCAGCCAGGGCTACTTGGGGAAGTATTTGATAAGAATTTTTTTTTTGCATTTGTTTAGGAAAATATTGTTGCCTCATAATTTCCTACTTAAATTATTACAACTTAATTATCTAATTTCAACTTGACCCTCTCCAATCAATTTGCCACACTTCCACTCAAGTGATATCAGGGTATGACTATGTCCTTATTTCTACTTTAAATTGTTCCACATTCTTTTCAGATTAAATGCAAGTTGCTAGAGCACACCATTTAGGGGTTTGATTATCTTACTTCTGTCTATGTCTTTTATCATTTCCTGTCACAACCCATACCCTTTTTCTACCATTTCTAAACACAATCATTCATTAATTCAGTCAGTATCCCTCAAAGAAAATGAATTCCACTGCTACATGTTCTGCTCCCAATCCACATCTATTTTAAGTTCTGGAGCTTCAACTAAAGGGTTAAACTAAACTATAGGGAGCAAAACTATTTCAGTGTTTGAGTTTATAATTTTGCCAAAACAATTCCTCATTTTACAAAACTCTTCTTGGATAATGTGAGAATTGGATGCAAGAATTAGGCTCAATATTAAAAGAAGAAAGTCTTTAACCAGCAAAAAATAATTTTCGCCCTGGAGAAATCCAACAAAGTTTCAAGGCAAATAATGCATTTTCACAGGACACAGAGTTGGCCCAAGGCCACATCTGTGATTTAAATCAGGTGGCAACAGTTGACAAGTAGCTCCAGTGATGAAAAAAGAGGTCCTCCAGGGTCCCACCTGTGTCAGCATGAGCTGCATCAGGCCACACACGCCCTTCCTGACAGGGCACCTTGGTGCTGAAGGACTTCCTGAGCATGGCCCAGCTACCCTCACGGCCGGAGTCAGGCTGGTATCCCAGCTGAGAGTTATAACAAGTGCAAGAAATAGGATCTAAGCATTTGGAAGCACTTACTTGGTTTTTATTTCTGGAGCAAAGCACTCTCTCTTACTCTTTGAGAGGGGGGAATGTGCCTCGTTTTTAGATAGGAGAGAGTTGAGATGCCAAAGACTAAAATGTGAAATGGAAAATAAGATCCAGGCCTAAAAGAAATTCAGGTTTAAGTGTGCCAAATAGAAATGAATTTAATCATCCCCTGATTCAATTTTGCTCATGAATCTGACAGAAACTTTTTTGGTTAAGGAGGGATCTACCTAAGTGAGCAAAAAATTGGGTGTTTTGGTTATGGAGAAGCCAACCTAAAAGAGCTGAAAATTATTTTGCTATTTCTAAGTAATTATCTATGTATCACTATATCATATCAAAAACCAATGAAAATGTTATGTTCGTGAGGATTAATTTTTTGTTGTTCACAATGAGTTTTCTTTGTCATCCTTACAGATGTAAAGCTGGATGTACATGGAATAATAATAAACTGAGAAACTCACTCTCCTTCCTTACATTAAGACTTGCCAACCTTCAACCAACAATATTGTCTGCCCAAAAATCTATAAAGATCTTCTTGAATGGGTTTATTCATAGTGCAAAGATGCTTTGAGAAATACATAGCTGTATTTGTTGCTATATGCTGAGTTAAATAATGTAAGTTTTAAACTTCTAAAGATTTAGGCATAAAAATCCCCAAAACCCTGATGCATAAAGGATAATTTGAGTACTCTTGAAATCAGACAAAAAGAAAATAACTCTAATTGCCTTTAGAAAGGATGGTTAAATTGCATTTAGAAAGGATGATTTCCACCCACAGTAATTTTTATTAGGCATTTCTATATCCACTTGAAGTATAATCTCTGATTATTATGTATATTGGAAGTAAGTTTGGAAATGTTTGAGATTAAAATAGTATGTACTCCTCCCGAGACTTGTAAGATGCCATCATCATTACAATCCCCTACATGGTTTTAGTTTATTTTCCCATTCACTTTGTTGTCTTCTCCCCTGCAAGAAGAACTGGAGAAGTAGAAACATGGGGCAGTGATGAATGTGTCAATAGTGTTCATTTCAAGAGACAAACAACGATGGAAAGATGGAGCATGCCAAAGAGAACAGCAATGGTTTTAGTGAGGATGTTGACCCCCCACCGGCAAAGCATTAGACAGAAGTAAAACACGAGTACACTTGAAAGGAACAAACCACATTTTTGGACTGTATTTCCTTTAGTTAATTTTCATCTTCTCACTGAATCTACTTCCACAGAAATAATTAATGCAACTGACTTTTCAAATAAGGAAAACATGCCCCAGAACAAACGAAAAGTCTTACAGTTATTAGCAGAGCCAAGACTCAATTTCCTGTGTGCTTTCTACTCCGCCACGTCTTCTCATCATTCCATGTTTTCCTCCGTGAAAGAACCGTGACATTGTGATGAAAGTCAACGCAGTCACGAGGAGAGTTTACAGTGCTCTAATCTGGAATGTTCTCTCAAAGTAACAATTGAACCAGAACATTTTCTCAGAGTAACAATTTAAAGCCATAATGTCCTTTTACAATAAAATCAAAACTCAATAATAAGGTCTCTCAGTGCAATCTTGTTCCAAATTCCTCTGAGTTGGCTGAAGGAATTAAGGGCAAGGGAAGACCTTATCGGAGTTCTTCTAACCCACATGTGAAAGCAGATAAAAATGAGCACTCAACATCAGGACTTTAAAAATGTGAATAGGTGCTGTGGACAAAACAAAAAGTGACACTAATATTATTCTCCCCCTGCCCATTTTCTCCATCTTTGTCCAGTTCATCTTTTCCTGTAGCAGTTGCCATGGAAGCACACTTTAAGGACCATAATTTGGTAGCTCTGATGCTGAGACTCTGCTTCTGTGAAAACACAGGGGTCAGGTTGGGTTTCTGGGTCACTAGCATCCAAATGGAAGAGACGCTGTAGACCAGCGGCAGCCATTCTGCCCCGTGACCGAGGCACACAGCTCCCACGCTTCTGTCGGGGCCTGTGCCTCTGCTCCATCCTCTCCTGTCACATCAAACTGCACAGCTTATTTCTTCTCATTGGCCCGTTTCCTCTTTACATCTGCTTGTAGGAGCAAGGGTCTAACCATTATTGATTTACCTATTTTTTCTTGCTTAGACAGATTAGTTATAATAACACTAGGAATTAAAATACTCTTGCAGCTAGGTCTTGTTGATCAATAAAATAGTACTCAAAGTGTTTCCTACTAGAGCAATCTAAACCAAAACACGTTCAATGTAAAACTAATTGCTGTGTAAAAACACAGCAATATTTTTTAAATATTTTTTATCTAAACATACCTAAAAATAGAAATAGATGTGACCTGATGAGGTAATTTATGCAAAGTATGTAATCCCAGCTGCTATGAGGGAAACAAAGTAACCAAAGGTCAGTAAATATCTAAGCAATGAAGAGCCCCTCTCTTAGGTAACTATCTCCAAAGAAGGCTTTTATTTTCTTGCCAAAAACCAATTACATCCCTAAAATTCACTCCACCAGTGGAACACAGATGTTCACAGCAGCTGCAGGAAGTGTTTTATATTATTAGTGGACAGAAGAACTTTATGATGGTTTGTACTAATGTCAACATAACTAAGTTTCCCAAAATCCCCTTCCCTGTATGTTTCTGGTGTAGAGATGTCCAGAAGAGAAGCTTGTGTGAGACTTGGAAGACTGAAGTGAAACTGCACATGTGACACTCTGAACTTCGGTAGAGGCACCAGGTATCGCTGGAGCTGCTGAGCATTGTCACTAGTCTGCTGGCTCATCTTTCTGGGAAGAGGCAACAGCTGACTTACAACGCCCCCACCCCAGCTCCCACTGGATCGCCTTCTGCTTCTATGAGTCTATCTCCCATTGTTTCTCTGCAAAAGACCTGAACTGTCATGGTCGGAGGAAATGAAAGACAGGGGTCTGTCCTCATGGGTCCAGTATGTCGTTTCATGCTCTAGTTTTTGTCTTTTCTCTGATTTGAGTACAGCCTTTCTTTCCAGCGGATGAACCCAATGACTTCAGACCACCACCAGACAATGGGGCAGGAGCTTGACAGAAATTTCTTCACCAGCTGCCACAATTGCATAAGGTCTATTCCCTCTAATAAATGTCTTATTCCACATCACTCATAGTGATTCCACCTCCCTTATTGATGGGTTACCGATAAAGAATCATACCCAGGGAATGGAGACTAGACCCTAATCAAGGAACAGGGGAGGAGTCTCTGGCTGCATTTCAGTGCCCAGGCCCCTGTGTGGTAACCCCTCTTGAATCTGGGCTAGCCAGAGATTCAAGAAGACTCACTTTTGAGTGATTGAATATAGCAGAAGTGATGCTCCATGACTTCTGAGGCTAGGTCCTAAAAAGCTTGTGGGTTCTGCCTGGTTCTCTTGAAAGACTCACACTGAGAGAAGACAGATAGCAGACACTGTATAAGAAGTTTGACTATCCTGAGACCACAGTGCTATGAGAAATCTCAGTGACTTTGTTGGTGCCCAAAGGCAGATAATGTTTTATAATTAATACTTCATAATTAATTTATAATAAAATGGTTTCTGGGTGGGCCTATTCATGTTTGGAAATTAAAATTATAACATTGCAGCCACTAGCATGGATAATGAATGACCTAGTCTATTTCCTCCTCTCTGTACTGTTCCTGGTATTCTTGCTTTCAGCCTCTCTTCACCCCAATCCATTATACATACACATCATTACTAGATTAAGTCATCTAAAAACATCAAGCTTATTGTGTCATCTTCCTATTAAATAACTCTTCAAAGAGCCCCCTACACATGGGGATAAATGCTAAAATCTGTCATTCCTCTTCCACCTCTATTTCCATCTCCATTTCCACTGCCTTCCAGCGTGAATTCCCCACTGCAACTGAAGCAATCTTTTCCTTCCCTGGCCGTGCCCTGGTGTCACCGCCTGCACACCACCCTCACGGCCTTACTGACCCTGCCCTTCCAATAGTCTCCAACCCTTCAATTTACTTGCAAGAATTGTAACTGTCCTTCAACATCCAACTTAAATTTCCCCTACTCCCTGAAGTTTTTCAGTTCCTCTCTCTCCTCTGACTTTCTGTTATACTTACTATAGAAATTTTACTTATGTTTCTATGTATATTTTTATTCCCTATTAAGTTACAATTATATTGAAGAAAGATAAGTGTTATTCATTTTTATATTTTCCAAGGTAGAGTTATCTGTGGGAGTGGTAGATTTATTTATTATCCTTCTTTTATTATCTTCATATAAAGTGCTTTAAGAGAAAAATAAATTGTCCCAAACTATACTGAAGAAATCATACCAGCAGCTTTCAATGAAATTTTTAGCAAAATTATCACTAGTTCTGGTATCTACATTCAAGAGATGGCTATGGAGCAGTTTTATCTAATCTTTATAAGCACGAAAATCTTCCTTTAATTAAAAATATTATAAATTCCTCTCATGCCAGTGATTGTTCTTGTGATACAATACATAACAAAATCTGCTCTAAATTACATGTTACTTTTAAATGAGTTTCTATTTTATTAATGACAGCATCCTCCAAATAAAACTAAAAATCACATCACAAATCTCTGCAGCAAAAGCTATTTATTTATTTAATTTAAGGTGATGATTGAAATAAACATAGATTTTAAGGCACCTTATACAATAACCTTGTGTCCCCAAATTGGCCACCCTTCTGTTCTGCTTTTGACATCTCTTATTTTTAAAGAACCATCACTGTTTAAATGTAATTCTAGAGAAGTTCAGATTGTGGCAACAACTCAGATGCTCAGAAATAGAAGAATGTTTATATGAATTATATGTCTGTGCAACTAATTTTATAGACAGAAAAATATATTAAAATTTTGTAATAATATAGAATTTTATTTTTATAGTTTTGCATAAGAATTGTATATCTAGAAAGAACACAGATATAAAAAATATATACATGGGGAAAATCATTAGAGAAAATAAACTGTTACATTTCCTTTGTATTTCCTTAGTGAGAGTATGGGTAATTGACTTATTTTTTCATCTGTATTTTTAAATGTTCTATACATAATACATATTATGAATTCACTGGGAAAAAGTAATATACTTAATTTCTTAAAAGTCACAAATATTGTCTAAACATTCTTCACTCTGTGGCTCTACCCACCATCAGTAATCACAGTCGCAGAAACTATTCATTCAACTGTATGCACCGTTAAAGAAAATGTACTGCCTTAGGTAAAAAGTAAGACTTTAAAAAGCTGTATTACATGCAGTGTGACAAGCACCAGGGCTTTTGGTTTTTACAGTCTCTGACTTTGTGAGTCAGCCGGTGTCCCTCCTCACCATGGACTTGACAGCTGTAAGGCTTGATCGCATCCCCTCTTAGCTTTCATGTTTCTAGCCTCAAGCATCCCAATTTCTTGAATAGAAACCCCTTCATCATCTTATAGTTGACTCTCCCAGTTCCGTTTTGTGTGAGGGCTGGTGACCTGGAAAATCTATGGTATTCCAGTTCTTGCTCAATTGTTGGACACCGTGTCCTGATCTGTTTCCAGTTTTCTTCATGAGGTAGACCATTGGGTTGGAGTCTTGGAGATCCGACTGAAGTCATTCCTAACTCACTTTCCCAGCTTATAACTAAAACCTTGAACCTGTCAGTGCCACACTTTGTTTTCCCTTTAAATAGCTCTCTTACAGTATAGACACAGGAAAGCTCATCTGTCAGTTTTCCACATTCACATAACTGAGAATTTATCCTTAAATTTTTTTCTATGAGCTTGACATTTTTTTAGTCAAAATAGCTTGATATCAACTTCAGCTGGAAATTTTATTACTCAGACAATTTACTAAAATGTTAATAATAAAATAAAAAAAGGAATCTCTAGAGCAGTGGGTCTCCAACCCTTCTGGCACAAGGGAACAGTTGGATGAGGGGACAGGAGGTAGAGCTTGCCCACAACTCACTTCCTGCTGTGGATGGTGGGGGAGGGGCCAGAGGCAGAGCTCAGCGGGGAGCTGGGAGGCACCAGGTTCCTAACAGGCCAGGAACCAGTAGGCCCAAAGGTTGGGGAACCCTGCTCTACAGGATCTTGTCTCCAAGTACTTATTCCACAATTTAAAAAAAAAGAACATTTTCCCTAATGCCATGGTAACTACTGAGTTTTCTCTGTCATTTTGTCTTTTATCTAACAGTTTATTTTTATAGTGTGTATTGAAGTAATCTGATTATGCGTTACAGATTCCAACAGCTTGTTATTCATTCAAGTGGAAGTTATTTTTCACACTGTCTTTCTGAAAGCACTTAAATCCAACTGAAAGACTCATTGGCACTATAAAGGGCACCACCTCTCTAATCTCAGGCCCTCTCTCCAAATAAGTCACACTGAGGGTTAATACTTCAAAATATGAATGGGAGAGCATTCAGTTCATAACATATACAATAACTTTATTCAAAATACTCATACTATGAAAACAACCAGTATCATTAACTGGTGAATGAACACATTGTGATACATCTGTATAATGGAATATTACTTGTCAATAACAAGAAGTAAGTTACTAATACATGCAAAAAAAAGGGAAGAATCCCAACAAAAAAGCCGGATCCAGAAGGTAACATGCTATGTGAGTCTATTTATATGACATTGTGGAAACAGCAAACTATATTGAGGATTAGATTAGAGATTGTTAGTACCTTGTTGTGGGAGAAAGGGTCTGACTACAAAAGGGAGGGCACAAGGAATAGAAATATCCTATCTTTTATTATGGTGGTGATACATGGCTGCATACATTTGTCAAAACCCATCTCTTAAAGTGTGAATTTTACACTTAAAAATGTGAATTTACTGCACGTAAATCATACCTCAATAAACTTGCTCTAAATTTAAAGAAAAACGTAAAAATCTGAGAACTAAAGGAAGCATAGGTATAATCCTCACAGCCCTAAACCACACCAGAAAGGCAGGTTTGGTGGGATTGCTCTGCAGAGGATCGCTGCCTTGTCCAACGTGTGCATACAATTGATGCACAGCTCTAAGTCATATAAGAATGGAACGAACAGTCTGTTCCCAAGGAGCTTGGTGACCAGTGAAGTAGAACTGCTGTATCACGACCATGTCCACCAAATCATGAAGTATGAGAACAGTAAAATGCATTCCCAACATTTTCCCTTCCAGAGTCTCCCTTCTCATTCTCTGGGTAAGGAAAAATATCTAGTATTAAATATTTCAGGTTGTTATGGACCAAATTGTATCCTCCCCAAATTCATATGTTGAAGTCTTTAACCCCCACTGTGATGCTATGTGGAGATGGGGCCTTTGGGACGTGATTAGGTTTAGGCAAGGTCATGTGGCTGTGGTCTTGATTCTATTAGTGACCTTTTAAGAAGAGACATAGAGAGATTGCTTCCTCTCTCACCACCATGTGAGGACAGAGCATCTGAAGGCCATGAAGAGAGCCCTCATTAGAACCCAGCTAGGCTAGCACCTTGATCTAGAACTTCCCAACCTCCATCACTGTGAGAAATAAAGTCCTGTTGTTTAAGCCACCCACTTTATGGTATTTTATTATGGCAGCCCATGTTAATATGATGGCTCTCCAGCTCTTAAAATTTCAGTTAACTGTAAGGAGACTAGGAGGGTCACTAGAATGATCCTATACCCTGACTCAACACGGGACCTTCTGTAATTGACACTAAACTGTGCCAACAAATGTATTGGGGTCAGGATACTTTCTCCTTAGAATTACAGGCTAAAATAATAAATATTAGAAGTCCTCAACTCCTGAGCATGCTTATTGCAAAGATTCCCAGGACGGATAGAGAGTGGGAGGGATAGAGGTAGGGGGCAGTAATTTTATAATGTACACCACAGTAGGCAATTTGACTCAGGAAGAAAAGATGGGCTTTGAAGAAAAGCAAACCTGGATTCAAACCCTTGCCTTTTCTCCTATAAGCTCAGTGGTTTTGAGCAATTATTTAAACTCTGAACCTCAATCTCATCATTTATAAAATGTAGATAACAAGCAGTCCCAACCTCAGTGCATGTTGTGAGCATTAATTGAGATGTTGTACAAAAGATATCCTTTACATACAGTAGGCTAGTTAGTTCTTCCTGCTTTCACAACCAAGACTGATCCAGAAAATAGGTCACTGGAGTGCAACCAAAAAAGGCAAATGATCTCTGTCCAGTAAATGTAAGATGGAAGCCATGCCCTGGCATTACCTCTCCAGGGAAATGTTTAAAATAAGTAAATCTTTAAAGCTCAGTCTCAAGGCACAATTCCTATCATATGATACGCAAATAACAAATATTTGTAGAAGGAATATATGTAGAAAAGTGGTTTGGTTCTAAAGAACTAATGCTTAATGATAAAATAACAGGATCCCACATCAGAAAAGTGGACACATATTTTAGGTTGTGTGGGAATACTAGAACCTTATCAAAGTATCTCCAGTGTCACTACCCTGACCAGTATATTTACTCTACATTTACTTATATATTGATGCTTACCATAATGCTTTAAAAGAGGAGAAAGTAGGAGAACTGAGAGCTTACTGAGATATTCCTAAAAGTAGGAATTTATTAAAATTTCTAAAACACTTGATTAACATCCAGGAATGAGAAGTTATCCTGAATAATATTCTTAACCACAATAATTAGGCAACCTAAAATTAGTTTTAATAAGGTTTTCACATAATATATAACTCATAATGGATCCAGTATCCATTTAATCTCAACCAACTACCCAAAAAAACTTCAGATACTCTCCTAACTCTAGCCCAAAGGCCATGGTTTTGGCTTCACTATCTCTGTGAATGGTCGGCACTGACCTCTAGTGGCAAGCCTGGTTAATCACAGCTTTGCTCTTCAATGACCCCAGGGAAAGCACCCATGACAGGGGTGGGTTTGTGTAGGGAAAACACTTCTCCAGGCTTTGTTGTCAGCCTTAAATATCCAGTGAGATCTTTTTTTTTTTTTTTTTACCATGAGCACTTCTCTCAACTCACAACTCACAGAAATCTGAAAAGGTGGTTTGTTGGCTTGATGGAAAAATCTAAGCAAAACATAATAACCCAGAACTCTCTAAGATTTAGAATCTGAATATATGACCTCAGGATCACACCACACTGATAAGCTAAACAGTGGAGAATCAATGATCTTACATATGCATTTGTTTTTTCTATTTATAATGTTCGTTTGGTTGATCGGAAAGATGTTAGTCAGTCAGTTCAAAACAGGGCTGGGACCACTCCTATGAAGAAAAGCAAGTAGACAAGGGAAGGCACAGAAGAAACAAAAGACAGTCTCTACTCTCAAGTATGTTGGAAATTAATAGGGACAAGAGGATTTGTAAGTTTATTGTTCTGCGTCTAATAGTGTAATAAAACATTCTAGCATTTGTAAATGAAAGTATGGGGAAGAAGAGAGAAAGCAGAACAACGAGATTGAGAAAGAGATATATCAGGCAACTATGAATTTTAGAATTTGAGTTTGTTTAAGACATAGGTAGTAAAAGTGCCCTTAACCATAAATGATCTCTTGCAATTCTATCATTTTAAAGAGAGGGAAAGAATAGGTCCAGAAATGTTACTAAAACTTCCTGAAGTCTCAAATCCTAAGTGGAAACTACTATTCAAAATCCCACTATGTCCTACCTTTAAGAACTAAGCTACTGTTCAATTTCAACTTTGAGAGAAAGCAGATATAAAATAAGCTATTTGAAAGGAAATCAATTCTCCTGCAGCTACACTTGGAGATAAGCTCACTGAGTGAAATATTATACATTTCCCATTGCCTAATGCAAATGGACAAAGGATGAAGGTGATGCTGGGGACTGCGTGCTTGCTTTTATTCCATCATCTATGCAGTTTTGAAGTTCAATTTTATGTATTCAAGTTTTCTTATAAATCACAAATGATTTCAAATATACCTCTGGTAATGTACAATATTCTTCCCTTTCTCTCTTGAATGTAAGTATCAGTCAAATTCAAATTATTTCTTTTTTTGACAGATAAAAATATTTTATTTAAAAGTATAAAACTGGCCTTAATCCTCTTAACTGCTCCCACCCCCAGTTATCTCCACAAAGAACTATATAAAAAATGGGTAATGGCATATGTACAGCTGTCTCAGATCCAACAATTCCAGTTCTTCTTTTGACCTTCCTTTCTCCCTTTCATACAATTAAGACATTGGTCCTCTGCCGTTTCCCTAAGATATCAGAAGTGATACCAAATTCAAGTTATTTCTAATAGAGTTTCCCTGTCTTTCTTTTTTTTATTGTTGTTCAAGTACAGTTGTCTGCACTTTCCCCCTACCACTCCCCAACCCACCCCAGCCATCCCCAACCCCCTCCCCTGATCACACCCCTCTTGGTTTTATCCATGTGCCCAGTATAGCTGTTCCTGAAAACCCTTCCCCTTTTTCCCCCTATTCCTTTCCCTCATTCGCTTCATTTGCTGCTTTGCTTCTACCCCTGGCAACAAAGCCAGATGGACTATTTGATTCCATGTTCCTAGAATATCCAAAAGGGAGAAAGGAGAGTTAGAAATTTGTGGAAAATCCCTTTGCTTCACGATTTCCACCCAAGGGTTTCAGATTGTTTGGATAATTTTCAAATAAACATCCCTCTTCTTAGTGTAGTTGATGCATACTTTTTAGCCTCCAGAGGAAAACCCTGATCCGTTAAAATTGTCATCTTACAGCTAAATTATAATTTGCTAATTCCTTAGAACCGTCTGACAGGCTTCATGACTGTTCTTATAGACTTCAATATAAATAAAGAATGCTTTAAGTAAAATTAAGAAAAGCTTATTTGAGGAAAATAAAATGGCATAAAATGAGGGTGTGACTCTCCTAGAATTTCCTATTCTACTTAATGAACTCTGCTGTTAAACCTGAATTTAGGGACTGGGCTTTTACGATCATCTGATTACTATGAGTAATCAAAAGTCACCCTACAGACATAAAGGAATGATTATTTTTTAAGTGTTAGAAAATTATAAATATAATTCTATATAAGTAACAATATAAATGTGTAATATGTAACTGCTTAACATGTTATTCATTTTTTATTTATTTAATTTTTATTGAGGTAACATTGGTTAATAATAGTGGTGGTAAGCACACAGTTGAGTATATAGGTGTCAAATTATAATGTTATACACCTAAAGTTTATATAATATTAATCATTATTTTTAAATTTTATTTTTAATTATAGTAATTATAATGAGTAAGGACTGGTATCTAATTATGATTTTGATTATCATATTCCTTTTTCACTCCATTTCTATTGTTGACACTATTTTCCCCTTTTTTGACCCCCTCCTCCCAGCTCCAGACAAGTTACTCATTTTTTATGACTAGTTAGGACTTCTCAGGGTCTCAGTAATATTCTGTGAATTTTCACAGGACATGGACTTATTGGTTAAAATAAAGGTTTTGTTAACAGAATATTGGAAAAAATAACTCTCAGACCACGGGTGGAGACAGTGAGCTCCCACTGGGACCTTGGTTTGAAAGTCAAGCCTTTCCCTGTTAAGTGGGTTGCTCGAAGTCACACAGGGAAACTGGGATATCTAACTGGGTTTTTCAAGAGAGCGTCAAACTACCCAGCAACTTATTCTAGCACTTTTGTGAATGAAATTTCACATTTTTGACTATGAGAATTTCCTATTTTTTGACAACCATTTCTTTCATTTAAGGGGTCTAACCAAAAAGCATTATGAGACAAGCAAACAGAGAGATATATATAAGGATCATCACTTCAGCATTATTTAAAATGTCAAAAAAAATTGGACAAAACTAAATGCTAAACATAGAGGAATGGTTAAATGTATGCATGTACAGCCATATAATGAACGATTCTGGGGCCATTATGAATTATGCTTCGTGAGGTTAAATAACATGGAAAAAGATTCATAGTAAAACATTAAGTTAAACAGTCTATATACAAATCTGAATTTAGTTTTATTCGAATATACATAGAAAAGACCTAAGTAAATATATGCCAAAATAATAGCTATCATTTTCATAAGATAGTGGTTTATTGATGATTTTAACTTTCATTTTTGGAAGGCTGTTTCTTCCAAAGACACTTGAAGGCAGATAAAGAATAAATGCTACTACGTTTCATCTATGGCTGAATCATTGCCCTCTTTACTCCTTCAATTGAAATTGCATATATCTCACTCCTTTTCTTTTTTTCCTCTCTCTCAGCATGCACCCCATGGCAGACTTCAGGGGCACACAATAAGAAAGCTTTAGTGTACGAAATTCTTGATAGCTTTTACATTCCTTTCATTTTTTATTTGACCCTAATGATTCTCAAGACAAGGCAGCACAGATAGGACTTACAGACTTCTTGGATTATTCTGTCATTAACATAGACACTTTAGTACTTTAGTTTCCATAGGAAATGTTATTGCGTGTTATTATTAGAGCATCTAACACCAGGAGAGTTCTAGTCCCCTTTTCAGAGATAGCCTCCTGGTTCCCCGTCTTACGTGCACCCCCGCCCCAGCCAGTGTGTCAATTAATTGTACTGTCCTCATAAATTTAGAAGTGTCTGAACAGATTTGTTTTTACAATTGTAATTCTTATAATGCTAATGTCACCTGCCACCCACTGCCATGCAACTCCATGGACACCTGGATCTTGTATCCCTCCGCCCTCCCCCCTCCCCATACCCTCACACGCGCTCACACACACACAAGCACACGCACGCACACTGCTTTCCCCGATAGGTAGAGCAGGGTTTGGCTTGGAGGACGCATTTAATAAATATGTGTTGAATAAATAAATGAATGAGCAATAACCTCTCTGGATTTTTCCTCTCCTCTAAAACAGGAATAATCAGACCTACCTTATAAGCTTACAAGAAGATTAAATTAGTTAACATATGAGAAAAACTGATATAGCAAACGTGTTCTGTTTACTTATTCCAGCACGTGGGGGTCCAGTGCACAGTTTTTGCCTTATCATTAGAATACTATCAGCATTGCATCCCAAGATCTTCCCAGGAATGTTTTCAAAGAGGTAAGCTTACATTATACATACTAACTAGGATACCTACTAAATAACCCGAATTTAAATCACTAGGAGCCATATCCACAAGCAGAATTGGCTCTAATTTTATAAACCACATGATCTTGAAGAGAAGCAAAAGCCAAGGAAGCTCCTCTAGGTGGTCAAGGCCATGCCTGTTAATACTCTTTGAGTACTGAGAAAAATAAATCACAAGGTGTCAGGTAATCAGCAATTATTTCTGGAGGAATTACCCATCCTTAAGGTCATGCTAGGTGGCACACTAATAAATGGAACAACTGTACAGCCTAATTAATAAATATACAGGTTATTTTCTTTGTTGCCTCAGAAGGATACTTGGTCCCAAAGAAAATAAAGACCATGTTTTGACTTTGATGATTTCTGTGTCCCAAGAAGATTTATAACCTGATAATTCAAATGCTATCATATCTTAGAGCTCCAGAGAGGCTAAAAGCATTACCTGCAGACACACAGCTAGTTAGTAACTAAGTCATAGATACCATTTAATTCAGTTTAACTCAACTGCCAGTAACTGAGCACTTGAAGGCCGTTGGGTTTGCAGGAACCTGCTGTGGTTTGGGAGTGAGTGAGGAACACATGCAATGTTAACATCGTTGGAACACAGTTCACTGAGCAGATGCTTGGTTAGTGGGTTGATCAGATGACGTTTCCAGCTGTCTCTGACTTACCCTAACTTGAAAGCAGAGATAATAATGACAACTGTACTTTTCTTTTTAACTTGGTGTTTCCTGGAATCTTCCTCTACCAACTAACTTTCATATAGCACCCACATTTTTCCCCTAAATGTTTGGCACCAAGTAACATACGTATTTCTTGATCTTCTGGATTCAGAAGAGAGATCTACCTTCCTAAACTTCACTGCAAAGCCATGTTGTAATGGTGGAAATCTCTTCGCTTAAGCATGAGCTTGAAGCTGGTTATGTATAATTTGACTTGATTTTGTGCTAAATTATATTTGAACTCTTTCTCTGTTAGCCTCTTTTAGTTCCAAATGAATCTTAAAAAGAAAAAAACCCTGACATTTGTGGTATGTATGACTGCATGGTTACAGACAAAATAGAAAAACATATAAAAGTTTTGTTACACATCTGGAGAAGATAAAGTCTTTTCAGTACAGAAAGAGACATTCTACATTATATGTTAACTTCCCATTTTGACAATTAAACTCCATGTGCTATAATGTAAAACAACAAATAAAAGTGAGAAACTCAGGATTGTTTAGCATTTGATTTCTGGCCCTATGGGTATGAGAATATAGGTGGCAGCATTCTGTGAGAGACTCAACACGCACATCGAGAAACCCCCAAAATGCATTGCTTCTAGTGTTATATGATGAAGTTTGATGACTGCGACACAAAGTCAAATTAAACTATTACTTAGTATTTCTAATGAACTCTTATTATTTTTATTAAGTAAACTTTACATGTATAAAATAAATATTTATCCTTTGTTAGACTATTTAATTAAGCCAGAATATCCAGTTCTCTAATCATTTGGATACATAAGAGGTTACTGAAACACACAACCAAGGAAAGTTAATGAATTTTTTATTTATTTCTGAAAAAGAGGAAAATTTTAAATTAAATCAAAAATTATTTTTTAGTCCCTACCATATGCTCAACATTGTTCTGGGAACAAATATTAGTAACTGGAAACCACCTTAGAAAACCATGGTGTGAGGAAAATTCTGAGCTATTTGACATTCTTGGCAATTTACAGTCATTTTTCATATCAATGTCTTTTCAAACCAAAAGTCTTACAATTTGTATTTGAGTCAACTCAAAATGAAATTTAGAGTGATGAAGGCCTTATAAAAACTTCTTCAATGTAATAAAAATGTAGTATACATTCTGATTTGATTTATACTGTGAAATAATTGTTTCTAAATCTGTAACATGGTAAAAGAGGGCAGTATTTTATTGCCAGTTCATTCCTAGCCCCAGTATTAGAGGACGTTGAGCAGCTGAGGTGGCCTGGTGCTTTCAGTAGAGACCCTCAGACCACCCCACTTGGAATTGATTTCAAAGAAGTTTCCTCTGCTCCCAGGTCATCCAGTACTGTTTTCTTATGTTGGAGGATAATCTGCCATCAACCAGTTAGGAAATGAGATCTTAAAGCTACACTTACTATTACACCTATGTGGAATTCTGGGCTAACCTTAGCTTTTCATTGTCTTGCATATGCATTTGTTGACTTCCTCCTAAGAGTTTTATCACATTCTCTTGTAGGTACAGACTATCTTATTTACCTGTGCATCTCATCAAAGCCTAAAACATTGATTTACATATAGAAGGTACCCAATAAGTACTTTGTGAATTAAAAGTAAATTAAATGAGATTAAAAGAGATTATTACTGGGAAATATTTTTCTGTATAACATTATTTCATAATGTTAATTGAGAGAACCATTTGTTTAGCTCATGATTCTGTTACACTGGACTCAGCTGAGTGGTGTTGGCTGGCACGTGCATCTGCAGCCAACTGGCAGGTCTGCTGAGGACTGGGTGGTCCAGGGGACCCCAGGTCCTGGGACAGTTCACCTCTGTACCACACTGTCTTTCATCCTCCATCAGGAAAGACTGAGTTTGTTCTCATGCAGTGGCAGGATCCCAAGCAGGGCAGAACTGTGCAAGGAAATCTAGGCCCAGAACTGGAGTACACTCATTTTCACAGCTCTCTATTGACTAAAGAGAATCATGAGGCCAGACCAGATTTAAGGGATGGAGAAAGAGACTTCACCTCTTTTTGGCAGAGGAGTTACAAAGTTTTATTGCAAAAGACGTGCATACAGGAAGGAGTTAAGATTTAAGTATATTTTTGCAATCAATTTATCACAAGCATTCTTCACTTACAAACATCTATCACCATAGAATGGTATGGAGTTCTCACACTAAATCATTTCCATTCCAGAATTTCTACAAGAGGTATAACTTTCCCATTGTTTTGTTCATTAGGCAAGTATTTTTGTTGTTGTTGTTGTTGTTGTTAATCTCACAGATAGCACCATTATATCTTAAATTTTTCAATATATTTGTTTTTCCACAAATATTTGTTGACTGAAAGCCACATGCAGGTACCTTAAGTTCTAGGGATACTAACAAGATGGCTCTTTGGAAGGCACAGAGGGAAGTAATCACATCAGGTTGTATTTTCCAGTGCTCTGAGAGCATAACAATAGAGATGAAGAAAATTAGCCCTGAAATAGCGATGGCTTCCCCAAGGGAGCAGTGATAAAATGGAACCTTAAGCAGCAGGTTGGAGTTCACCTAGAAGAAACAACTGACAGCTCACTATGGCCTCAGCAAAGGCTGGGCTGGAACTAGCCTGATGGTTCTGGTGTCAGGAAGTGATAAGGATGAATTATAGAAAATAGCCAGATGAAGATGAACTCTAAACCTCCTCCTAGGACTTCAGATTTTTATCTTCTAATCAATGAAGAAAGGTTATGGAGTGACTGGGCAATGAAGTCATATGGTCAGTTTTGCATGTTACAAGAGTAATTGCAACAGCAGTGCTAGCAAAGAATTAAACAGGAAAAAGAGTGAAAATTTAGAAAACTAAGTTCATGAGGGGATATAGCTCAGATGAATATGCATCTCTAGTCAGAAAGCAGAGGTTAGGTCTATGTAACAGCATAGAGGGCAGCAGACTTAATAATCACATAAAGCAATTAAAACATTGATTTTGAACATTTGGTTGCCATTCTACAGAGAATGTCACAAAAAGAAACCTCAGTTAGCTGTAGCAAAAGGCAGGGGTTAACAAAAGGTGGGAGTTATAGTCCTTCTTGCTGGAAAGATAGAAAGCAGTGACATGCAGACAGACCGCATGGCGAATGGCTGGATTTCCTCTCTACCCAGTATTCCTCAATTCTGTGAAAAGTATAATTACTACGTTTGAAGGTTCATATTTTCAGGGACTGCTCCTTATACTGTGCTGGGGGAAAAAAGCCTCAGCATGCTGACATGCTCATCCAGTTGTTCTGTCCTTCACTTGGGGTTGAATATTTTAGTGGGACACTGGTGGCAGCTGAAAACCCCAGCCAGGTTGTTGTAATCGGAACTCAGACTAAGAGATAGCAAGTATCTTCATGGTCTGCACCTGCCTACCCTTCAGGATTCACCTGAACCATAGTTGCACATTTCTTGACTTTTCCACTCTGCCTCCTGGCCCGGGTCCCTATTGCCCATGCTGCTCTCTCCCTCCTATCTGCTCCAGCTGGTTAACTTCCACTTTGCCTTCAAAGGATGTAGCTCCAACAATTCTTTCCTACCCCAAAACTATATGTAATTTATTTCATTATAGACTTTCTTAAAGCACCATTCCCTCCCTGCAGAGCACAGTTCTCCATTTGTACAACGTGATATTCGTTAGGACCCACATCTGTCATGGACTGAAAGCTTCATCAAGGCAGGTGATGCTTTGCTTTCCAACGTCTTCCTGTTGCCTCCCAAGTGCTTATACCATATAGTAGGTGCTCACCAAGTCTGAGGCAATTCATGAGTGAATACATGAATTAATGAGCAATTAATTGTGTTTTTTTTTCAAAAAGGAAGAAAGTAAAAAGCAGAAGAAAGTTATTTTAATATCTCTAAATTATGCATATTAAACATTTTAAGGCTGAGGAATTGAGTGCTGTTTCCAGAGGTCAGGTATGGTTTTAAAAGGGTCTTCTTCCATACTTTTTCCCAACCAGATCACCCAGAAAGGAGACAGGGTAGCTCTGTCTCAATGAGTACCTGGATTTAGGCTCCAGCTTCTCCCTGAATCAGTGCCAGCTGTGGTGGTGGCTTTTGAGATGCACACAACTTTCCTATGAGGTCATTACTGATGGAAACTATCAACACATCTGCCCCTTAGGGAGGGTAAGAAGTGAGCTCCATCCAAATAAGCATTTTTCAGGCTCCCACCTCAGAAACATGCTCCTGCTCCTACTGCAGATGTTTTAGTTGGGGGACAGATTAAAGTATGACACTGAAGTATGAAAACCAGAATAGGCCCAAGATAGCTGCATTGGGGAGGAATCATGGCAGAGTTTCCATGGGTCTTAACACATCATTTTTAGCATCCCCTTCACTTAATTTGGTTCAGCAGAGGCACTGTTCTGAGTAGGCACTACTTGATACTGGGCAGGTGTCAGAAAATGACCACTCATTCTATCTCCCATAGAATGGAAATTACTAAATTGTAAATGTTCCCTTTCTAATCTTGCTAATGCCATGCTACCAGTAGGCAGGGCAAGTTTGTTCTACAGAACAGTTACTGAATGGCTCTAGATATTATGGTTCTTCTGTGTCAATACAGACTGATTGTAAGCAAATGGATTATCAGATAAAACAAAATACATAGGTGAGAAGAAAAGAATTCCTTATGGAAAATATGAACAAAGAACAGATTTTTTTTGGTTATGTCGCTATCTTGATTTCTTCGATGAGGTCTGACACAGCCTGCCTATACGTGAGTTTCAATGAGTAATTGCAAGGAGATATCTGGCTTCATTCAACCAACACTGATTTTACTCCCATTATGTGCTAGGAACCATGTTTTCCAGAGGAATCTAAAATGATACAGAATACAGAGCCCAGGAATAGGCCTGTACCTTTATAGTCAATCAATTTTCAACAGAGTAAGCAAACACATACAATGGGCTAAAAATAGTTTGTTCAATAAATGGTGTTAGGAAAACTGGACAGTTAATTGTGCAGAAAAATGAATCTAGACCACCTTCTTACACCACACACAAAAATAAACTCAAAATGGATCAAAGACTTAAACATTAGACCCAAAACTATAAAAATCCTACAAGAAAACATAGGCAGCAAAATCTTGGACATTGATCATAGCAATATTTTATTGGATATATCTCCCCAGGCAAGGGAAACAAACAAGCAAACAAAAATAAACAAATGGGACTACATCAAACTAAAAAGTTTTTCCACAGCAAAGGAAATCATGAACAAATAAAAAGGCAACCTAAATATAATAACTCACAAAATGGAAGAACATACTTGCTGATACATCTGATAAGGGGTTAATATCCAAAATTTATAAAGAACTTACAAAACTCAACCCTAAAAAAACAAACAACCCAATTTAAAAAATAGACCAAGAACCTGAAATCAAACTTCTCCAAAGAGGACATACAGATGGCCAATAGACATATGAAAAGATGCTCAAAGTCACTAATAATCAGAGAAATACAAATTGAACCCATAACAAGATATCATCTACACCTGTCAGAATGGTGGAGACTTATCATCAATAAATCAACAAACAAGTGCTGGTGAGGATGTGGAGAAAGGGAAACACTTTTGCACTGTCAGTGGGAATGCAGACTGGTGCAGCTACTGCGGAAAGCAGTATAGAATTTCCTCAAAAAATTAAAAGTGGATCTGCCTTTCAACCCAGCGATCCCACTTCTGAGAATATCCAAAGGAACCCAAAATGCAAATTTGAAAGAACATAAGCACCCCTTTGTTCATTGTAGCATTGTTTACAATCACCAAGATATGGAAGCAGTCCAAGTGTCCATCGGTAGATGAGTGGATAAAACAACTATGGACATTTACACAATGGAATACTACTCAGCCATAATAAAGAAGAAAATTTTATCCTTTGCGACAGTATGGATGGACCTGGAGAACATTATGCTAAATGAAATAATCCAGTCAGAGAAAGACAAATACCATATGATTTCACTCATGTGTGGAATCTAATGAACAAACTGAACTAAGAAACAAACCAGAGACAGACACATAGAGAGTAGGATGATAGCTAGTGGTCGGGGAGAGGTTAAGGGGTAGAAGGATTGAACAAGAAAGGAAAAACTACTCATGGACATGGACAATAGTGTGGTGATTACTGGGTGGGGGGAGAATAAAAGGGAGTAAATGATAATGGAAAGAATACAATAAAAATCAAATTTTAGAAAATAGTATAGGAGCCCTGGCCAGGTAGCTCAGTTGGTTAGAGCATCATCCTGATACATTAAGATTGTGGGTTCCATTCCAGTTAGGACACATATAAGAATTAACCAATGAATACATAAATAAGTGGAATAACAAATTGATCTCTCTCTCTCGCTCTCCTCTTTTCAATAAGTAAAATGGTATAGGACATTTTTTGGTCATAAATAGTTCACAGTCTAGCAGAGTTGTATGTCAGATGGTGGCAGTCTGGTAAAAAAAATGACAAAGAAGATGACATATTATTTGAAATAGTAATAACAAATTGTGTTTGGTAAAGAAATTCCAGGAATATTAACATAATTGGAGTGTTTATGAGAGGGAAAAGGCTCATATTACTGCAAGCAATTTGCAAGAAGCTGGGGGAAAAAAGCTGGTACTTGGGGGAATGAATAATCTTAGAAGCCTTTGCAGGAAACCTTTGACGATTTAATGAGTGGGGTTCCAGTTAATGTTCACATAAAGTGGTTGGGGGACAGATTATGAAGACAGCATGAGGGAAACTAACACCTCAACTGCTCTTCAAACTCAACTGTGCAAAGAGAAGCCTGTAATGCAGGTAAGAGTAGAGGACACCACAGGTGTTTGTGCTGTTCTAGACAATGAGAGACTGAACCGGCTAATTATGGGTAGAGAATTAAATTCTTTAGGATTAATGTTTTCAACCAACACAACAGCATAATGATTCTTTTCCCACTCTAAGGGCTAAAGAACAAAAGTGAATGCAAACTGAAGAGAGGGCTTACTTCAGCTCAGGAGAAAAATCTCACCACAGTGACAGGCCTGCTGTGCAAAAGCCTATTTAGCAAGAACAGCCCAGACCTCCATTTCAAATTTTATCAGAAGCCACTGGTCCTAAAGTATCACTGGCGCCTACTGAATTTTCACCAGGGACTTAAGAGAAAACATCTGTTCTCTTACTTAAAAGTAAATCAATTGATTAAATCAACGTTTGCTTTCTTTCTTCTATTAGAAGCATAGTTCTTTTTCTTTTTCTTCTCTCCTGCCTCCTTTAATAACTTACTTCTGCTTATGAGTTAAAACCTGGGATAGGGGTGCTTCGCTTCTCTGCCTGCATGAGGAAATCTACCACAGGTCAAGCTGAAATTATGCTGGAGGTCCCTGGATGTAAACAATTTGGTAATGTTTCGTATGTCGAGTGTAAGCTTATATTAATACAATCACATGAATGACTTTAAGCAGCAAAGACGCCTGTGAGTGTGTGTGTGTTTGCCTGCAATGCACAAAGTCCTCACACTGCCTTGAGAAAATCCTGACCATAATATTAAACTTTTATTGTTAAATTTGACCTTTGTGTTTAAACTCATTTCATAGTTTTTTACAAAGGAGATTCCATAACATCAGTGGATTAGGTCTGTTTTAACTCAAGGTTTTCACTTGAAAATGGAATTTTTGTGATGAAACTTCTATGGTTGGAATCCACATTGCCACGTATATTTTTCGGAGTCAATAGGACGACCTGCTATATCAGCACTCACTAAGCAATAGGATCCACATGAAGCAGCCCCCCGGGGACAAGAACAGAAATGGCAGCCAACTGCACAGCAGGGATGCCGTCATTCCCAGAGCGCCAAATGCTCTTCTAGGCCCAGGGCATGTGTGGATAAATGGCACAGTGTTTGCCGTAAAGGAGCGCACAGTCTAATAGGGAAGAGAAATAAACCTCCAAGTCACAGTACCCTGAGATAAATGCTGTGCGGAGGGATATACAAAGCAACATGAGATAACAGAGGCAGGAGGAAATAACTGAGTCTTTGGAGAAAGTGAAAAGGGACTCAAGGAAGCTTCCACACAGGGAGTGAGATTTGAGCGAGACCTCAAGAAGAATAAACCCCATGGCTCACGTATTTCTCTGGCATATTTCCATGAACTCGGCAAGTCATTGTACTGTTCTGTTCTTCAGGTTCTTCACCAACTGACCAGGAGAATATACAGTAAGTCATGTGTTTAAAAGACATGTCAAGAAAAGTCTACCTCCCAAGTATGGTATATGTGAAAGATATGGCAGATACGAGTTTGGGGATTAGGACTAGGGTGAGAGGAACGAGAAGAAATGCAGTGAAAAGAAAATACAGGAAGATGTCATCCTAAAATGTAGAGAAACAGGACAGAAACAGTTCCACATGCCATTTTACCTCTTCCTTTTGCTATCTTGTAATTTAGGATCGAAATTACTAAATAAGAAAATGAAATAATATAAATAGCAATGATCCTCTCTTGTCTTCATCAGTCAATATGGCGTGTAATAAACATGATATTTTACATATGAGGACAAATTATCCTAGTATTACTGTTCAGAAAATTGCACATTGCATAATAACATATTACATATATGACATTGTGTTACACATTACACTGGCATGTGGCAGGAATGGGCAGGAAACACCAGGTTAGCAAGCAGAGAAGAAAGGCAACCGGAGGCCTCTAGAGAAACTGAGGGAACAATATTTAACTCGTAAGATTGTGGTGGAGATTAGATAAAAGATGAGTGTAAAACACACAGAGCATAGCCCGACACAGAATTAGAAAATAATTATTATTTTCACAATGCAGCAAATAATTATTCTTATTGTTGACATCTGCCACCATCTGAAAACAGAGTTAATAAGAGAAGGGAAATGTCCTGTCCAACCATATCATCATCAGAAGAGGCAAATGAGAAGATTAGTGAAAAAGAAAGAGAACAAATACAAAAACTGCCCTGGGCCGCCTATTCTTCCTGGTACCCCAAAGCAGATGATAACAGCATGTGGCTCTCGGGAGGCCCACAGGGACCACCCATCATTCTAAGATCATGACCTGGCAACATCTTGTGGTGTCATAATAAAAGGATAAAAAAATGAAGACAACTTAGAAAGAAATATGCCAAGAGAAGTTCCACAGAAGGGGAAAATATGAAAAAGTGAAATGAGGAAACATATGAAACTTGTCAACTGCCGTACCTACGGCTACATGTTGGCCAACGGTTCGGAGCACTGGTATGAAAGGGAATAACACATCAGTAGTGATTCCTGCCCAGAAATAACATGAAACACAATGCAAAGACATATTGGTTTAATTTGCTGAAGGATTTTGGAACTAAAACAGGAAAGAAAATAGTTGATTCCCTCACTGGATTGCCCCCAAATTAGACTGTGGTAAGTACACCACACCCTGGCACCTATCACAGAACCCTGGGTCTTCTCCACAGGGCGTGGGCCAACACTTGAGCACAGATAAACATGGAGCTGTTCATCACAGAGAAATGTAAATTAAAGGGATTTTATTTTCACATCAGTATCTGAGGTGGAAGACCCAGACCAAGAATGAGATAAAGTATTAGAATCACACAAAGAAAGCCGGCAGGCTCAAAGCTTGGGGTGCCATCAGAGCCAAGCACAGTCAGAGAGAAATTTCAGATCCATAGTTCATGTGAAAATGGGAATAATAAGAAAGCTGATCAGAGCTTCTGAAAAAGAGCCAAATCGTAAAATCTCGAGCCATTCAAAAAGTTCTTAATGAGGCCTCATCTAAAGGACATATGTTCCAATAACTTAGTGATCTATTCAGCCAGCATATACTAAGGAGCTACCACCTTCCCAACATGCTGGACAGCCCTGGGCAACAAGCTTTTGCCTTGAAGGAACTGAGAGCCAGGTGTGGAAGACAAGAGACCCACACTCTGCAGCCTGTGTGGTTTGCCTAAGGGGTGCATCTTGATGGAACTCAGAAACAAAATTAAAGGGCAACACACACAACTGAAGTGCTCAAGAAAAACTCTGCCAAAGAGAGAGAAAGGTGTTTTTTCCAAAATGTTGTGTTGACATATTGCTCTCCTGTATTTTCAAAGCTTTGAAATACTACAGAAAATTGTGAGATGAAAAAGAAGAACTTGTAAAAGGAACTCACAAAAGGAACTCACGGTCATCAGCTCCCCTGGAAATGTGGGACGAGCTGGCTGGGTTGAGATGGATATATAAATTATCCTCTTTTTAACATTGTTGACTTTCAACCTTACTTACTTACATTGTTAGTAAGAAATGCCTTACTAACATCACTAACAATCATTCTAGAGAAATAATCCTTCCTAATAGAACTTATAAATATGCTATCAACTATGAATAAGTTAAATCGGGTGGACGTTATTCTCTCTCTCTCCTCCAAATTTAGTTTTTCATCAGATCCTTTGTTCAGTTCATATTTTTTTAACAAGGAAAAAAGTGTGATCCAAAAGGCAAAGATTTGATGAACAATGGAAATGAGATAACTGCTATTTCCTCCAGAAAATAAAAATGCAAGAAAGGTTTTTTCCCCTATGTATTTCTAAAGTTAAGCTAAAGTGCAGGGTTGAAGAGATGAAGAGAAAGTGTCCCCAGGAAGACAGGCGAGGTGAAAGATGTGCTGGCACCAGTCCCAGAGAAAGCCAGCGGCTGAGGTTTAGTGGTTTACCTGCAAGACAATGGGGTGTCCTGCAGTCTTCTAAGGAGAAAAATAGGGGAAGACAGGCTGATGAAAGTCCAGCCCACAGCTCAGGCAGAGAGTGTGGGAAAGGAGGAAATAAAGAGGCCTGTGGATACTTCTAGGGAAATCACCTTCTTATTTTGAAATTTTGAAACTCTACTCAAAAATACCTTGATGCAGAATGGAAAAAACAACTTTTGAGAAGCATATCAATCAATGGCCAGGAGTTGGGAGCAAAAAAAAATTGATAACATATTGTCTTCCCGAAATTTATACAGGGTCTGGCAGAAGTAACACCTGCTTGAGTATGGTTGGTAGGGTAAAAATATGGGTGTAATAATTTATAGTTTTAATTTGAACATTTCATCTAAAATGTCAGGTGGTATGCTTTAGTATGATATTGTTATGTTACACAATTACGTGCTTATGATTTTTATAATAAAAGACATTGTAATAAAAAAGGGACATTATGTGTGCCAGACCCTATATTTTTATCTGTGTTAAAGCTAAAAATATTATTGAATGTGTTTTTTAGATAAATAACAGGTAAAAAAAAGCCAGAAAATTCATGACCAGAAAGTAAAAGTATTAAGTGAGAATTACTTTTTTGCCCTCATATTCACCCAGTATACCATCGGAATGTACAATCTGTACTAAAATTCCTGAGAAACTGGTATGCCATGAGCCAGGAAATTATATTTCTGACTTTTACTTTGCTTATGGCAACACACATGCATAAGTGCACATATTCTCATAGCCATTTGGTGGCAGGGAGAAGAACAGTATGGGAAAGACAGATTCGAAACTGAATCTGAGTGGGTTTGGAGTTTGGGAAGGAACCCAGAGATTAGGATGGAGATAAGAAGCTCCTCAAGGACCTTTAACCACTGAAGAATCACAGACTTTTAAACTTTCCATGGGCCTTAAATATCATGTAGTCAAGCTATTCTAAAATTGTGCTACAAGGAATTGCAAGAACACAAGAATGGCACCTCAGTGACCTACAAACAAATAAATATCTGCCATACAGACCAAAATTGCTTTAAATTATCAAATAAATGTATGCATTACTTTTAACTATTTCTCTTTTTAAAGTTTTAAGATTTAATTTTTTAAAAAAAGAGTTCTGCAGCTCAATAAATAAGAAAATTCTCATTTTAGCACAACTGTCTCATAGGTAAAGAAACCTAGAACAAGAAAATAAAATAACCTCAGAGTCTTGGTACCAGTTAAGTACATAATTAGGACCATGTGTGAGGTTGGATTCTTCTCAAATAAGATCCCAAGAAAAAGACTTGGGTGCTCGTAATTTCTTTGAAAAATGATCTTCAGAAACTGGAGTGAGAGGATAGGGAAAGTGAGACAGGGAAGGAAAAAATTTAAGATAGGATGTGTTAGTGAGATCCTCAATTTTGCAGGGAACCCTCTGAGAAACCCTGCGGAACATGCTTCTGAATATTCCCACCACAGAATTAGAAGGCCAGGCATCCATCCACCCTCTCCCATCCCCCTGGATTGAGGGTTTTCCTCCGGGGCCTTAATTGTCCTTCACATCTGAGCAACAGAGAAGACGCCCAGGGCTCCAGTGAAGTCCTTAGGTGAGTTCCGGAGAATGGGAAGTAGAAAGAGTTGGCATCCTGGAAACTGCCCATCACAACCACAAGTGAACTCAGGTGAGCCCAGAGGCGATGACACGGCCCCAACAGGGCACAGAACCAGGTCTTTTCACTTCCAAATCTTTGCCTCACTGATGTAACACTAACAATAATCTGTCCATGCTGCAACATGCTCTTCTCCTCTACATCAAGTACCCCCTTTCTGAGGAACTCTTTTCAGACATAATGCCCGAAGTTACAGTGCTTTCCAGAATGCCGCAGAATAAGCACAAATTCACATGTGCTTTAGTTACAGATAAAATTCACTCTGTTTCAGCTTCAGTCTGCTGAATGCTTCTCTGAAAGAGAGATCAAGGATTTCATCAAATGAGAGGGGCTTAGGTGACAACAGGGATCCAGCCAGCACTTTCCTTCAGAAGAATATTCTTCTCTGACAGAGCAAAGGCACAGGAGTTCTGAGAGACTCCTCGGGGTAAACGGAGCTGAAAAGCTCCAGTGTGAGCTGCGCATGGGTTTAGCCCATGAGTCAGACCAAGGACTGTAATAGAGAACCCTGGGGGAAACCATGAGTGTTACACATGACAAAGCAAAGTAAAAGGCGGGGTTATTAGATGAGACGACCCCTAACAATGGGAATGACACAGACAGCTGTCATTTCCTTTTCTTGCCTTATCTAAGATGCTGATTCTTTTACCATGATTGGTGCTGATGCCCCTAGAAATATATGAGAACATAGACATTTTCCATCCCCTTTCCCACTAACAGTTTTAATTTTTTTTAGATTTTATTTATTTATTTTTAGAGAGAGGGGAAGGGAGAGAGAAAGAGAGAGAGAGAAATATCATTGTGGAAGACAAATATCAGTTGGTTGCCTCTAGCGTGCCCCGAGCCAGGGCCGTGGCCTGCAACCCAGCCATGTTCCCTGGACAGGAATAGAGTGGGTTTGATTAAGTGCTCTTGAATTTTTATTAATACTGTTCTGTCAACATGAATATTTTAGAGAAATGAGACTTATAGGATCCTTCTTCAACAATATAAATTACTATAGGGTTATAGAAGATTCTTGTATCTTAATTAAATATGTATTTATGTTATGAACTCTCCTTCCCACATACAAACATATCTGAATATCTGGATTCATCTGTATACTGTGTAGTAAAGCCCACTGAAGAAACTACTATAAGGACAAATGTTTACTCACTGCCAAATCCTGTACCATGAGCTTTAGATATTTGCCAAATTCAAAGAACTCATTGATATTATTTCCAACTCATGTTAGTGTAACATATTTATCATCAGTTTCATTATTGGAAGGCATAATGCTAGACTCTATAATAGAAACAAAAATAAATCAGGAGGAATGCTTGTCTTCAAGGAAGTTATTGCCTAGTAAAACCAAAAGGACTTCAATATAAAATATAGTATATTTTGTCACTTGAAGTATTATAAACAGATGGTATAAGAGTTAAATATAAAACTTTGTGATATGGAATGAGAAATGAATTCTATGGTGGGAAAAATAATAAAGAAAAAATAATAGAGCATCTTGGAAAACTTGCGACTACATTCAAAATTATCTTCCATCGTGAGTTGCTAAATTTGATTTATTACCTGGAAGCGTGCCTGAGCCCTATCACCATTGGGCTTTACACAGTTGACTTTCTCTTTACCCCTTGGCTCTATCTCTTTCTGTCTTTAGGCTTTAACAATACATTAAGGCCCGAAGAACAGACTTGAGATGGCCAATTCACTTCAAGTTAACAATTCATATTAACTTGCAAATACTCTCATGTCTTCCTTAGCATAAGTCACTGAGTGCACTTATCTAAGTTTGGTGCATCTTAAGTTAATGAGTCACAAACTGTGTACCAGTGGATCGGTCAGGTGCAGGAATGGAAGTACACTTTTTTGTTGTTGTTGAAAGTATTACATTCCTAGAGGAATATTTATTTTTTAATTCCTCTCCTGGGAATATTTTTCCTAAAGAAATATTTCAAAAGTCTGGGTAAAAGAGATGTCCAAAATGCTGTTGAATCAAGCTGAATATTTCTTGAACTTTATAGTGGAAAACACCTGAAGAAAATGTCATTTGAAAATGCTTATCACATAATGTGAAGGAAAATAAAATGTAATAATAATTAATATGACTATGTCAGGCATTGTAGTAATCACTTTTCATGCATCACTTTTTTCAGTCCTTTGACAATCCCATGAAATAGTTACTTTTGTAATTACCATTGTGCAAATAAAATAAATGAGGCTTAGAAAAATTAAGTAGCTTGGGGAATGTCATGGGAAGCTGGTTGCTAAACCCAAATCTGTCTGATCTGAATCTTGTAAACTTAACCAAACCTAGCGTTTCAAAATCCATTTATAATTTCTGGTTAATAAACTAGATGTGGGATTTGTGGGACTAGATATATATGGACAATATTAAATTGCCAAAGAGCATGATTATTAGATCAAGATATGATGCTACTTTAATCACAAACCATATTTTGCATGGCTTAATCAATATCAGTATGGGGTAACTGACCCTGAAAATTACTTCAATAAGGCTGAAATGAAATATTTTCATATAAACACCATGGAGAAAAGTGGAACATATCAGAGGCAAAAATTATGTTACTTGAAACATTCTGGGGATAAAAGCATTATTTGCTCAGTTCAATTGGTCATGATTCCATGTACACACTATGAATCCAAATAGAAAATGTAGGAAGACACCCTGATAACTTCTAATTCTGCAAAAACTTCACTAATATGAGGTTGAAGATTCCCCAAAATATGAATAATAACATATTACTATATTTACCTTATAGGGAGAATGTATAATCACCTGCAACTTGAATATTTTGAGTTGCTTTGCAAAGGAATGTTTAACTTAAGGTAGAACATTAATATTAAAAGGATGCTTTAAAATAAGGATAATAGTTATAAAAATGTGTAGTAAAAGCCTCAAAGAAAATTTCTGGAAGCACAGGACCCCGATCTTTAACATTATATCTCTGTAATTAATGCTCAGGAATATGTGTGTGCATGTGTGTGTTATGTGAGAGAGAGAGAGAGAGAGAATGAGGGTGTATGTTTGTGCTTTCTTACTTCTTTGCAGCATGACATTCAAAATATTTAGCAACAGATATGGCACATACACCAACCAAGCAAAATACAGAGCCCCCTAATATAAGAGGAAGACCTTGCTTTGCCAGTTGTTAATTTAATGGCTGAATCCAGGAACTACTCAGGAAGTTGGAGCAGCAGCTGTTTGTAATTACTTAATATTTTTGCTCCCACTATGGATGCACTGGTGTACACCACAGATGTTATCAGCCCAAACCGTTTTAACATAACATATGTATGAACAAATATATACATTAGAAAAAGCATTTTAGACATATTTTATATTAGGAAATTTGATTCCATGGATTCCAAAAATTTTATAGTATTATTATAAAACACAATTTTTAAATACTCACCAAAGAATGTTTTTTAAATTGATTTGAGAAAAAGAAAAGAAAGGAGAGAGAGAGAAATACATTGATGTGAGAGAGAAACATTGACCAGTTGCCTCCCATATGCACCCTGACGGGGAATTGAACCCTTCAAAACCTTTTGATATACGGGACAATGCTCTAACCAAATGAGCCATGCAGTCAGGACAGAACATGAGTCTAACTTGACCACACTTACCAATTTTTCTACTTGCCACCAGTGAGTGCTCCCTACTCCCTTCCAAAGTAGGAAATGGCATTTCCATAATAGGAAAAAAGAAACAAACTAACTGCCCTCTCAGATATTTCTCAATGAATAAATATAGAACAAATGGATTATAAATAACTAATGCTACAAGGCCATTAGAAGAGTTGACAAAGGGTACCCAAGAGCTAAAAATGGGAATTTGGGATCACGGCTTTCTAGCCTGTGGCTTAAGCAGCAAAGCTCAGAAATATATTTTTTCTTATTTATGTCTCTACTCATTCTCCAGGATTTAGTTCACTGCCTCTTTATCCTGTTACACTTCAGAGGAGCACTGAGTCTGTTTTCTTCTCCTCTAACTAGTCATATCTCACAAAAGTTTAGGATTTCTTGTGGTTCACCTCTGTCTTATACTTGGGAGAAAAGAAATATAGATGAGGAAAGTTAGGGGTTCTTTTCCCACCTTTCACTCAGCTATCACAGCCACAAATGTCCCCTAATATAGATGGACCTAAGTAGAGGGAAGGATGCTTAGTTTCCCAAATGCACATTTTAAAAAACTCTAAGCTATGAACATATTCATAACCCAGATGATGCTCACAGAGAAACACTGGCCTTTTCCAGCTTACTGTTTTGTTACTCAGGGGGTGGATTCAGTAGCACATTTCTTTCCCATCTTCGCACTCATTTCTTCATGTCATGGGAATCTGAGTCGTTTACCCACCATTAGAAACACCTGCGGATGATTTCAAGGCTTTCTTGTCTATCATTGGTAGAGAGAAAATAAGAAATGTTAAGAAGATTCAAATGTGTTCCAAACAGCCACCTCATCAGACTCCTACCAATCCTAGTTGTCAAATCATTAGAATCAGTGACAGTTCTCAGATGTGTTTGTTTGTTTACAGAGATAGAGAAACACTGATGATTAACATCTATGTTTATCACAGTTGAAAATACATTGACATCTCTACAGAATTCCCATAAAATGACTATACTACTGAGCTATTATAAATTACACAACCCTCACCCATGCTCACAAGCATGTTGTGCATGCATACACACACACACACACACCCCAATAAATCATTTCAGTGCAGAGGGCACAATTGTAAATTCAGATAAAACTTATTTTTAATACATGTGCCTCTATTTATAAATCACATACATATTATCTTACACTAAAATGTTATCATGCTAAAAAACATGCTCCCAAAATTGAAATATTGAAAACATGAAAAGTGAAAATGCAATATTCTTGAGAGCAGTTTGACCAAACATACTATTTTATTTTTTTAATTTAGTTTAGTGCAAAAGTTTTATTCTAAGTATTCTAAGTTCAGTTTATGTTGATACTTGGTTTTTTAAATCATTTTTATTTTTCAATTACAGTTGACATACAATATTATATTAGTTTCAGGTGTACACCCCAGTGATTAGTTGAAACTTATTTTTTGAGTACAGGTCAGAAAAGGACTGGGAAAGCCAACCCAAACAAAATGTATTCAGATGGGTCACATCCTCCTCCAAAACACTATTACAATAGAATTTTCTTTACTTATTCCTGTGTGTGGTTCTTTGGTACCTTATCATGACCCAGGGATAATACCAGAGGGAGGAAGTTGTCAGGGAAAGTAAGGAGGTGATGAAAAGTGCATAAAGATTTGTAGAATTGCAAATATTTGGAGTCATCCCAGTAAGTGACAGGGTTAACAGGACATGAATCCTCCCAGATTTAAGAACCCTGTCTACTATAAAAGCAACCCTCTTCTATTGCTTAAAAATGAGGACAACAATGCCTCCTACATCATAAGCTAACTGCCTAAGTTTGCCATTGGCATAACATGCAAATACTTCCCTTGGAGTTCCTGATATTCTAGAGACTAGAAAGATCCACACTGACAGTGCCTGAATTGCTTTCATTTTTGTTTTCCAAATTCTCCATCTATGGACTTAACAAGTTACTGACATATTGCTGAAGTTACAAAAACAGAAGGAGTTTTGAGGCCACAACAGTTCTTGTCAGCTGGGAAGATAAATGAGTGGCCACAAGCCACAGCTCAGGACAATAAATCTAGTGTGTGTGCCCTTGGCAAGGGAGCACACAGAGTGGATGCAGGGATACCATCAGTCCGCATTCATGCCCCAGGATAAAGCATGGTCTCATCGCAACGATTTCCAAACGTCATCTCCCTCTTCCTCCTCCTCATTATTCGGTGCTGGGTTATCTCCTGTGTCTACCTCACTACTAGTTATTATGAAGCTCTGTGTATATACATATTACCATTTCTCCTGCTGTTGACTAGCTAAATTACCATATATGTGGGGCAGATAACTTTGTACTCTTTGCTGAGTATGCTGACAATCCTCTAGAAGAGAAATTCTGTTTACAAGAGTCCACTAGGGACTTGATCTGGCTAATGTCATGATATGGTTGTGTAAAGAGATTTTTCTTCCCCTGTCACAGGTTCACTAGGCAAGGTGAGCTCATCACTAAGCCTTCAGCACCTCTGCTCCAGGGCTGGTCAATCCAAACTGTGAAGGACCTCCTCTTGATGAAAGGGAAATTACCTTTCAATTGCCACCTCTCCTTCCAAGTTACCTGTTTCCAGATAACCCTGTGACCAAATAAACATGACTGAGGAGCTAACTTCAAAAACAGGTGGAAAGTGAGGTATTGATGTTTTTGCTGTTAGTGAGCATCCCCAGAACCTGGGCTGTGAGAGATGGGTATGGAAGTAGCAGGGCAATTTACTGTGTTAAATAGACTGCTCTCCAAACTCTGTAATGGCCAATTTAGTCTAAACCACCATGTAAAGTGTGGATAATAAAAACAGGAAACCTGAGACTTCCAGTGGAATGGATCTCTGTAAAACAGTCATAGCCTCAGGAAATATAAAAAGCAAAGCCACTTCACCACATTATTTATTCCACACTAGCATCTCCCAGATAAAAGGAAGGAGTAAAGGGCAAAGGGAGAAACAGTACAGAACAGCTACATAGGCCAAAATTGTACAAGATTCTTCCTTTTTAAATACCTATCTGTTCCCCGCAGAGCCCCACTCAGAATCCCAACTATCTTTGGGCTCTCCTTAACACGACTAAAAAGTCACAAGTGTTTTTGCTACATGGCATTTTTGCACAAATTATGTAAAAAATATCTGTTTTGATGATTTAAGAGTTTGGTATTTCTTACGCTGAGTAATATCTTAACAGAATATGTATAGTAACCAATATTTTCAATGAGAGCGGAAAGTCATTTTGGCCAGAAAAATGGTCATTTGTAGAAATATATATAGTGCATAAAGCATACTTAATACTACTATACTTTCATATGTGTTTTTACTGTCAGTGTCAGGATTTTTCCTGGAGAGTTTTCTTTCCTCAAAGACTTCTGAAATTTAAGTCTAAACAAAAGAGTGATCTTTTACTGTGTCAGTTCCTCATGAACAGGAATGCTATGTATTTGGCACCATGTGTGGCACACAACTAGTGTGTCACACACAACTAGTATGTAACAAATTCAAAGAAATGAGAGAAAAGTAGCCCGAAATAAAACTGAACACAGCATGTCGTTTCATTTCTCCTCAAGCTTCAATAACCCTTTCATTGCTAAGTTAAACCAGGACTTTCTTATTCCCAGTCGCTAATTAAAACCAAGTGGCAGAAACAGTAGAGGGGTTTTACTTATTCATTATGAATCCACTTAAAATTCAATTAAACAGAAACAGAAAAACACTGTGGTAAAGACCATAGATTCTCAGTGTGACCTTTTCAACTCACCTGGCTTTAATCCTGATATGCCTAGGCCTAATTAATGCAAAGATGCATTAATGAATATGACATTCTAATACAGTCAACTGGAGGACTGAAAACAATTTATATATAGTGTTGGGTTGTTTTTTTTTTCTGGATCTACGACATAAGAGCAAGATTAAGAAATATCTGTAGGGAAACATTTGTGATTCACCTCACTAAGAGACGAAGACTATCCAAACTGCAAATGTTGGCCATTGGTTACAACTTGGAGAGCGCGGAAGGAGCAACACTCGAGGTCAACAAGGGCCCTTCCGTCTTTGGTATTTGCTTTTATTACTCCTCACTCAGCTTCTCTTTGTTTCCTAAACATCTATACAGGGCAAGACTCTCCAACACCCAGCTGGTGGAGAATGTAGACTGAATTTTCCAGAGCTTTGGTTGCAGTTGATTCCCAATGAGTCCCAAACAACCATCTTAGTGAGACTGAACATGTAACTTGGACATTACCTGAACGATATTTTACTTTTTCTTATTTCCTAAGAAAACGCTGCCAGGAATTTAGGCAACATTGTCTGAGGATGCTGGTCCTCGTACCCCACCACAGCCAGCCACACAAAATGGCCTCCATGAATCAACATGGGGAAAGACCTAGGGACTGGCTTTATACAGCCTCGTGTTTGCATGGGCAGCAAGGTGGCAGAAATGAGTCATGTAACAACTGAATGGGCAGATAATGTCTTCAACCATCTGTGCTGCATCTGTTCAGCAGATAGATCATCAGTATCATGGACCTTATAGTTTATGCAGATGGTATTTTCCAGAGAAAGAAAGGGTCTAAAATGAGTCAGTGCAAAGATTAGTCTTAGTATAAGAGGCAATAGATAATTGCTTGTCTCACCATGTTGTAAGAATTAGCTCTCTTGTAACCGACCACTTTGAGCATGAAGTTCAGAGGTTTACAGTTGTTAATTTGGATTTGCTGTTCTGTGACTCTTAACTCACACCACATCAAGTTGAAGGAGATTAAGAGACTGTTGGGTAAGGCTTCAATTTTATTAACAATATTCACTAAGATTATTCATTTTTATGTAGTATGAGCTGGACTTTCATTTCTTCTGCTCCTGAAATAAGTGAGATCTGTAGTAGTTCAACAAACATGTATCCTACATTTTTGGCCTTGTTCTCATCACAGAAAAATGCACTGCAAATGAAAGCCAGAAAAGGCTACTTCTTTAAGGTGCCAGGATATCCAGCTTACCAATTTTCATCAGGGACTTGGCTCTCCCAGATAAAAGGAATATAAAATATATTCATCAAAGAGCAGAGATACAGGAAAGACTCTACTAAAAATGGGGTGAAAAGTGATGAGTGAAAGCTGACTCCACAGATACACCTCAGACTTCAAAAGATTTCTGGGAGAAGATATGAGTATGCTTTTGAAGAGACCAGTTTCTAACTCCAGAATAATTTTCAGAGAAGGACACAGAAAGTAAGAGCAGACTTGCGTTCCAGAACACTGTTCCTTATTTTCTTGAGTGAAAGCTGTATTAAGTTCAGAAGACTACAAAAACTTAGAGGATCAGTGTGTATTTGTAGACTGATAGTGCTAAAGATAAGAGAAAATAAAATTAATAAAACTGCCAACAATGATTTCTGGTGGAAGGTAGGCTTTGAGCCAAATTCTGAAGGGTCCCAAATGCATCAGTTGACAGCATTGAGTGGGTAGGGAGTGAAAACAGATTGAGAGATACCTCCCACAGCCTTCTGTGTCTCCCTATCCCTATCTTCACACCCATCACTACTGAAGTTGTTGGAAATCTGGCTACCCACAAAACCATGAACTCTAAGAGGACAGATAGAACAACTAAATAATTTGATAGCCCTACCTAAGATAGTACTGTAATTAATGTTTGTTGAATAGATGAGGACACAAATGTTGCTTTTGATATAAAAGCCCTTAGCACACCAAATATGTAAAGTTATTTCATGGTTGGTTATCTGCTCTCTTCATCATGTTTAACTACTGTATACCTCATCCTCCACCATGGCGCTGAGTCTCTAACTCTGAACGATCTGGCCCTTGGACCTGAGGTTGAAGCTACCTTACCAAAGGGCTGCTGATCACTCCCATCTATTAAATTACTCAGGTTAACACTTAAAATATTTCATCTGCTACCCCTAACTTACCTAAACTACCCATCTGTCTCTGCTTTCTAAAATGGTCACTGTGCTTCCATTTTATTCCCATAAACATTTGGTCATGATGATTAGGGTGATAATGATGGTGATCATGATAATGATGATGGTTATGATAGTGATCCAGACACTTTCTAAGAATTTTTTTATATTTTATCTTGTTTAAGCCTCACAACAATGCTGTGAAGCAGGTAGTGTTATTATCCCCAGTTTAAGATGAAGAAACTGAAACAGAAGATTTAACTAATTAGTCATACTGCTAGGAAGAAGTGAGCACCACTTGGAATTGAACCCACATATCTTACCTCCAAAGTTCATACTCTTCAGGAGTATGGTACACCTTTCTCCAAGCACCTTAATGAGTGTCTACTACATGCATGGCCCAGTGTCACCTGCCAAGAAAGATATTAAAATAGAGTGGACATAGACCTTGCCATTAAGATGTTTAGTATGGGGAAAAAAGACTTGAATTTAATATGCGAAATACACTGAAGGGTTGATGAATAACTTTTAACACAATAATAAGAATCAGAACCAAGGCTATCATCTATAAGTCTTGCAGGGACTTTTTTACTCTCATGGTAAATTGGAACTAAAATGTTTTGAAATTTCATGATCTACATTCTTGATGACCTACCCAGACTCTAAGCTTCCTTCAAGGCCTCTTCAAGACTGTTTCTTCTGAAAAGCTGCCACTGACTAACCTCATTCCCATTAAAGTCTTTCACTTATTCTGAATTTTCTGACTATTTGTAACTTCAGACTAACCTACCCCATCACAAACCTAATCAAATATTATACTAAAATTACATTTTAGATGGTTAACCCTTGGAAGTTATAATACCCTATAAAATCATAAACACTACTGAAGCAATAATTTTAAAATCATCTCTCTTAAAGTTCTTATAATTCTCAGTTTAGTGCAAAGTAGACATCAGTACTCACTGAGTAAACAATAAATGACTGGACAAGAAATAAATGGATGGATGATGGATGCGCTCTTCTGTTCTGATTTTGAAATAAATGACGTAAAACTTAAGGGGCAAGTAAGAGAGAGAACCCAAGGTAAAAGGCACATAGGCTTCTAGCAGCAAATATATTTTCTCCTCAGTCTCATCAGATAGAAGATTTGGGGTCCTGGCCGGGTTAATCAGTTGGTTAAAGTGTTCAAGTTCGTGGGTTCAATTCCTGGTCAAGGCACATATAAGAATCAACCAATGAATACATGAATAAGTGAAACAACAAACCTCTCTCTCTCTCTCTCTTTCTCTCTCTCTTGCACATACACACATCAATAAATAAAAAATAAAATTTGGTACCTCAAAATAAAGACCAGGAGCACAAGCAAATAGTACAGTCTTGGCAGCAAAAATAAAAAACACAACTTACTCCTCCGTCCCCATGCCCCTATACATGCACATACTTGGAAGCAACAGCCAATTTACTGGCACTCAGTATAACTCCTTTCTGGAAGTGATTACAGTCACAGAGCTACTTTTAGTCAGAGGTGTTAAAAAATGAGAGGCAGACCATCCAATTCTTACTTTTCCCTTTGTGATGAACTGTTAAAAAGTGATACAAGTGGGTAGAAAAGAGGTGGGAAAGGAAAGAGACTGCAGAATAGACTACAGGAGACCAAATAAAATGTTGAAAATGCCAAGCACTGCAAAGTAACACTTCATCATTTGCATTTTTCCTCCTGGGTGTTGACTAACTGGAGTGTTGTCATTACCTGATGAGAGGTCAGCTTCAGAGCTCAGAATATTTCTGTAAAGTCTTTGGACCTTGTCTCAAGTTCATGGATGCACAAGAAAAGCCTCCAACCATTAGAGTGTGTTTACACATCTACTAAACCTATCCTGATGAAAATATCAGCTGATTTCAAGTGTTTACCTGGTCTCAGTGAATATGTCCAGAGAGTTAAAAAGAAAGACACCATGGGCTAAAGGAACGGAGACTACACAAAAAACAGAAGTTGGAGGCTTATGAACTGCACATTCTTTGAAGCCCTTTCTTAAAAAAGGAAATCTAGGACACGTCTATCCACTCATATCAATATCCATTTAACCATGTGCAGTCACAATAAAAATCTCAGTATTTTGTAGTGAGTAAGCACCTCTCCATCTGAGAATGCTAGTAAGAGTAAAGCCTTTGGGAAAGCAGATAATCTAAGCCCCCACACTCTCCGAATCTTCATCCACCTTTCTCCTGGGTTTATTTGCCTTACCTCATCATTCACACCTCCCAGGAGTATCTTTGTGGCATGAACTCCCAGGCACTTTATAGATTATCTTTCCCCTAACCTGACACCTATACACCAAGCATTTTATTTAATCACCTGTTAGAAATCCATTTGGGTTTTGGAAGTATCTCAAACCTAGCATTACCAAAATAGAAATCTTTTTTTAAGTATATTTCATTGATTATATTACAGTTGTTCCAATTTTTCTCCCTTTGTCCCCCTCTGTCCCATACTGCTTTCCCTCCAGCAATCCCCCTCCCCTTAGGCTCATGTTCATGGGTCATGAGTTTAAGTACTCTGGCTTCTCCATTTCCTATACTACTCTTAACATCCCCCTGTCTATTTTTTCCTACCAATTATGCTTCATAATCTCTGCACTAGTTCTCCCATTCTCACCTTTCCCCCTCCCAGCTGATAACCCTCCAAATGATCTTCATACCTATTATTATTTTCCTTTTCTGGTTGTTTGCTTAGTTGTTTTTTTTCTTTTTTAGATTCAGTTGTTGATAGTTGTGAGTTTGTTGCCTTTTAATGTTCACGGTTTTGATATTCTTTTTATTAAATAAGTCCCTTTAACATTTCATGTAATAATGGCTTGGTGATAATGAACTACTTTAGCTTTACCTTGTCTGGGAAGCACTTTATCTGCCCTTCCATTCTAAATGATAGCTTTGCTGGATAGAGTAATCTAGCTGTTGTAGTCCTTGTTTTTCATCACTTTGGATACTTCTTGCCAGTCTCTTCTTGCCTGCAAAGTTTCTTTTGAGAAATCAGCTGATAGTCTATGGGAACTCCTTTGTAGGTAACTGTCTCCTTTTCTCTTGCTGCTTTTAAGATTCTTACTTTATCTTTAAATTTTGGCATTTTAATTATGATGTGTCTTGTTGTGGTCCTCTCTGGGTCCAACTTGTTTAGGATTCTGTGCTTCCTGACTTTGTATGTCTATTTCCTTCACCAAATTAAGGAAGTTTTCTTTCATTATTTTTCCAAGTATGTTTTCAATTTCTTGCTCTTCCTCTTCTTCTGGCACCTCTATGATTTGGATGTTGATATGTTTAAAGTTGTCCCAGAGGTTCCTAAGTCTATCCTTGTTTTTTTTAATTCTTTTTTCTTCCTGCTGTTCTGATTGAATTCTTTTTCCTTACTTGTGTTCCAAATCGTTGATATGATTCTCAGCTCCATTCTCTCCACTGCTGGTTCCCTGTAGATTTTTCTTTATTTCACTTAGTGTAAACTTCATTTCTTCCCTTATTTTTTTTTGCCACACTCAATGAGTTCTTTGAGCATCCTGATCATCAGTGTTTTGAACTCTGCATCTGATAAGTGTAGCTATCTCCATTTTTGTTTAGTTTTTCTGGGGTTTTTTGCTGTTCTTTCATTTGAGCCATATTTCTTTGTGTCATCAGTTTGGCAGCCTCCCTGTGTTTTGTTTCTGTGTATCTGGTAGAGATGCTTTTACTCCCTGTCTTAGTAGCATACCTTGTATAGAAAAGACACCTGTAAATTGTGTAGGGTGGAGACTTAGGGGGGTAATTGCCAAGGCAGGGCAACCCACTTCACCGCTTTGTGGCTCTGTGAACAGGGAGGGCTTGGCGAGAAGACAATGCTGCTGCCTAGCTTCTGGAGGTTTGCCTGGCACTCACCCAGTTTCCAGTCACTTTTTCCTTACAGCTGCTGCCCTGGTGGTGAAACTCAGAGTGGGTGGGTTTGCATATGTTCTAAGTCTGTGCAGACCCTTTAAGTGGCAAAAATCCAGCAGTTTCTTCCACTGCTCCAACCCCCACTAGTTTTTACAGCCACAAGTAATCGGGATTTATCTTCTCAGTGCTGGAACCCTGGACTGTGCCGTCTGGCCTAAGGCTGGTGTCACTGGCTCCCAAGGTATCCCTCCTGATTTTTTACCACCATACATGAATGTGGGACCACCCGTTCTCCTGCTGCTGCTGCAGCCTCTCCTTGCCACATCACCTCTCAGCCCATTGCATGACTCCACCCCTCCTACCTGTTTGGATAAATGTGGCTTCTTTAAATTCTTGGTTGTCAGACTTCCATACAGCTCAATTTTCTGATGGTTCTGGGTGTTATTTGTCTTGAGATCTGGTTGTAATCATTTCTATGGCTACACGAGGAGGTGAAGCATGTCTACTTATGCCTCCATCACCAGAAGTCTCCCCAAAACAGAAATCTTGATTCTTGCTCATCCCAGTATCCCATTTCTTCACCAAACTTCTCCAGTTCAGTAAATGGCAGTAACATTCAGCAAATTGATCAAGGCTAAAATTGTTGAGCCATTCTTAATTCTTTTCCACTCAGCTTTCACATTCTACCTGCCAATTCTGTTGGCTCTGCCTCTAAATATATCCTGATTTTTTTCCTTTTTTTCTCCATCTACAGAGACACAACCCTAGTCTAAGTCACAATTATCTCTCACTTGCACTACCACAAAACCTTTCTAACTTATCTCCCAGCTAATGTCATGTTGTAGAGCAAATCAGAACTATTAGCTTGGTGACATAAATAAACCAAAGTTATTGTATTTACTTGTAAAATTATTGTATATAAGGGGGACTGAAAAAATGGAATTTATTTATAAAAATTGTGTATTTATTCTTACATGTTTAAACTTCAGTCACCTCCAAAGTATTCTCCATTTGATGCAATACACCTATCAAGATTTTTTTTCCACTGCTCAAAACAGTATTTGAATTCATCAATTTTGATGCCTTTTAGTGCTTCTGCCAGTTTTTGTTTCACCTCTTCAACACTGGCAATCTTTTCCCTATGAAGCCTTTTTACATCCAGGAAAACAAACAAACAAAAGTCACTTGAGGCAAGATTAGGTGAATAAGGAGGGTGGGGCATGGGGGGTCATGCTGCTTTTGGTCAAAAACTGCTGAACACTCAACATGGTTTGGGCAGCACTCATAAATTACCCATCATGAAATGGGAAAACATGTTGAAAGAGTCTTTAAAAAAAATCACTGAAGCCAAATACAGCTTCTCACAAAAAAGCCAGCTGGTACATTGATATAGGTGGATTCCTAGAATATTCACCTACTGGGGAAAGCCTATACTACAAGATGCTCACCTTCCAGGAGATAATTCTGTTTTGGGGGATCCCCTCCCATATATTAAAATGTGATCAACCTCCAAGTAGATTAAATAATGATTATATGAAGGCAATCATAATTACAATAAATACTCCATGTTTTATTAAGTTTTTCAATGACTTCATTACCCAAGTGAAAATTAATAAAGGTAGTGGTTAAAAATTAAACATGCACCTTACCAACATCCAGGAGCAGTAACACCTGCCATCTGAACTACACGTAGCTTCCCAACTGGTCTCCACATTTCCACTTTTGCCTCCACTGAATTCTGTTGTTCACAAAGCTATTCAGGTGAACTCTTAAAGACACAAATCAGCATATATGACTCCTGAACAATGCTGATGTTGTTATGCTTCATGTTGTCCAAAATGTTTCTTAAGCTTTCCTCATTTCTTACAATTCTTTCTTCCTTTTCCCTGCTCTGCCTGGGTGTTTTTTTCTACCTTGTCTTCCAAATCACTGATTCAATCCTCTGCTTCATCTAACCTACAGTTTATTCTTTCCATTGTATTATTTATTTAAAATATTGTGTTCTTCTGACTGGTCCTTTTTTTTGTTTCTATGTCTTTTTTCATCTGTCAAGTATCCTCATATTCATTATTCTGAACTCTGTAACTGATAAATGGCTTGTCTAGTTGTTCTCAAGAATTCTCTTGCTCTTTCATTTGGGGTCTGTTTCTTTGTCTTTCCATTTTGGCTGCTTCTTTGTATTTGTGTCTATGTGTTAGGTAGATCTGCAAAGACTCTGATGCTGCCCTTTTCAGACATTGCACATACCTGGTCTTGGGCATCCTGTTTGGAGCGATCAGTAGTCCACAGTGTGTGGCTTTCTCTGCTGGGCTTGTTTGTGTGCATAAAGAACCAGGCTGTGCACCAAGACCAGCTTTTACCAGCACCTGGTCAGGGGAGGGTCTGCTAAACTCTCAGAGCACCTGGAAATCAGCCTCAGTTGTTAAACTTAATCAATGATACAGCCTCAAGCTGTACTCAAAAGCCTGGCTTAAGCTCCACACGGTGGGGCAGAGTAATTCCTGTGGTCAGAGCTATTGGTTCTCCTTGGGCTGATGCCACTTGGAGGGGAGTGCTCTATTCAAGACACATGGCCTCTGTAGTATGGGGAATGACTCAGCTAAGGAATCTTGGCCTCTGTTCCTTCAGTTCTCTTCCCGGAGCCAGCAGCCCCACATTGTCCCATATGCCCCTAGTCAACTCTGCCCTCCCTCTGCTGGAGACCAGGATAAGTGGATGTGAAGGGAATTTTGTATGTTGGCCTTTAAGAGGTTCTCTGAGTCCCCAGCTATCTCTCCCTGACAGACAGAAACCCCGCTGCTTTTCACAACTGGATGTTATCTGGGTTCCTTTCTGGCTCTGGTGCTGTAAGCCAGGGAGCCCAGCTTGGGGTTTAAATCCCACACTTCTCAGGGAGAATGCCCCAGTTGCTGAAATATTCCTCCAAGAACTTCAGCTGACACCCAGGGGAGCTGAGCCAGCCCTTTCACACCTCCTCTGCATTCCCTACCAGTCACATGTGTTGAAGTGGTTTCTTCTGTTGGTCCTTAGTTATAAGGCTTTTCTCCAATTAGTGTTCTGTTGGTTATTCAAGATGAGTTCCCCACAATTTAGTTGTAATTCCAGTTTGGTCCTGGGAGGAAGTTAGCGTAGCTTCTACTTACTCCTCTGCTATCTTGGTCCCTGCTTAAACTTTTTATTTTAAACTAAATTTAGATTTGTAAAAGATTTGTTAACTCAGACTTAGAGATTGTTCCTATATACCTTCTCCTTACTCAGCCTCCCCTTTTTTAACTTCTTACATTAGAGTATGATTATCAAAGCTAAAGAATTAACATCGGTACAGTTCTGTCAACTAAATTTCAGACTTTGTACCAGTTTTTTTTGTCACCAATTTCTTTCACTAACATCCTTTTTCTGTTCCAGGATACAACCAGATCCCACCTTGAATTTCGTTGTTACTCTTTCCCAGCCAGTCTCCTCTAATCCATACTTCCTCAATCCTTAATATATTCAGTCTTTCCATGCCTTTCATGATGTAGATACTTTTGAAGATTATTGACTACGTATCCTGTAGAATATCTCTCACTTTGAGTTTCTCTGATTTTTTGTCTCTTGATTGGAATAAGAGTCAGTATTTTTGGCAAGAAGATCACAGTATGTTATTTCCTTCTCAAGGAATCTTAGCAAGGGATTAATAGTATAAATGTTTCTCATTACTAGAGATACTAATCTTAGTCACCTGGGTAAGGTGGTATCTGCTGGGTTTTCCCACCATGTAGTTACTATCTTTCCCTTTGTAGATAATAGATATTTTGCAGGAGATCATTTGAAACTTGCAAGTCCTGCATTAAGGAGGGGCATCAGAAAGACATGACCACCAGTTTGACACACAAGCTGGACTCAGGCAACTGGAGGCTCCCCATGCCCTCCCCTGTCCTTCGAATGTATGTTCTCCTTGCCTTTGCTGTGACCAGGAACTGCTCCAGGGTCACAGCCTTGAGATGACAATGTGGTGACAACACTATCTGAACTATGTATTAGGGCCTCTACATAAAATTTTAAAATTTGTCAGGCAGGTATAGAAAACTACTCATCTTGTGGCTGCCCAAGACAAGCTTTTTAAGTAAGTCCCTTGCTTATGAAACCTGCTACCTATCAATCTGGAATGGTCTGCCTTTTTTCTTTATTATATGGGGTCAGGTTTCAGATTACACCTGGGAAGCTCCCAAAGATGATGCAATCCAACATCCTGTGTCCCCAATTGATGGGAACCCTGGCCTGCGGGCTCTGTGTGTTATGGATGCGACAAACAAATTGACATGGACTACAGAAGTCCTGTGGAGAAAAAGGGATGGCACGGCCACTCTCTGTGAGAGAGAGGGCCCCAACCCCTGCCTGGACAGGCTTTTATTGCTTTTCTGGGTACATTACCTCAAGGATGGTCCTCATTTACTATGCACAGGTTTGCTTTAGGTGTTTACCTTTTACAGACAACAAAGAAGAGGAAGTTGCTAATTACTACAAAGAAAAAGGAAATTTGCAAATACAAAGGGAAAGTGGTTAAACTGGTTACACTCATCCATGGGAAGTTTAGCATAGAAGTTACTTTAAAGATATGCAGTAAACATTTGCTGCCTCAATTCCAGGTGAGGGAGTTTTAGCAAAAACAAGCCTCAAAGCAGCCGAGGTACAATGCAGGCCTGATTCCCCACAGGAGAACCTATCCGTGGGATTGGGTCCTGTGTGCCAACTCTCTCCCCACTGGATTTTCCAACTCAGGGGCTGGGCTACATTCCCCATTCCATGCAGAATAGTCCCCTATACACCACAAACTTTTGTGTACTGATTTTAGTGAGATACAAAATTTCAAATAAGAAAAAAATCCTCTTTTAGTAGTGTTTCATGGAAGATAATCTAAAATTTACTGAGAAATACATGTATTAAGAAAACCATATTTATATCAAAATATAATTTAAAAATATTGTACTGTCTAACAGTTTTATTTCAAATGCTTTATATCAGTGATTTTTATACTTTTCTAGGTCATACAAACTCTGAGAATCTGGTGAAAGACAAGAGCTCACTCTCTCCCTAGAAAAATGAATATAGGCAAATGGGGATACTTCTTTTAATTTCATTTAATTTATTGGGATGACATTGGTTAATAAAATATATGGGTTTCAAGTGTGCAATTCTATAACACATCACCTGTATATTGAATGTGTGTTTACCATCCAAAGTTGTCTTTTTCCATCACCATATATTTGACCTCCTTTACCCTCTTCCTCCTTCTCCCCACCCCCGCTCCCTCTGGTAACCACCATCACTATTGTCTGTGTCTATGAGTTTTGTTTATTTGTTTGTTCACTTGTTGCTTTCAGTTTTATATCCCACATGTGAGTGAAATCATATAGTTCTTGTCCATTTCCATCTGACTTAGTTCACTTAGCAAGATATTCTCAAGATTCATTCATGTCACAAAGAGCAGTATTTCATCTTTTCTTATGGCTGAGTAGTATTCCATTGTATATATGTACTGCATCTTCTTTATCCGATCACCTAGCAAAGGAAATTTTGGTTGTTTACATGTCTTGGCCACATGAATAATACTGCAATGAACATAAGTGTACAGATAACTTTAAGAATAAATGTTTTCTAACTTTTGTGTAGATTCCTAGAAAAGGGGCTACTAAATTATATGGTAACTCTATTCTTAATTTTTTTGAGGAGCCTCCATACTGATTTCTACAGAGGCTGTACCAATGTACATTCCCACCAGCAGTGTATGAGGGTTCCCTTTTCTCCACATCCTTTCCAATACTTATTATTTTTGTGTTGTTGATAATAACCATTCCAACAGGTGTGAAGTAGTATCTCATTCTGCTTTTAATTTGCATTTCCCTTAGAGTTAGTGAGGTTGATCATCTTTTCATATATCTGTTGGCCATAAGTGTATTTTCTTGGGAGAAGTGTCTGTTCAGGTCCTCTGACCATTTCTTAACGGAATTATTTGGGGTTTTTTTGTATTGTATGTGTTCTTTATATAATTTGAATATTAACCCCTTATTGGAGGTGTTGTTTGCAAAAATCTTCCCCCATTCTGTTGGTTGCATTTTGATTTGTTGATGTTTCTTTTGCTATGCAAAAGCTTTTTATTTTTTTATTGGTCTCATTCATTTATTTTTGTTTTTCCTTCCCTTGCTCTTGAGGTAAAATTTATAAAATCCTCTATAATACCATACAATCTGATGTAAGGTCCATACAGTCAGCACCTATGTTTTATCTATGTATTTTATTATTTCAGTTCTTATATTTAGGTCTTTGACACACTTGTAGTTAATTTTTGTGTATGGTGATGAGTAGTGTTCTAGTTTCATTCTTTTGTGTGTGGCTTTCCAACTGTCCTAGCACCATTTCATAGTAATCTACAACACCAAATCTCATCATTAAATTCTTGAGGAGTATCAACAATAACTGTAAATCAATTTGCTTTTCATAGGTCCACCTATATGCCCTTCCTTAATGATGTCCTATCCTCTGTTATAAAAGAAAAAATGAAAGGAAGAAAGGGCAGATGGGAGAGAGAGGAAGAGAAGAAGAGAAAGAATAAGTAATATTATCTCGTGTCCTAATTACTTCTTGTGCAGAACAGAAAAAAAAATTTAGACTACTAAAGATGACCAGTCTGCTGAATTAGTTTTTCCTTGTCTGCTTTTTAGGTTGAATCTTGAGAAGTCTTAGAAACAATGCATTTTCCCCCTTCAGTTTTTCTTACCTCTTTCACCTCATCCACCACCAACCCCTCATTTTTTTTCCTCTGAGCCCATTGCTCAGAAAATTCATGGTTCTTTCACATCTACATTCACACAGAAATTGTGCACTAAAACAAGAACTATATTCCTCTAGTTGAAAAGTAGAAGGAAGCTAGGAAGTTTTGACAACTACTTTTAAAAACAAATTCCTACCAGGATCCTAAGGTCATTGTGACCACTTTCTACACAGTTTCTCAAAGCCAAAAAATATCTGAGGGCCATTTTAAAAACTAACTCTGTTGAACTAACTATCCTTATGTCCTAGGGATAAATCTCACTTCCTTATAGTGTATGATCCTTTCAATGTTCTGTTGAATCCAATTTGCTGGAATTTGTGGGAGGGATTTTTCTATTTATGTTCATCAAGAAAACAAAAACTGTTTCTCTTTTGTAGCAATTGACCCCATCTTTTGACATTTTTGCAGCAAATGACGCACTATGCATCATCAGTGACATGAACCTCCTTTTCATTCTTGAAGTAATTGGGATGCTGACTCAAATGCATTTCATTTGAAAATTAAAAGCAAATTTTATAGGCTACTTGCTTTGCAGCTGAGGAATCTGGGTCAGTCAGTCAGAAAGACAATGGGCTGTTTTTTCATGGAGCCATTCTGAGATGGGCCTTTTCTCCATGGATCTGTTCTGAGGTAAGGACCATGCCTTTCCTAGAAGGACTCTGTCCCGCTCACATGAAAAAGCTCTAGATGTTCTTTTCCACAACTATTGCTTCATCCTAAGAAATTTTGAGCCTAATCATTGTTCCAGAAAATCTTGAGGCAAATTTTCTGCTTTAGCCTTTTATATAATATAATTTGGAAAGACTCTTTTCAGCAAAACTAATTCAAATGAGTCCATCTGCGAAGCCCAAAATCTGAGGTTTTCATAAAATGCAGATGCAATAACAGATTCAAAACACAAAAAACAGCATTTATACAACCCATGAAGCAATAGTTAAATCCTTTCTTTTGTAAAGAGAAAAACTAAATGTAACATCTTTTAGCCAGTACATTAAGTCCTACTGGTTTTAGCTTTGATGTTGCCACATCAATTCTTTCTCCGGTACAGGCAAAATCATAGAGAACATTCTGATAATAAGACTTGTCTTTAGGACCTCCTTTGAGAGGTCCTAAATAAAGAAGAGAACTTTAGAGGCCTAAGCTCCCCCAATAATTCATGGAACATTTTAACCTATTAAATTTCTTTATAACAAACACAAAAACAAATTTTCACCAAGCAATTTAGCACAAAAATCTTCACAAAAGGAAAATCTTGTCTGATTTAATGACACACACAAATAAATAATGTAAAAGCCTGTTTTTCTACTCAGTAGAGTTGCTATAATTTAAACTATATGGCATTTATGGTACATGAATTAGACATGCCTTTAGCTATTTGCTTTCTGATATGATTTTTCAGTATCTTGAAGAATGATTACTGTTGAGAATAAACAAGGAAAAAATATAGATTCTAACACTTCTCATTTCAAAACTACATAAATTTGTCTTGACTCATATTTGCATTTTACTTTGCAAATTAAACAACTGTTGCCTTTCATCATTAGGGGTGAAATTTTTTTATTTAAAAATAGTTCAGATAATGGATGAAAACACATATAATTCACAACATTGGGAGTGAGGGTGGAGTATCTGTTAGCAATCTATGGATACATTGAAAAATATACCATATTTTGCCATGTATAATATGCACTTTTTTGGCCAAATTTTGAGGGAAAATAAGGATGCATGTTATACATGGGTAATACTAATTCAACATCTATATAAATGTTTTTAATTATTTGATTTATGCTTATACATTAAAATTATAAATATGGAAATCAATAATGACAACCATCTGCAAAATAATACCCTGGAGTACAATAATTGGTTTTGTTTCTAAATAATTGAATTAAAAAATTAAAATGAGAGGTTTTTTTCTGAACGTTTGGGCAAAAAATGAGATACCACTTCACACCTGTCAGAATGGGCATCATAAACAAATCTATGGCATACTTTAAATTCATTGAAACTGTTAAATCATTAAAGACTTTGTAGAATTTTCTTATTAACCAATTTAACCTGGTGCTCTTCTACAAGAGAGCTTCATTACTTTTCAATTTCTTTACTACTGGTTGTTGTTCCACTTATACTTTATTGGGGGTGGTCAATTATGGTAAGTTGAATTTTTTTAAAAACAAACATTTTTATCAAGATTTTCAAATCTATTTTCAAACTGTTGGGCAAAATATAATTTTTTAATTGATTGAATTGATAGTTTTTTCCTTCTTTTTGATTTTTAATTTTGTATATAAGCTTTCATTGTTTCTTTTTTATTTCTAGGTAATAGTTTCTCAGTTTTGATATTAATGAAATAGCTTTATGTTATTTAAATACTATTTCTTTTCTAACTCAGTTTCTGCTTTAATTTATATTAATTTTTATGCTTGTTAAAACATTTACTTTATTGTGTTTTCTAGATTTTCAAATTGTATGTTCTACTTTGTTTTCATACTTAATTTCTATTGATATAGGTATTTAATGCTATAAATTTTTCCTGTGATAATTTGAGGCGTGATAGTAAGAAGCTAGGGAAATTCCTTGGTAAGTGGAATAAGGGTCACTGAGACAAAATAATTAAACAAGGACAAACAATTTGAGCAATTTATAGCCAGATAATGAACCACAAGGTTTTATCTTCCCTAACCAAGAACACTTAGAAACAAATGGTTTACAAATTTCAGACTGTCAAGGAGGCAGACTGGCCTCAGTCCCTGTCCTTCTCTCCAACGATCTTCATTAAAAACAAACAAACCAGAAGATAAACCCTGACCCCTCTATATGCATATTTTGATGAATAAACATATCAAAGGACACACCTGAAATCCAATAAGTATTTTTTAAGACCCTCCCCTGAGACCTTCTCTGGGATTCCTGCAGGCTAAATCAAGATAAAAAGCTTAGAGCATGAAGGAAAAGGGTGGTCAAGGAACGATTATAAAGGACTCCTGGACAAAGCTAAAGTGGGGAAGGATTGAGGGTGGGAGATGGGAGTGGGTGGGGCAGGGGAAAGTGGTGGAGGAAAAATGGGGACAACTGTACTTGAACAACAAAATAAAAAATAAAAATAAAAATATTTTTAAAAGCTTTAAGACAAAGGAACAAGGCTGCACTCTCTCTATAGTGTGCCCCCACACTTCTCTCCCTTATGTGTGTATCTCTGCATCCTTTCTCCTAAACGCTAAGGCTCCCCATGAGACTTACACCCAGGGAGCAGTGGGCAATGACAGCTCATCCTGGCCTTAGCCCTGAATCTGTCTCCAAGGCCCGATTTTTCTCTGTCTTTCCTGTGAGCTTACAGCAACCCCACTTTGGCTCCCTTCTGTCACTGTGACTTTTACTTCTCAGGGAACTGACAGCAGCTTCACCTTGGCTGACTTCTCTCCTATAACATTTCTAAAGACAGAAGATGATTTGACTTCGGGTGGTGGGCATACAGTGTAACACACAGATCTTGTGTCAGAAATGTACGCCAGAAAGCTATAGGGTCCTATTAACCCATGTCACCCCAATGAATTTAATTGTAAAATAAATTAAATAAAGAAATAGCAAGCTAAAGCAGAACACTTCCTAGGCTCTCTCCTGTTGCTTCTTCTACCCTAAGCCCTTCCTTTGTTTCACTGTCCCCAGCTGTAATAAACACACTCTCAAAATCACCTGACTCGTGTTGTGAAATATTTCCTGCACAATGTCAAGAACCCACTGTACAGGCCAGCTGGAGGCAGACAAGCTCCGGGCCCAGTCCCCATCTGGTAACAAATTGATTCAATTATGTCCCACAGATTCTGTTTTCCTCTCTTTGTTACTGTTATTTTTCAACCATTCTGCAATTTTGAGTTGTTTCTTTAAACCAAGTGCTTTTTAGTAGCATCTTATTTGTAAGAAAATGGGATTTTATTTTCCATTACTGTACCACCCATCTTCCCAACTATGCTGAATTCAAATAGTAAGTGAACTTAAAAAATAAATACTGGAAGTTCCTCGTGATTGTTTAAACTCAGATTCACGAAGGAAAAAAAATACCACACAAACAGCCTTAATGAGAAAAGCCATAAAACAAGTAAATGTAAACTTCTTCCTCTCTTTCAGGACCTCCATTTCCAAATTCAGTCATGGGCAGCTCTTCGTCTCTAATGCCCTCAGGTGAACTGATCCTTTGTGCAGCCACAGAGTGGAGACTTTTAGTTGATCAGAAATTTTATACTGTGAAAGACTTTATGGCATATGTTATGCTATGCTGAAGTACTGTAGAATATACTTAGTCTACAATGAATGAATCTTCACTATAATGAGATCTACTGAGGTGAGAAAAATAGACATTATTTTTTGGAGAGAAATGGGAAGAGGATTTTCATGCATGGTGCTTTACTAAGTTTTTTTTCTGTGTTAGTATATTTGCAGCCATAGGATGTAACTTCCAATTGTTTATGGGGGTTTTCAGCAACTCTTTCATAAGCGATTCCTTGTAAGATAAAAGCTCATACTAACTCTAAACACACATACTAAAACAAATCCCTCCAAACTACAACTGAAACTTAACCTTCACAGTGTGTGTCATTTTCTTCCTGCAAACATGGCTCAGAGATCAGTAAATGCTGGCTTCACCTTTCTATCTTGGAGCCTACTTCCTTTTCATCTCAGTTTAATTGGTACCTCCTTTGGAAGCAGCAGTTGAAATGTGGTTACATCTCAGGCTTCCAGGGGCATTTGAGAGTTCACAAGGTATCAGAGGGAAATCTCAGCAGCATTGCAGAAAACAAAAGCCAGAGGAATTGCACCAGTGCCAGCAGAGATAAATCAGCACACCAGGGTGATAGCAATGCCCATGTAAACAGCTGAGGAAAGCTAGAACCCTATGGCATTCAAAGAACAGACCACATTAGAGGGCCAGCCGCCAACCTGGAGCTGCAGAAGAGTGGAGAGAGCAAGTTCACTTTCCCAGCTGACCAAATGGGATCAGATCAAAGAGCCCGATGGAATTAGTTTATTCTGCTCAACATACCCTTCAGAACCAGAGCCAGGGCTTCAGGGCTGGTGCCAATGGTGCACTAAAGAGTCCTCAAATGAGCCATCTTCAGGACTGAATGAGGAGGCAGTTTTAGAGATTGTCATGGAAGACTGGATTGAAATAACCACAGCTGAAAACTGTGAACTGCCAGTGCTACTGCATTGCTAAACGTGACAGAGCAGACATTCCTAAGCACCTGTCAGCAAGGAGAAGAATTTCAGCTCCCTGTTCACAGCCCTCAGAACAAGACAAAGGCAAGGAATGAAAATAGGAGGAGACATCAGGTGAACACAGGCAATTTTTACATCATTTTTTCTAAGGAATATCTTGAGTTCAGATCCAATTAAGATTTTTTATTTTTTTTCTTTCTTCATTCTTTTTTAAAATTAATGTTCGAATACAGTGGTCTCCATTTTCCCACCACCACTTTCCCCAATCCTGCCCACCCCCACGTTCCACCCTCAATCCTACCCCAACTTGGCTTTGGCCATGGGTCCTTTATAAATGTTCTTTGACAACCCTTTCCCTTCTTTCCCCCATTATTTCCCTCCCCTCTCCCCTCTGGTTACTGTCGTGATACCATAAAAATCCTAGAAGAGAACATAGGTAGAAAAATCTCAGGTATTCCATGCAGCAATATTTTCACCAATATGCCCCCTAGAGCAAGGGACATAAAGAATAAACAAATGGGACTTCATCAAAATAAAAAGCTTCTGTACAGCTAAAGAAAACATTAGCAAAATGAAAAGAGAACCAACTGTATGGGAAAACATATTTGCCAATGATAAGTCAGACAAGGGTCTAATCTTCAAAATATATAAAGAACTCACATGACTCCTCTCCAGGGAGACAAACAATCCAATTAAAAAATGGACAAAGGTCCTGAACAGACACTTCTCCAAGGAGGACATACAGAGGGCCCAGAGACAAATGAAAGGATGCTCAAAATCACAAGCAAATCGAAAGAAGATTTTTTTTTTCTAAAAATTGAGCTCCTTCTAAATGAAATAACTTCTAGGTATGAGAAGTTTTTCATCTTTCCCCCTTTTGTCCTCATTATCTGAGGAAATACATTGTAATATATAAAAGAGATTTAAAAATGTAAAGTGTGATCCATGTGATGAGGGTGTGCCTTACTCTTTCCAAGAATAATGATTATAGTGAATATAATATAGTTGTAAAAGAAAAATATGGAAACTTATTCCAAAGACAATAGCTGACATCGTGATGTCTACATATACCAACTCATTTGATGTTGTCCTGTATTCTAGATGCTCTTTCCAGTTAAATAGGTTTAGAAATAGATGTTAAAAAAATGCATTTATTTTGTATTGTGCTATTTTGCACCTTATAATTAAGTAGTGCTTTGAATTTGTCAACCTAATGTCACCACCAATATAATGCCAGCAGGAGTCTCCAATTTGGGGTGCAGTAAGAGGAGAGACTTTATTCAGTGCAAAGATCTCAGCTGTGCAACAGCTCCATTGTGAGACAGTTCAGTTATGATATAGCTTGAATTATGATATAGCATGGCTATGGAACAGCATGGCTGTAAGGCAACGCAGGCAAGGATGCCTCAGTGCTTCGGCTCTGCTTTGGAGCTTCAGCTCCAGTGTTACAGCTCTAGTGGGGAAAACAGTCTTCAATAAAAACTGGAATTTCCCAGGGCCAGAGGGAACTGACTTATATAGAGAAAAGTTCCTGCCCCTGGCCCCTGATTAGTCCATACTCATGCAAACAAGGACTCCAAATCCTCACAATTTGATTAGTCCAAAAAGCACTGTCCTCATTGGTTGAAATAAAGCTTCTGATTGTTCTGTGAAGATGCTAATGAAGATACAGCTGTATGGTTTCATTGGACATAGAGAGCCTCAGTCCTATTGGTTGAAATAAGATTCCAGGAATTCCTTTATAAGGGCTGGCTCTGATGGCAGAAACAGTGCAGGCAGGCAGTTCAGTGAGGGAGGCAGGCAATTCAGTGCAGGCTTCTTCCAGAAGCATGGCTTGCAGGAGAGGGCCCTGTTTAGCAATGGCTTCTAAGCTCTGCTTTTAAATTTCAGCCCAATCAACCACCAAGAGCCCTTCTTAACAATTATATTCATTTTGGAGGTCAACAAACTGAACAACACAAAACCTTACCATATTAAGTAAAGGTATCATGTGATTTGCTTAAAATTTACCATTATAGTTCTAGTATAATTGTCTCAGTGACAAATGAGACACAGAATAACTATGTAACTCTGTGAAATCTGAGAATAAAGATGACACATAATTTTCTCCTGGCATTGAAACTGAGAGATAAAGTTGGTACTTTTTCTAGTGTCCCTAAAATGTTACTATTATATAACACTTATTTCAAGAACCTACAATGACCTAAAAGTCCACAATAACTATATTTTGTAAAACATTTGTTTGTTGAAGCATGAAATGGAGTAAAAATAGCCTCTTCAACAAATGGTGTTGGGATATCTGGACAAGTACGTGCAAAATAATGAAACTCGACCACCAACTTAACACCACACACAAAAATAAACTCAAGATGGATAAAAGATTTAAATATAAGTCACAACACCATAAAAGTCCTAGAGGAGAACATAGGCAGGAAAATCTCAGATATTCCACCCAGCAATGTTTTCACTGATATGTCTCCTAGAGCAAGGGACATAAAGAAAAGAATAAACAAATGGGACTTCATCAAATTAGAAAGCTTCTGCACAGCTAAAGAAAACATCAGCAAAATGAAAAGGGAACCAACCATATTTGAAAATATATTTGCCAGTGATACCTCAGACAAGGGTTTGATCTCCAAAATATATAAAGAACCCACACCAGGAAGATAAACAATCCAATTGAAAAATAGGCAGAGGACCTGAATAGACACTTTGCCGAGGAAGACATACAGAGGGCTCCGAAACATATGAAAGGATGCTCAGCATCACTAGCCATCAGAAAGATGCAAATTAAAACCCCAATGAGATATCACTTCACACCTGTCAGAATGGCCATCATAACCAAATCAACAAACAGCAAGTGCTGGTGAGGCTATTGAGAAAAGGGACCCTAGTACACTGTTGGTGGGATTGCAGACTGGTGCAGACACTGTGGAAAACAGTATGGAATTTCCTCAAAAAATGAAAAATGGAACTGTCTTTTGACCCAGCATTTCCACTGCTAGGATTATATCCTAAAAACCCTGAAACACCAATCCAAAAGAACCTATGCACCCCTATGTTCATAGCAGCACAATTCCAGCCAAGTGTTGGAAGCAACCTAAGTGCCCATCAGTAAATGAGTGAATCAAAAAACTATGGTACATTCACACAATGGAACACTATGCAGCAGAGAGAAAGAAGGAGCTCCTACCCTTTGCGATGACATGGATGGAACTAGAGAACATTATGCTAAGTGAAATAAGCCAGGCAGTGAGGGACAGATACCATATGATCTCACCTATAAGTGGAACCTAGTCAACAAAACAAACAAGCAAGCAAAATATAACTGGAGACATCGAAATAAAGAACAAACTGATAGTAACCAGATTGGAGGGGGTGGGGGGACAATGGGGAGAAAAGGGGGAAGGGATGTCAAGGAACATGTATAAAGGAAACATGGACAAAACCAAAGGGGTCTAGGATTGAAGCTGGGAGGTGGAGATGGGGAGGAGTGGTGGGGGGAAAATGGAAACAACTGTTCCTGAACAACAATAAATAAAAATAAAAAATAAAAGCAATGTGTATTTTTTCTTTTAATATGTATTATATACAAACACTTGTGGTGTCAGACACTTTTTTAAATGCTTTATAAACTTTGAAATCATTATAACAACACTATGAAATACATCTATTATAATTAACTTCATTTTACATATGAAGGAACAAGAATATAGAGTCTAAATAAATCATCCAAAGTCATACAGCTATCACGTAGGAAACCCAAGCATTTTGACTCTAGATATTCTAGAAGCTCACATAATTTGGATCCTTTCTCTTAGAATTAGATCCCTTTTTTTGTAATATAAATTTACATGTTTTTTCAGCAAAAATCTGAGGGCAGTGTATTGTGTTTGTCTTTCAATTTTTTGTCTCTCTTATCTCTGAATAATATTTTTGCTGGGTATAGAAATCTCAGTTAAGAATATTTTCTCTCAGCACTTTTTGAAGATATTATTCAACCATGTTTGAGTTTCTGTCATTATTGTTTAGATGCCTACTCCTTCTCTGCCATTAATGAGCAGGCAGAGAAGGAGTAGACTATTCTCTGCCTGCTCCTCTTCTTTAATATTTTCTTTAGTTTACTGACCCAAGATATGTCAGATTCATTTTTTCCTTATTTTATCTCTCTTTTAGCTTCCAATAAGTGTTTTGCTCTTAAGAGTTAAATAGTAAGTCTACAAATATAATAAGTATGTAATGAATATGTGAGATTTTCTCTATTAATTTTTTATCACTTCAACTATCATGTAAATATAGCAAACTTCTTGAAGACAAGAAACTTATTTTTTATTTCTTTTGTATCATCTAAAACAGAGCTCTGCACCCAGCAAAACTATTCAATTAATGACTTTGATTTTTCTCTTACTTCTTGTTTATTCTTATTTTTTGAAATTTAATTAAAATTGATATTAAATAACTGTCTCCACCCTCTCCTTTTTTCCCCATTCCTTTCATTGCTAAGACAAGGAATTGAAATCAATGATAAAGTGAAGACAAAATCTTATGGCTCATATTATATTTGCAGCTTACATAGAAATCGCTACTACTCTCTAGTTTTTAATTATATTGTATATAATCAATTACATCAAAATATGTAGTTGTAAACTACCTCAAGTTCATCCAAACACCTAGGTTGATAAGATATAGTTTTACAGAAACATCTTTTCATTCCAAATAATTCTAAAGTTCATCTCAGATTTCTTCTTTAAAAGCAGATTCACAAAAAGATGGAATACTTTAAGTGGAAACTTTTCTGCACCCAGTAAAAACAAGATAATGCCAATATTTTTTCTGCTCCATGAGATTAAAACAGTGAGAGCTATTGAGTTGCAGCACACTATGGAAATAATTCATCTGGAAAAATTTAAGGAGGGCCTAATGATTTATCAGACATTACATGCAAAGCAAGGCAATTGACTCTCACCTACTTTATTTTTTACTTTTTAAGAAATTTTCTGAACATTGGCATGATTTTATTTAAGAATCTGATAAATGCAATAAAAATGGCATAAGGATAAGGTTAGATATTTTTCCTTATATAAAGTGTTTTAAACATAAACTCAGACTTACACTGAACATAATATATTTTTATTAAGCATCATGAAGTCTAACTTTTCTTGTTTACAAAGGTAAATGGGCTTCAATTGCATTACTTTTAAGTGAAAAAGAAACAAATTAAAGAAATTATTTATGAGACCATTTTGAGAAAAAATTATCTAATATAATACAAAGACAAAATAAATTTCAGGACCAATATTACACCTTGATAATTTTAAGATTGAGGGAAAGGTGCTGAATTATCTAAAAATATTCTAATGTAGAAAGGATAAGTCAAATAAGAGATGGGCTATTTTTTAAAAAAAGATCTTCAAGGGAGCATGCAGCAGTTCTCATTAAGATAGCACTTCAGTCTCAGACCTGGCAACAATCTTCAGATGTCATTTAAGTTAGTCATACCAGCTTGGGGTTCCTGGACCCTTGAGGAGCTGTGAAATTACCACAAGAGATACATACAACAAGCCATGTAGAAATCAAGAATGTCTTTGGACAAAATCAATATATCTTATATGTTTTTATGTGACTATTTGTAATACACAGACATGCAATTGTGACTGAAAGGTAAAAATCAAGCATTTCTGAATTTGTAGATATTAATGTCATACTTTTCCCCAATCAACATCAAGAGTACAATTTCCTAATTCAGAGAAACGTTGATAAACTTAAAAGAGGTAAATGAAGGATCTATTTTTCCCACTTTTCCCACTTATTTCAAGCATGTTTATATTTACAATGTAAGCTCCATGAAGTGAAAATTTATGTTCATCTTTGTTTACTAGGTATATTCTAGGAATATACCTAGAATATTGCCTGACATATAGTAAGTACTTGAAAATGTATGATAAATGAATGTTGATTAAATATTTTAAATCACCCAGCACTAGATATTAAAAAGCTTTAAATAATCAGTATTTAAAAACAAGTTACATGAGAGTTGTTAAAAAAAGACATCCCTGCTGTATTCCTTTTTGGCAATAAGCTATGTCTTAGTGTGATAAATTTTTGTTGTGTGATTTTAGAGAGCAGCTGTTCAGACCCTTCACAATTTATTGCTTTTTTTCATGCTGAGATAAAGGCTTATTGAGAAACACATTCACTTTTTGGTGCTTTGGAGACTGTCTGCTTCTGGATGCCAATTACACTCTGGCAGAAGGCTGAAGGTCTCCATGGCGCAGCTGGTGTCAACATCATATAAAATATGCCCCTGAAATGGATCGTTCTGCTGCTCAGGGAACATGCAGAGGAGGCTTAGCTAAAATACAGAAAGGACAAAGCTATCACATCCAAAAATAAAATCAAAGAGGATCAAGTTAGGGTTATTTATATATACTGATACTGGGCTCAGTAGTCTAAACACCCCACAGCTGTTCAAAATTTGAGAAGAAATCAACTATATCACTAACATCTCCTTGGGTAAAAGGTGCTCAGGCCGGGCATATGCCTTCCATTCTTCCATCTACTACTAGCAACCCTGCTACAATAACTCTGTCAGATCTCCTCTTTAGTTTAAAGGTGTGGTTAAGAAAGCTAAATCTGATGTCAGATCATGTGGGTTCCATGTGTGCAACCTCTTGGCTCTGTGACCATGGGCAAGAATTTGATCTCTTCACCCGTTTTTCCATTCATTCAATGGGAAAATAATTGGTCTTATTTTCTGGAGTTATAGTGAGGATTCAATGGAATAATTCATGTGAGGCACTCAACCTTGCTTCTGGCTTATAAATTCTCAATAAGCATTAACAATTACTATCATTACTACAAGAATATAAAACTAGGCCCATGGTTATTACATCTGAAGCCTCTTTCTAACTATAATGATACCCAAAAGGATGTCATGCATGGAGTACTTAAACTTCTTGAGTGATAGACACCTCTGTTTTCCTCTCCCAATGCCCACATTCTACTGTAACACAATGTTAAGCCATCCTCCCAAACTTGATATTATTTCCTTATTTCCTAGTTCTTCTTCAATAATAGTCAGACTTAGGTTCTGATGATCCCAGAACAAAAACTAATCTGATGATTCCTTGTGACATTCACAAGGAGTTGTTCTTCCTGAGTTTATACTGGCTAGAGGGATGAGGATACCTTTACCTTGCTTTGTACAATAGTCTCCTTTTCAGTCTAAAGCTCACTCCAAACATCAGCCTGAATCCTGAACTGTTTTATTTGATTCTAAAGAATCGACAAAATTTCATGCCCACTTTGTGACACCATGTACTTCCTCCATCTCTTACTCTATTCTTCCTGCTTCTTGTAGGAGACTGTTCTGCATGGCATGGGCCCAGCTCCCACTCGGAGATGCACAGGACCCATGCCCACAGATAGGTTCCCCCATGGGGAATCAGGTCTGCAATGTACCTAGGTCACTTTGAGTCTTGCTCTTGCTAAAAAACTCCCTCACCTTGAATTGAGAACATTTACTGCAAAGTAACTTCCTAAAATCCATGCTAAACCTCCCAAGGATAAGTGTAACTGGTTCAACCATTTTGCCTTTTCACTTGCAAATATCCCTCTTCTGTGATATGATTAGTGGCATTGGCTCCTTTGTTTTCTGTAAAAGGTAACCACCTAAAGCAAACCTGTGTATAGTAACCGAGGACCATCATGTAATGTGCTGAGAAACCCAATAAAGGCCAGTCACAGCAAGGGCTAAGGCTTTTGCTCCCCTTGGGAGAAAAGCCATGCCGTCCCTTTTCCTCCACCAGACTCCATAGTCCTTGTGAATGTGTCATTTTATCCATAATGACACAGACACTGCAGGCCAGTGTCTACATCAGCTTCTCCCATTTTTACCATCATTTCTTTCTGCCATGCTTTTCTCTCTCTCTACAGTGTTTTTATATCTTTATTATCATCATTCTTTAACACTCTCATAAAATAATACTGAAATGTCATCTATAAAAACCATTGGAGTTGGAAAATCACGAGGGACTATGGAGAGGAACTGAAATGTATGACTTCAGGGTGAGGGCTGGAGAGGCAGCTCTGTCTGGGTAGGTGCCATTGTTCTCTTGGTGAGCCATCCCCCGTCCCAACCTTCAGGCACAGGTGGGCACCAAGTCTGAGTCTCTGTCAACCTAGCTAATACCTTTGGCTCTACACTGTGATTCTCTGAGACCCCACCGCACTCAAAGTTTGTGGGCCCACCCAACCTGCTATCACTGGCTTTTACAAACAAATACTCTGTCTCTTCAACAGAGTGGACTTTTTAAAAATTTCTCAAATGTTCACAACCCCAAGCAAGTACTGTCTGGCCTAAGTGTGTCTCATACGTCTTGCTGAGCAACTCCAAGCTTAACACTAGTGTCATCTGGCTAAAATAGTTTTATATTTTAGCCTATCCCAGGTGCCTTCAAGCATAGTACAAATGGCAACCAACCATCTGCAGACCACTTTGTAGCTCATCCCAGGTAGCCCTGGGCAGAGAACAGACAGCAGCTGACCTTGGCCTACACCAGAGCCCCTCCCAAGAGGCCTCAAGAACAACATATCTGGTGGCCAGCTTTAGACTACACCACAGCACCATCCAACCACTTCCACAAATGACACCTCTAAGGACTGCCTCGGCAGACACCAGAGTGAAAGTGAAACTTGCTTCTTGGCATCAGCACCTGTATAATAGCCCCTCTGCTAAAGACACAGCCAATCAGTCTGAACTTCAGTCCCTTCCATTGACATGCCATTAATAATGAAGGCACAACTGCAACAGGATTGCACACACAGCTATAATGATAGACACAACTGGAGTACCTGGCTCAGGTGACTAGCGAGACTGCGCCTTTGGGCCCCACAGGACACCTACTGCATGAGACTGCTTTACCAAGATTGGGAGATGTGGCAGCTCTATTTAATGCCGGAAACAAACAAAGGGCAGTAACCAAAATGAGGAAACAAAGAAACATGTCCCAAATAAAAGAATAGAACAAAACTCCAGTAAAAGATTTATACAAAATGGAGACAAGCAATCTACCAGATGCAGAGTTCAAAACACTGTTTATAAGGATGCTCAATGAACATAGGGGAAGAGTAGATGAACTCAGTAAGAACTTTAACAAAGAGATAGAAAATATAAAAATGGAGATAGAAAACATAAAAAAGAACCAGTCAGAAATTAAGAATACAATAACCAAAATAAAGAATATATTGGAGGGAAACAAAAGCAGATTAAATGAGGCAATTTGGAAGATAAGGTAGTACAAAACACTCAATCAGAAAGAACAGCACACACAAACAAAAAGGATCCAAAAAATGAAGATAGTTTCAAAGGCCTCCAGAACAACATCAGGTGTACCAACATTTGCATCATTAGGATACCAGAAAAAGAAGAAAATGTGCAAGGAATTGAAAACCTATTTGTAGAAATAATAACAAATAGGTTTCCTATTTGTTAGGAAAAAATTCCCTCCCCTGGCAAAGGAAATAGACATACAAGTCCAGGAAATGCAGAGTCCCAAATAAGATGAATCCCAAGAGGTCTACAACAAGACATATCATAATTACAATGCCAAAAATTAAAGATAGAAAGAATCCTAAAAGCAACAAAAGAAAAACAATACCTACAAGAAAGTTCCCATGAGACTGGATTTCTCCACAGATATATTTCAGTCAAGAAGGAATTGGTATAAAATATTGAAGGTGTTGAAAAGAAAGAACCTACAATCAAGATTGTGCTACCAGCAAGGCTATCATTTAGTATCAAATGACAGTAAAGAGTTTTCTAGACAAGAAAAAGTTAAAGGAATTCATCACCACCAAACCAGTAATACAAGAAATGTTAAAGGGACATAAAGAAGAAGAGAAGAAGAAGGAGAAGGAAGGAAGGGGGAGGAGAAGGAGGAAAAGGAGAAGGAGTGGAGAAGGAGGAGGAGGAGAGAAAAAAACAAAAGAACACAATGAATATGAATAATAATGTGGCAATAATTACATACCTATCAATAATTACTTTAAATGTAAATGAATTAAATGCTCTAATCAAAAGTCATAGGATTGGTGAATGGATAAGAAAACAACACTTATATAAGAGACCCATATCGGATCAAAACACATACAGAGACTGAAAGTAAAAGGACTTTTAAAAAGTTATTCCATGCAAATGGAAATGAAAAAAGAACCTGGGATAGCAATACTTATATCAGACAATATAGACTTTAAAACAAAGGCTACAACAATAGACAAAAAAGGACCCAGCAATTTTACTTCTGGGTATTTATTAAAAGAAACCCAAAACACTAATTCAAAAAGACCTATGCATCACTGTGCTCATTAAAGCATTATTTATAATAACTATAATCAGGAAGCAATCAAGGTGTCCCTCAATAGACAAATGAAGAATTGATACATATATACAATAAGATATTAGCCATAAGAATAGAATGAAATCTTGTCACAAGAATAGAATGAAATTTGTGACAACATGGATGGACCTAGAGGTATCATGATAAGTGAAATAAGTCAGACAGAGAAAGACAAAAACTACATGATTTCATTTATATGTGGAATATAAAAACAGCAAAGTAAACAAACAAACAAAACAGAAACAAACTCACAGATACAGAGAATATTTTGATGGTTGCCAGATGGGAGAAGCATTGGGGGGAATGAGTGAAAAGGGGAATGGATTAAAATGTGCAAATTGACAGTTATAAAAATAGTCAGGAAATGTAAAGTTCAGGATAGGGACTACTGTCAATAATATTAGAATAGCCATGTGTAGTGCGTGTCCTGTGGGTACTAGATTTATCAGAGGATCACTTCATAAGGAATATAAATGTCTAATTACTGTGTTGTACACCTGAAACCAATATAATATTGTATGTCAACTGTCACTGAAAATAAAAAAAATCACTCTAAAAAAGACATTTGGCAGTAACTTTTACCCTGGTGTTGGTGTCCGTGTGTGCACTTGTTTTCCTAAGGAGTTTTCATCAGAGTCTCAAAAGCAAATATTAAAAATGCTAAAATTTCTAATAAGTTAATCTGAAATTGTAGAATTTTTAATATGCATTTATCACGATATGTTAAGAGATGAAAACATAAAGATGATGAACTCTCAACAAATACTTATTGTGCTAAATGTTAAAGAAATAAATGTATATAAGCTATTGCCCTCAATAATTTCATAGTCTACCTAGAGAAAAGAAATTAATTTTTAAAATAATGAGGACTTATTTTATTTTACTTGTTATCTTTGTTGAGTTTTATGTTAATAAATAGTCTTTGTGTACAGTAGGAAAAAAAGCGAGACTAGACTGGAGGATATGGTAGGAAAATGTTGGAATATCCGGACACGACATAACAGAGGAATAGGAAGTAAGATCACCTTAAGAACAAGGCAATATGGGGAAAATAGGAGTCTGGGGGTAGAAAAATTAAGTTTGAAATTATCACTAAATCATCAGATAACTAAGTGGGCAATTAGAGAACTGAGACTGAGGAGAATTTAGTTAAGCTGACATGGTTGACAGATATAAATAGTGTAAGAGCCACATTTTAATAAATTATAGATAAACAGGTAACCAGAATGCACAGCCTGGATAGTATGAGACAGGACAAAATAGAAGGTTAGAGGAAAGTTTATTTTACTACACAAGACCTAAGAATATTTGTCCAGAGATGATGCATTATGAGCCATCACTCATTCCTTCTTTTTGTTGTAACACTTGCCTTAAAAGGAACATTGCAGTCATTATTCTTTTGTTTGTAAAAAAAAATGCATTACAATTCTGAGTGGTAATTGTCCTAGGAGATTGGAGAGACTATGGAAAGGCTGCACCTACCACTTGTCTCAAGGCTCAGGGACCAAGAACAGAGTGAGAAACTAATAGCAGACCACAAGTCAATCATCGATTGAAAAGAGAAAAAAAATCCACGAATAACTGTAATCCCAGCGAGCACAGAAGCAGTATGGAGTAAGAAGTCATTTGTCAGCATGGCTTCCTTCATGTAAGTGCACAGAGTACAGAAAATTTCACAATGACAAAAAATAAGTGGGCTTTAATCACTCAGTTTATTTGGGACACATTTTTTTGGAGATTGGGAGTGAAAAAATAATCCAAAAGTTGGTTACTGAGATAAAGCATTGGTATCAGTGGTAAAAAGAATGTTAACTGCTGGCTTAGTTTTATTAAACCTGGTCAACACACTGGACATTATAGCATTTCTGCTTCTGACTAGAGCCCCAAGAAGAGCTTTTGGAAGCTGCAACTGTTTTTGTGTGTGGCCTCCTCTATACATGCCTTGGAGTTTCTTTCAATTCCTCAGTTTATTAGGAAAGTACATAACCTCCAAGACAGACCTACTCTGACCCTGATGACTACAGTTTTTACTTATTAAAGCAATAAAAAATAGTATTGTGACATTTTCACATTCAATAAATATGTTTTGTGCTCTGTTTGTGCTCATCCCATAAACCTGAAAGAAAAGTGTTCCTGGATTTGTGTGGAATATCTCACATGAAGCAAGCAGTGCCTAAATATTTGTTTTGGTGTGTTCAGGTATAAAATAGGGTAAGAGTATGGTACCAGCAGTCATGGACAAGTTATTCCAGCCATAATCCTGATAGCAAATTGCTAGGTGATTTATTAAAGTTGATTGTAAGTGTTCATATAGCTCTATGTAAATATGTAGATGGTTAATGCAAGGAAAGAGCAAAGCAGATAGGTAGGTAAGGAGGAAGGTAGATGTTAGGTACGTGATAGATAAATGATAGATGATAGATAGATATGCAGATGGTGAGATAGGCAGAAGTCCCCTTTAATATTGCTACATAGTTTTGATCATTGAAAAATACATTGTTTTAAGAAAAGCAATTTGAGAACAAACCTTGGATAGCTTCCATTGGCCTAAATGAATGAAACCTCTATTTGACTTATGTTGTTGAAACTTTAAATCAAGGCTTGTTTGTTTGGTTTTTTTTTAATCTCATAATATCTTTGCATAGTTGAGCACTTACTCTTTTCATTAAAAAACTGAGGGGAACTTTTTGAGTAATAATGTTATATAAATAACTCTCAAAAATAACCAAAAGCATACAAGCTTATAAAATGAAAAAAGAAATAAATGAATATGTGTGCTTTACCTCTCATCATTGGCTGTCACCTAATGCTCATGGAGGGCATTTTGAAAATAGAGTATGCTTAGAATAGCTACAGAACACTTTAGGACAACCAGTAAGGAAAACAGAGATCAAGCCAAATAATGCTAAGAACTTACCTCTGGGCAGGAATGTGGATACTCATTAGCTGTTCTTGGCAAGCCTTCATGGCCATGACTTTATGGCAACCACTGGGAAGGAATGTGAAATGACCAAAACTGTTCCCATAATAATGTACGCCCAGAACACAACTATTTTTAAAGAAAGGACATATCCAACTCAACTCTCTATTCCATGAGACACACAGATTCCCAGGTTGGAAAGATGAAAAGGGTGAATTTAACAATCAAGGCCAGATGGCATTATGCCTTCCCTGAGTTCAAAACAAACCATTCAATAAAAAAAGGATACAGCAAGCTAAATGATCTTGACCTTGACACACACATACACACACACAAATCCTAAGGCACACATCAGTTTTGCCTAAAGTAGAAAGTTACAAAATAACTGTCTCTGAAGGTATTTACTATAACTTGGCAAGGGCACATCTTAGGAATGAATGCTTGGATCCCACAAAAAGTAATGAAATATCTCAGAGACAAGTAAACAGGAAGAAAAGGACCAGGGGGGATTTGTTGTCTTTGTCTGAGACCCATTCACTTGTACTCTGACAGATTCAAGTTCTCCCAATTTCAAAGCCCAAGGGCAACATTGAGTTGTTGAATGGCATCTGAGGGCAGGCAATCTGCATTCCTCTCTGACAATCAGCTGGACGATTCAGACAACCTACTCAGGCTTTGGTGTGGAAAGGCTGATACTTCTTTGATTCACTTTGCCAAAATGACTGCAGGGAATGGCAGCACATTGTGATTAGAAATAGTTCTTGGAAATGTTCTAATTTTAAGAAATTGAAGAATGGAAATCAGAAAGGCAAAGTCTTTTTTTTTCTGTATTATGGGACTTTTTTTTATTGTTGTTCAAATATAGTTGCTTCTATTTCCCCACCACCACCACTCCTCCCCACCCCAGCCATCCCCACTTCCCACCCTTAATCATACCCCTCTTTGGTTTTGTCCATGGGCCCTTTATACATGTTCCTGGAAACCCTTCCCCTTTTTCTCCCCATTATCCCCTCCCACCTCCCCTCTGGTTACTGTCAGTTTGTTCTTAATTGAGATTTTCTTATATCCAGACTGTAAGAATATGATGCGATTTTTTTCCAATTTTTAACCAAAACTGAGTTAGAATGCATAGAGTCATTGACTCCCTGTGTTAGTGGAGCTATACTTATATCTGTCAATCAACCACTGATGAATCCATAGATACAGATGTGTAGTGTCTAGAAAGGATTGGTTAAAGCCTTTACTTCTTTTGTTATCTAGTATATGTAACACAATTCTTGGCACAGAGTAGATGCTTAGCAAGTATTTGATAGATACATGAAAGAATGAAATCTTGGATTCTATCCCATCTAAAAAAAATCTTTATAGAAATTTGGAGGTCTTATTTTCATCTCCATTCCCCTGTTCTCTTTTATTTTTTCTAAATATCCTAAGGAAGGGGTCCATAAGTAAATAAATAAAATTATGAAACTTTGAAAAGTTTCAACATGAAAGAATAAGAGAAGCAAAGTAAAAATATAATTACACAATAAAAAAATTAACATTGAAACATCAGTGGTGTTTTCTTAAAGTTAGGAAAATTGTGCCCATAGTACAAGAGAGAAGAAATAATGTTCTGAATGATTTAGCCTACTATAGAAAGAAAATGTATGCAAAGAATAAAACATTAGTTTAAGATCTCAAATGATTACAAACTTGGATATTCTATTAACCACATAGAATATTGTGTGTGACTATATGTACGAATGTGTGTATGTATGTGTGTGTGCTCTCTTGCTTTTTTTATTGACAACTATTTTAATTATGCAAATTGTTTCTGCACACTGAGGTCCACTATCTGAATATAAATTATCATTTTCATATCTTTGTATTATTTTGGCCAGTTCTCAATTTAATTCATAACTGAAAATGAGAGCATTTTTTACTCTGAAGTTTGTTTTCCAAGAGCTAATAATATTGAAGTTTCTAAGGTTTCCACTGAACAATCATTTAGAGTCATTGGTAACTGTTATCTATAGGGAACTCTTGATATCATATGGTCTTTAGTGATTTTATTTTTCCACTCTGTAGCTTTCAAATAGCACATTGTTTTTATTTTGAGAAGTTATGTTTTCCAGTCTGTGAGCAGTTCCAGTGAGAAGATAATCTTGATCATTTCCTCCAGACCTGTTTTTCCAGTTTTTTCCTCAAAACCTACTACAATCAAGCAGAATGCAAGTACTCAAAATTTGATTTGTGGAATTCCCTCTCTCAAGGTGTTTAGTTTCTGGTAGAAGAACTCAAAAGCGGAATATAGAGTGTTCTTCCCCTTTTTATTATGCTACTTCTCTACCCCTCACTTGGAGACTCAATGTCACCTCTTTGGTTTATTCAGCATTATTTTTTTCTGGTGTGCTTCAGATGCAGAGAGTTGAGATAATCATACCCTCAGCTCAAAGCACCTATCGCCATTGGCTCATAAACAATTTCTCTCTGTTCATTTATTTATTCACATACTTATCTCTTCTTTTTTACCATATGACTTTCTCCTTTCTCCTTCTTCCCATAAGCAGCCATGCTAATGTGTATAATGTATGCCTTTTTGCTTAGATGAATACTTATACAGTGTAATGTTGATTTATGTGTATGTTTTTAACTTACATAAATGAAATTATTACATGCATATATAATGTACGTAGGTATGGCTTTTACATTGTTCTTACTCAGAACTAGTGTTAAGATCTACCTATTTTGCTAGGTGAACATCTCAGCTGATGATTCTAATACCTATAATGAGCTTCTACTACATTTTACCCATCCACTGACCTGGAGATAAACACCAAAACTGCCTTTTTTTTCTGTTTCCATAATGTTAAAATTAGCATTCTTATGGACCTGTGTTCTTAGAATACTTAATGAGTCATAAAGAACACATGTTTTATTTGACAAAGCAGTAACATATTAAAATTGAGAGCTTACCCTGAACGAGACATGTCCAACTGATGGGAGTAGCAATGAACAAAATACAGCCTCTGTCCTCATGAAGCTTACATTCTTGAAGAGAAGACAGACAATAAAAAAGTGTATAATAACACATGCAAGTGGAGAAGACACGAGTTGGAAGTAACATACAAGTATATACAAAGTCTCACATTCATAGTAGAAGTCTGGACTTAAAACATATTTGAGATCCAGCCACGAAACTGTCTAAAATCACCCAAAAATGTGTAAAGGTGAAGATGTGGTCTGGGGACAGAGCTCTTAAGCACTTTCATATTTACAGATTCAAAATATCAAAAGAAGCCATAAAAAAAAGCAAAAATGAACTATAGGTAAACTAGGTAGAGAACCAAAAAAAGGGGTGTCCCAAAAAACAGTAATTTAAAAAAAAATGATAATAGTGTTTGTTATACTGTTGATTGGTACAATGATATAAGGACTGAGATTAATTTTGAATTAAAAATGTGGAGGCTTTTGGTGATGTTGATATGATCTCAGTGAATATAGTTGTACTCGAATAGTAGAATGGGTTCATAAGAGAATTAAGAGGTCTTGGAGACAACCTTCTTTTCAACATTTGAGGATATTTTCTATAAGGCAGAGAAGAGAAACGGGGTAATGGCTGGAGGAGAGCAAGTGGTAAAAGAGAATTTTTATAAGATGGAAGATATTATAGCAGCATCATTTTAGGCTGCTGTGAATGTCAAGTCAAGCCAGCAGAGAAATTATAAATTATGATGCAGGAAAAAGAATTCTAAAAGTGTTATCCTTAAGTAGGTGAGAAGGGATGAGATTTAGAATACAAGTGGAAAGGATGCCCATGATGTGAAGATAGACAATTCATCATAGTAACAGGACGCAACACAAAATGGGCACAGATGTATGGAGGGTAGGTGTGAGAAAGCAGAAGAATATGGAAATCTTTTTTCCATTTTCTTCATCAATTGGCCTTTATCTAACTGCCTGGCTTCCTATCCTTCCACTGGACTATCTTCATCCACTCTCAACAAGCTCTTTATGCCTCAAAATATAAACTTCCTGGACAGTATATTTTTTTATGCTTCTATGCCTTGAAATTTTCTGCTTGTATTTCCATCCCCAATCTGTCAGCTAGCAAACATGCACTTGTTTTGCTGCACAAGTCTTAGCTTAAATTTTCCTGACTCACCCAGTTGCCTTGTTACTTAAAAGAAAAAAATTCCTAATATGTTATATGACTCTCCACTAGGCTGTGCCTACAAAGTACATGTGATATTTAACTCAATCATTTATTGATTCCAAATTCTTCTCCAATGTCTGTCATGGACCAGTCACTAAACTGTCCCAGGTGTTGGAATACGGCGATGAACTAAAAATCCTGTTTTTAAAGAGCTGACACTTTAGTGGATTTCATAAAAACCAAGTCTTTAATGAAGTACCATCCCTCTGTGGTTATGTGCCAACTTTAGAATTAACATTTGCTCATAGTCAGCTTCATTGTACCTCTAGGACCAAGATATACCATTACATTAAAAATCAGGTCTTTCGGTCTTTCTTTCTTTCTTTTTCTTTCTTTCTTTCTTTCTTTCTTTCTTTCTTTCTTTCTTTCTTTCTTTCTTTCTTTCTTTCTCTCTCTCTCTCTCCTTTCTTTCTCTCTTTCCTTTCTTTCTCTCTCTTTCTTTCTCTTTCTTTCTTTCTTTCTTTCTTTCTTTCTTTCTTTTTTCTGTCTTTCTTTCTTTCTTTCTTTCTTTCTCTTCCAGATAACCTAACCATTAAACAATAAATCCTACAATTACATCACAAAGAATTATGACTTTTGGAAGTATGGATTTGCAGCCTGAAATCCTAATTAAAAAATCACTATGTTAAAAAAAAATAAAATAAAAATCACTATGTTTTGAGTCTTCTTTACCTCAGGTTGCTCTGCGTTCTAAACCTGCCAGTAAATTGACAATGGAATTTTGGGAGAATACCTACTCCTTAGGGCTAGCTGAAAATAGACAGGTCTGAGTGCTGGTGGCTCCACACTGATTTTTATCTTCAGGGAACTGAACTTACGGATCAGCCTGTTTATTTTATTTAGATTTGTTAGCCTTGACAACACCAAGTTGTTATTCACTGGTAGCCATTAATGTTTATAAGGTATTGTCAAATCTAAAAATTTATGTGTCATTTCCCCTCACCTCAAAACAGGCAAACTACTTTTTTTATCAATAAGATTGTTTAAAACAGACATAGTTCTATCACAACAGTGATCTGTAATAACCCAGAAGGAAAATCTTACACCACCCTGTTCTAAATTACTGGAATCGCTAACTCCAAATTTCATTTTTGGAAGGCGATCTGAGATACAAGTTTGTTTTCCATGGATTAGAAATCAATGGGGCCACCTTCAATATAGTTTACATAATTCACAATATTGGCTGCACTCCATCTCCAATTTATTCCCAGAGCCCAGGGAAAATTTGAGTGAAAACTTGGGAACTGTCTATTATTAACGAAATGTTGAGAATTTACGTGAGCATTGAGAATTGGTATAATGCAAAACAAATTTTAGATTTAGAACTTTTTCACTATCAAAATGACATTTAGAAATAATTGGTTCTTAAAAAGTCCCTTGCTCTCTTTCTTGCTTTAAAGATTTCACTGCAAAGTAATTTAACATATTGATCATCAAATCCATTTTCTCATAACACACCATTAGGTATTGTCCCTTGTGAGATTAATAAGGGAGAAGTGTCACCTATCCAGACCCCTGCCATTCTCTCCTCCATCCAGGATGACTTTAAAGAAGGGGAGAATCCACACCAATATGTTTCAGCTAGCAGAATGAGGGTCAGAATTCCACATGATGCATAGTTCCCTTCTGCTGAAATCTGTTAGTAGAAGGGAAATTGCCATTGCTGTTCTCCCATCAGTCTTGCTCAGCTGCAAATTCCTACAAGTTTGCTGTCATTATGTACAAGATTGAAGCATGGAGTAAACAAAAGGCCACTCTGTGAGGGAGAAAGAATGACAGCCCTTCTTCCCATCCCAAATTCCCATCCTGCCTCGTGCACACATACTTATGCATTACCTAAGGTGACACTGGGGTCCTCTTTCCATGGCCTCCTTACACCAACTTATTTAGAAAGGAGAAACAAACTCTCAATACTCTATGTTAGTAAGGAGAATAACTATTGGCTAAATAAAAAGTTTTGCACATCAATGCCTACTGAGTCACAATTACTTAAAATTCCCTTGTAGAACAGCATTTTGAAACTTCAAAACTAGGAAAGGACAACTAGTTTATCAGAAAGGACAACTAATAAATCAATTCCATAGTATGGCTAAGTTTCTTATACAAACAAGATGATTTTCAAGGACCTGTCAAAAAGCACCTTTATTTAAAAAAATACAGGATATATTAAGCCAATTTTGGGTTGATTTGAGAATCACCACTCATTTCTTAAATTTAAAAAAAAAGTGTTTTCATGAAGTTGTTTCTCTAGTGCTGTTGAAACCTAGGAATAAGTGACATCATCTTCTTCAAGAAGCTTTCGATTTGAGTAACTTCTGGATCCCATGCTATTCCTACACATATTTTATTTATATTAAATGTTTTGAAATAATTTTTTCAAGTCATTGATTTCCAAGACACTGATTTCCTAGAGTTGTTGGTTTGCTTCAAAATGTTTTACTAAAATATAAAATACGTACAGAAAAAATCCATGTCACCAAGCACCCAGATTGTGAAGCAGAATGTTCTTAACATCCCAGAGCCCTCTCACCTCCTTCTTCAAGATAGTCTAATGTCCTGATGTCTAACAGCAGAGATTAGTCCTGCCAGGCTTTGTACCATAGAGACCTTTTCCACATGTAAATACAATAATGTATCATCACTTGCTAAGTTGTAGTTGAATCAATTTTTGCTTGAATGTGGCAAAACTGGACATATATTATAACTCAATTTCCTTTTCATTGACCTAAAGTAGGATGTAAATCAATATATCTACTTATCCAGGAAATTCTGAAATTCTTTCAAATATTTGATTTCTAAAGCTACATTATGTAATTTTCTTCACCCATTAAACTCACATACTCAGTCTTCTTCTTTTTTTAATCCTCACTTGAGGATGTGTTTATTGATTTTAGAGAAAGTGAAAAAGGGAGCAGGGAGAGTTGAGAGAGACATCGATGTGCAGGAGAAAGATTGATTGGTCACCTCCCATATATGCCCTGACTGCGGATGGAACCTGTAACCTAGGTATGTGCCCTGACCAGTAATTGAACCTGCAAACCTTTTTTTTGTTTTTGTACAGGAAGATACTCCAAACAATTGAGCCACCCAGTCAGGGCTCAGTCTTCTTCTTGAGAATCAAATACTCCCAGGCTTCTCTTCTAGATGGGTAACTATGAATGTTTAAAAGCTGATGGTTTAAGTCTCTGTCTCCTTTTCTTCTTGCAGCTGCTTTGCTCTCTAACCTTCTTTTCAGCATCAGCCTCAGCATCAGTTTTCTCCTGTTCTGTTTCCCTGTTGGGATCCAGCCATCTAGCCCAGACCTCGTAATCAGCTGCTCCACTGTGACTCCTTCTCCTTTGCCCTTTACCTCAGGTTCAGAAGACCTTTGGGTGGGAAAACCACAGGTCATTTCCATTCTTTTTCTTGTCTTCCCCATTCTTTCACATAGCACTGCACGAATATTAGTAAAGACATTCGTTTACTCAGAGATGTCAAATATGGAAAGAGAACTTTCTTTGGTTTAATCAGAAACAAGAACAAAAAGACTTGTGGATAGAGAAAGGTGCCTATTTTCATAAAGTAACTCTAAGAGCAGGCTTTGAGGAACTGATAGGTTGTCATTTCTTGAAAGGTACATTATATTTTGTAATAAATGCTATATTTAATAAGAAAGTAACACAGCTTAAGCTCACCTAATGAGTGTATTACAAAATATATTATAGGATCATCAAAGCTGATTGCATGTTCATTAAAAATATTTTTAAATATTTGCCTGTTGCATAGCCTCAGGGCACCTTTCTCATTCTATTCTGTAGGAATATTGTGACTAGGAGAAGAGGGAACATATTTGGATAAACCACAATTTAGATAATCCACAATACTGGTTGCAAGTTAGATCTGCTAAAATACTATGGTTAAATCATTTTATGGCATCTAGTATTGTTAGAAAAATAACTCAACATTCCCTAGTGACATTGGAAATATAGGATAAAATACAATAACTTACAAACTAGATTAGTTATTATTTAATAACAACACATTATTATTAATAATAAATAATAACACTATAACTTTATTCTTCTTATCAGGTATTAATTAATAGGAAATCTTTGTAGGGCTACGTGCAACCATTTTACTTAAAGCTGGAATGCAGTCTATAAAATGACATGTGAGAATTCCAAATTGCACCTGGTTTATGAGTCACACTGAAATCCACAGGGAATGGAAACACACCTTTTCTTCCTTTAATTCATGAAATTAGAGAAGCTTGTATTCTGGGAAATTTCAAAATCGGAGAAACCTAACACTAACATTTCTGGATGCTGTCATTCAAAATTCACAAGAAAAATAAAACCAGGAATTTCACTGATTAAACAATAGCTATTATGTATATCCCTATAAAACCTATCTAAATACTCTCCCATGATTGGAAAATGTCCTTTGTAAATAAAAGGTTTCTGGGGAAAATATTAAATAAATTTCCATTGCAATAGCTGGTGATATAGCTTGTCGAATGGTGGTTTTAAATTAAAATCAGTTATTCCTAGCCATCCTAAGGTCTTCATTGTTTAAAATTCATCACCACATGAACAGAAATCAAGTCTGTGCTCAGATGTCTAATATGTCATTCTTTAGCTGTTGGTCAAACATTTTCCAATTTTAATGTGTAGATTGGAAAAGACAGATCTAATTGGTCTGGTTTAGAGAGACATTTCCCCATTTTCCTGGTATACTACTGAGGGCATCAATTCTAAGTTAATGACAGTTTTACCTCATTTGCATAGTGCTACAAACCATATGAAAATTTCAGAAATACTCACTGAGTTGATTATGACAAGGATATAGTTGATCTAGTTTATTTATTTAGCAGAAATAGTTCAGCCATACATCTTAACACCCAGACTAGGATAAATTCACCACCTTACTCACTTATCCAGTTTTCAAGATGTCTACTAGCTTGGAGGCTCCGCATTAAGTGCTGAAGTGAAGAAGCACAAGGGTAAGCTGGACGTGACCACCTTCCCCGAGGAGCTCACAATCTGCCTTTGAGAGAGGCTGGGACTGCTATATGTGTACAGGTTACCAAAGTGGTTTTTCTTCAAGAAGCTTTTTGCTACTTTAAGAATAAACTGAATAGTTGATTAATACAGATTTTTCCCACCTTTGCACGAAACGTGTATTCCAAGAAAACAATAAAGAACATTTTTATTTCCTCATCTGTTCAAGTGATTTATTGAAACAAAGAAAAATGAAAGAAAAGCAAGTAGAAAGTAATGATCACAGGATGAATCAGTGTTAATTATACAGCTGCTATAGATAAATCTCAGATAAAGTACCTTTAGTAGGAAATAAATCTGTGAAGGAAAGGAGGAAAACTGGGAAATGGAAAGAAAACATGGTCAAAAGAAAGATAACAGAAGCTTCAAGATTAAGAATCAGAGGAAAAATTCACTTCTGAAACCCATGGAATTAAAAACAGCATACATTTGCTGAACTAAACATTATTATTATGTAAGAGAATGAGAAAATAAATATCTTAATTCAGGAAAGGCTAAGTGGACAGAATACAATTTAAAGCTCTTTGGGTTGAGAGAGTGTGAAGAAAACAAGAGAAATATTTAAGTCAATATCAAATATGAAAGGTATGGAACAGCAATTAAGGTCTTGTGAGATAACATGCTGTCATATTTGAAGAATACACCAATTCAAAGAATAACACAATAACAGCAAAAGAAAGTTACCATTTATAGAGCATATGCAGTGTCTTATTGAGCATTGTGTTGAGCATATTTTCCTTATTGATCCAAAAATCTTTAAAATATAAAAATCATGAAACCACTTGAGGAGTGGTAAATAAGTAATAATTTCACATTCAAATATCTGTCAAACATATATACCAGAGAAATTTTCTCACCAAACCCTGCTTGTTCACAAGGTTTTTGAAAAGATAGAACAGTATCAAACCCTAGTTGGCCACTGCTAATTCCTTTTTCAGAGTTTATCTGAATTGGGATTTGAGACAAGACTGAAATTATGCTTCTTATGAGAAAATCTGCATTTCAAGGTGCAGCAACCCTTTTCCAAAGTATCCCAATGCATGATGCAGAACATTTCTAAGCAATTACGCATCTGGGTCTCAGCCAAATATCATAGGACTTCCATGACCTGAGGCAGTAATCTTCTTGAAATGTACATCCTGGAAAAACTAATTACTATTATACATTTTGTGGTTATAAAACTAAAAAAAATTCAAGGCAAAAGTTCACATGTACGTGCTTACTTGGATTAATGGAACAGTTCTGACCCCACTGGACACCAATCAGGAAGAACCAAGTATGTTCAGCATCTTATAACAACCACATAATTTACATAACAATGACATACATATAATAAACTGCTGTTGAATGAGAAAATGTGTTGACATGTCTTATAAAGTCCTTAAACCACAATGAATATCTTCAAAAATGATTCATATTGTCTTGCTTAACCAAGTTCTGAATCTCATTTATTTTATATTTAAAGACAAATTTCAAATGCAATATAACTCCCAAATATAAGTTGTTCCTGTGGTAAGAGCAGATACAAAATTTACCAACTTCCCAGAGTTTTGTTCCCTTATTTAAAGCTAATGAGAATTCTCACTAAATGTATTAGGTCTGCAAAGATTTAAAATAGAAATCTTTATCCATATACATGATTTCAGTTAAGCTAGTAGCACATGATGAGAAAGGCCAAACATAAAATTTCATTTCATACGTTTTTATTCATCATTAGGTCTGATTGGTGGTCATAAATAGTAACCGTTCTCTTCTTACACATACACATACATATATGTGCACACATACACATGTATATGTATGAATACATGCACATATGCAAGCATTCTTTCATAAAAGAGTTCTTTAAAGAATGGGGAAGACAGGTTTTTTCAATTACAGTTTACATTCAATATTATTTTGTATTAGTTTCAGTTGTACAGAATGGTGGTTAAATGATCATATACTTTACAAAGTGACATTTCTAGCAGCCATCTGACACCATATACAGTTACTACATTATTGACTATATTCTCTATGCTATTCTTCACATTCCTGGGACACATGAAGAATTTCAACTGGGTTCACAATGTTTCCTTTGGATAAGCCAGTTGTGAATACATAACTTGTTCATTAGAGTATTCTTCAAAAAATTTTGTCTGAAATAATTCCAAAAAATAAATATAAATAACACATAAAATATAATGCCTAGAATACAAAAGGAGCTTTAATCTCTCTCCATGTTTTTCCTTTGCTATACTACCACACTCAAGCTCTTTTTTATTTCCAAGGAGGCATGATCGCATCTACGGTGAGATTGCTTGCTTCTTCGTGTTTTGCCTCTTTCTACTCTTGCACTGAATCGTGACTGGTGTTAACAGTTTAGTGTGGAAGGCCGCTCTGTGTGGCGTGGGCCCACCTCCCACTGAGATGCACAGGACCCATGCCCACAGATAGGTTCTCCTGGGGGGAATCCGGTCTGCAAAGGCTGCTTTGAGTCTTGCTTTTTGCTAAAACTCCATCACCCTGAATTGAGTACATTTACTGCAAAGAAACTTCCTAAAAACCAGGCTAAACCTTCCAAGGATGAGTGTAATTCGGTCTAGCTACTTTTGCCTTTTCATTTGCAAATATCCCTCTTCTGTGATGTGATTAGCAGCATTGGCTCCTTTGATTTCTGTAAAAGGTAACCACCTAAATCGAGCCTGTGCATAATTAATGAGGACCTTCTTGTAATGTGCCCAGTAAGACAATAAAAGCCCTTTGGAGCAAGGGCTGAGGCTTTTGCTCCCTGTCCCTTTTCCTCCACCGTATTCGGTAATCCATGTGAATGTGTCATTTTCATCCATAATGACTCGGACCCCACCCCACGAGCTGGGGCCCACATCAGTTTAGTACACAGAAAAGAAATTGCTTACTTTCTAATTAATGTTTATTTTCCAAATTAAACTGTAACAACCTAATATCCCCTATCTTTCTAGTTTATAATAGCTAAAACTACACTAAAATTAGAAACACGGCTAAATTTCTTTCATCTATATTCAGAATAATAATCCTTAGAAAAATCACTAGGGAATACAGTTTTTAGTCTAGGTAAAGTTTCTTCCACTCATGGTTATATGTATGTTTCTCTAACTCTTAATATTCAGGTCCTGAAGAAAGTGTGAAGAAGAAAACACTCTTGTAAAATTATTGGCATTGAGATTAAAAGTGTCAATAAAACTTTAAATATGATAAATTCTTTTATGGTCCTGGGAAGGCCTCATGTTACAGAGAAGAAAAACACATATCTAGGTTGCTCTGAGTTTGTGCCGGAACCCAAGTTTTTCAAGTTCTAATCCAATGCCCCCAGCACCATCCCCAGAGAATGTAGTGTCTACTGATAGTTCTTCGGAAAGGAGAGGAAAGGCTCGCACGGTTTGAGCATTCTGCTGGTTCTTGCTAGGCACTTTAAAGATATCATCTTTTTTTAACTCTCACAAATTTATGTTAGGAATCACAATCCCATTTTCCTGAAGAGCAAACTGGGCTGGGAGACATTATGCCACTTGTCCTAGTGCTCATAAGTAACAAGTGGTAGAACCGGAATCCAGGCAGAATCCGCCCAGACCCAGAGGTGTGATTGCTCCCTAAGTAGCTGGTAACAAATCAGGTGGGGTGGAGTGGGGTGGGGTGAGTCGTGAAATGCAACAGCAATAATCTGTATCAGGCAGCTTCAACCATGGCCAGTATTCCCCACCAAGGGAACAAGAATTCTTGTTATACACGATGTTCTCTGGCCCTCCAAAGAGTCACACTGCATATACAGATATATTACAATTTCACAGAAAAGGAGCAATCAGAAGAAAAAATTCTAAAATGTCTCCTTAGGGGAGTGATAATGGGGAGAAAAAGTTGAGAAACACTGTTCTATTATATGTTTGAAGAATAAAAATGCAAGACAATTTTAAGTTATTTTTATGACTTTAAATACAAACTTAAAACTGAATACCTATTTCTCAATGATATTAAATTTATGTTTTTAAGTATCAGTAGTTCTTTTATAAGATAAAGGCTTTCTGCTGGTGAAAACATCAGCTTAGCTATTCAGGAGGTTTGCAAGTATTTAAACTTTCTGAGTTTCATCTTACAAGACCATTCAAATAATTAACCCCATTTTATGATACTTGCCACTATTGATCACATAGAGATCTATTAATTATTTAGAGTTGTAAACTCGCTATATTCTAATTCTATCAAATCTTTTTAGATTTACTAATTGGAAAAACTATTATATAACATAATTTACCTTACCTACTATTTATTTGGTAACCAAGTAATACTATTTCTAGTATCCTAATTATAGGCAGGTTTCCCTTATGGCTCAGTGTGAAACTATCTAACACGATGCATGTATTAATGAAAGAACCCACCACTCCCAATGGACTTACAAAAGGGATAAAATGTGAACTTTAACAAGCCTCTGGATCCAGCTGCCAGTTTGCAGGAAATACAGAGGACAGAAGAACAAGCTGAAGTACCAAGAATATGCAACCCACAAAATCCAGACCAGAAAATTCTACAAGTCAAAATGCCCTAGAGTCTTCAACATGTAAAGAAAATAAAGAAATACAAGACATGAGAGAAAGCATGCAGACCATAAGAAACTTAAAAGACATATCAAAATTGCTTTGTATTTTTGCTTGTTTTATTCAACAGAACTGAACTATAATATTTAGAAATGAACAGTTGGGTGATAAAATCAATAAAGATTCAAGAAAATGATTGCTAAAAAATGCCTAAAATATAGTGAACTTTTGGTAAATGTGAGTTCCTTCCCTACGTTTGCTTATTAATTTCTTTAAATAGTAAATCTGTACAAGTGGAACAAGAATGCAAGAATAAATTAAGGTAGGTTTGTGCAGTTTGCAAGTTGATTGGGTAATATTCGAGCATCTAGAAAAGCAGGAAAGGGCTGTATAGCTGCAGGGTTTGTTGGAGGATTTTGAAGGAAGACTTCTTTCAACGGTCTGTGCCGCAGGGCAAAATCAAAGGCTGTGTTTACCTCCATCATAACTGATAGTGATTACAAGAACAGTGAAACCACAAAGGATAAATGTATTTTTAAAAAGATTTCATTTATTTTTAGAGAGAGGGAGAAAGAGAGGGAGAAAATCATCAATGTGAGAGAGAAACAATGATCAGTTGCCTCTCACACTCACCCCACCTTGATGGGGAATCAAACCCATGACCTTTCACTTTGTGGAACAACACCCAACCAGCTGAACCACACCAGTCATAATATGCCTCAAAGCAACTGCTGTATATTTGAATTCTAAAATATTTTAAAGGGAGGATTGTGTCCCCACTCCACTGTGCTAGCTTAAGAACACGGCCACCAATGTGAATTGTAATCTTTATTAGTGCTCATACTTAATATCTCACCTTTCCTTCCATGATAATTGATATGATAATTTAACTAAAGATAAATATGTGCCCCAAGTCAGATTCCCTAATGTTTCAAATTCAAATAAATATATTACCTCATAAGTCTGATTCAAAAAAAACTTCACCAATAAATTTTATATTTAAAAGAACTTACAGGCATACTAATGTTACTGGGGAAACCCAAGTCAGGGGACTCCCCCTCCTCTGCTCTTATCTTGCTTGCAAGACAGGAATTCAGTCACAAGACAAACAAAAATACATATAGTGGAATGAAATAGCAAGTTTATTTATTAAATATATGTAGAAAATAAGGTAGTAAGTTTGTTAGTAAACTTATTCTATACACTTGAGCAGAGGCTACAACTGGGCACTCAGCTAATCTGAATGTCCTGACTTTGGGGGTTCGGAGGTTATTTACTTTAGTCAGTTTATAGGTTCCCCATCCTCCTCTCCCATCCAGACCTTGGGGCAGTTACGAAGCCTTTCTTTCCCAACTAGTGGAGATAATACACACAGAATATCAAGGGCTCCCCTCCTGCACTACCATACTTTTGCTTGGGATGTTTGGAACGCTTGCCAGTTTTATCAGCCTGGGCTCAGGACTGCTGAACAGGTGAGACGTGTCTCCCTGTTCTTTATTAGATTGTACTGGGCAGGGGCCCTGCTTTATTTCCCCTCTAGCTGCTCATTCCTGGCTGCTACCTAACATTAATATTAATGCCCATGCATATTTGCTTTTTCTGAGAGAAATTAAAAATTTTTATTTTTAATTGTATTTTTTCCATTACCATTTAACCCCTTTATATCTCCCTTTCCCTTGCAATCACTACACTGTGATCCATGTCCATGAGTCCTTTTTCCTTTTTGCTTGATCCACCCACCCACTACCCTGCCCCCCAACAATAGCTGTCATCTGCTCTCCATCTATGAGTCTGTCTCTGTTTTGCTCATTAGTTCAGTTTGTTCATTACATTCCACATGTGAGTGAAATCATGTGGCTTTTATCTTTCTCTGACTGGTTTATATCACTTAACATAATGTTCTTCAGGTCCATTCATGCTGTCACAAAGGGCAAAATTTCCTTCTTCTTTATAGCTGAGTAGTATTTCATTATGTAAATGTCCCATAGTTGTTTTATCCACCTCATCTACTGATGGACATTTGGGCTGCTTCCATGTGTTGGCAATTATAAATAATGCTGCGATAAACATAGGGGTGCTTTTGTTCTTTTGAATCAGTGTTTTGGGTTTCCAAATAAAAAGACAACCCACAAAATGGGAAAACATATTTGCTGATACATCTAATAAAGAGTTATAGTCAAAATTTATGAAGAACTTATAAATCTCTGCACAAAAAAACAACCCAATTAAGAAATGGGCAAAGGACCTGAACAGACACTTCTCCAAAGAGGGCATACAGATGGCCAATAGATATATGAAACGGTGTTCAACACACTAATCATCAGAGAAACGAAAATTAAAACCACAATGAGATATCATCTCACACCTGTCAAAATGGCTATAATCAATAAATCAACAAACAAGTGCTAGTGAGGTTGTGGAGAAAGTGAAACACTTTTGCACTATTGGTGGGAATGCAGACTGGTGCAGCCACTGTGGAAAGCAGTATGGAGATACCTCAAAAAATTAAAAATGGATCTGCCTTTTAACCTAGTGATCCCTGTAAGATTTTCTTAGGCTCCACCAAGGAAGAAATGCCAATCAGCCACAAAATTAGGCAGTGTAGGACTTTATTGGGGTTTGCGTACCTGGGCGAGGTTCTCTGGTCTGCAGACTGGGGCCGAGGAAGTCATACCCAAACAGAGAGCATGGCCAGGTTTTATACACCAAATCTGGGTGGTTCGCTTCACGGGACCTGGGGATTGGTTCCTTTGAACCAAGTGGCAGTATATCATTGGTGGTTCTCCTCAGGTTCAGGTTGCCATGCAGAAATCCATTTTGGCAAAGCCCACCGTTTTGGCTCTCTGGTTTGACATCAGCCATCTTTTCCGGGTTGTAGTTCTGCAGCCACTTTGTCCTACCACACCTGCCCTAACAATCCCATGTTTATTTTTGTATATGAATATAATCCTGTTAGTTTTCCCTTTAATAATTTATTTAAAAGAAATATACCAGGTGTAAAATATATGAAGTAGAAAGGAATATACAAACAGTGTAACAGAAAAACTACATCTACAGATATAGAATGTGTATTTTTTACTGAAGAATAAACGTGTATACATTTGTGCGGAAGCCTATCGATCTGCATCCTATGTCCCATCTTGGGGTGCACAATCACATGTGCATTACAAGTGGGCAGATTTTATTTCTCTGGTGAGGAAATAATATTTTAATTATATACTTATCACCACCCTACAACAGCAGCAATTTAGAAACATACTAGATAAAGTTATAAAAGAGTGAATCAAGAGCTGAGATACTGGGTGAAAAGATGATGTTAAAGAAGAAGATAAAATAACTTGAAGTCGTATTTCTCTTGTCAGTAATAAAAGAAATCATTACTCTAGCAAATGTACAAATAAGCTTGTCCGTCCATAGGGTTTCAATTATCTTGATCTTCAGTTATCTTAATCCTGCCTGATAGAAGAAGAAATAAATGCTCTATAAGGGAAGTGGACACAGCTCTGAATGTGTCTGGATCAGAAGCCCACCAGCGTTCATTTCCGGGACCAAATCCAGTTCCGAATGCTCCAGGTCACTGACCGTTAAATGCTGAGGAGTTACACCTTTCTCATCCCAAACTAGTTAAAGAAAAAGCAGGGTTCCAAAATCATTCTTTACTTCTTTTTTTTCCAACTTGAAAATACCACTAAAAGCAGGTTATCATGTTAAATTTTATAATATGAAAAACTTCCTTTTCTCACACCCTGTCTCACTTCACTTTCAAAATGCCTCCCTATGTGTTCTCAAGTCCCCTTCCTGGGTTTTACATTATGTCTGAACTTCTAGCTAATTACGGTATTGGGTACCCTGGGTAGGCTATTTTGCTTCATTGTGCTACAATTATATTGCAGAACCAATTTAACTATGTCAATTCAGTTTCCCACATAAATACTGTTGACAGCAACTGATACAGCTGCTCAGAGGCTGTAGAAATGGGCAAAGTCCCAGTGGGGGTATTAATTTTTTTTCCTTTTGCTTAAATGAGTTAGCTTATTTCCTTTTCTCTTCTGCCTATTTTTTTACCTTCTGTTTAGAATTCAGTAGTACTGAACCATCATCATTTTAATAACCAGGCCTAGAAACAATGGGACCCATTCAAATGAAATGATATTTTTTCTGAAGAACAGGCAACACATCCATATTTAACTGTCCTCAACACTTTCGTATCTCAGAAATTGCACAAACTTCTATAAAGTCCTCAGTTCTTGGTTTTGTTTATTTACTTGAGATAAATATATTGTCATCTCATCTACGTATGAGGGACAAAGTTCAACAAGCAGTTTTACACAGACCATAGACATGACAACTGAGCTTCCCCAGACTCTCTAAAGGCCAATTTATTTTGAAGGAATTTACAAGAATAATTTTGCTATCTATTCAAGTAATAATTTATGTAATGTTTAAAAAGTTATATTCAAGTAATTTCTATTTATATATAAAGATAAATATAACAATAAAAATATATTTAGAGTTGCACAGCATCATACACATTGCTTCATGAAAAAGGGGCCATTTATAAACCCAAATGTTGTGTTCAGGTCCGCAGAGAGCAAACCTGCACCCCTATTACAGGAAACGCTGGGTCTGTCTCCTTTGATCTCAGAAGCTCTTCTGGAATTTATGTAACAGGGCTTAGACATGATCAATAACCCAAGCAGGACTTAAAATCTTGTGTTCAAAATATATCATTAATCTGAATGTCTGCATATTCCTTTAATAAACTTTTCTATACTTTAGATGAAGCCTCAGTATCAAAACCCAGAAAGCATTCATTCACCAACACCCGCCAAGTGCCAGCAGCCGCGGATTAGCAGCTTAATGTGCAAAGGTGCTGAAAGCCGGCTTGCTCCTCTCTGATTCACGGAAGGGGCCAGCCTAGGGTAACTCAAGGTCTGAGGGAAGGGATTCAATTTGTTTTATTCATATCTTCGCTATACTCCTAATGATTACTCTTGCAACTTTAAGAAATGTTTAAAGTTTCTTTCCGCTTCATTTTAGCACCTACTTGAAAGAAGTCAGTTTTTACCTTCCAGATATGCAGGCCAGTGCTGCCACTAGATTGATACATTGTCACTTGCCTTTTTTAACACTACACAGAGACAAAACAGAGACTCATTCTAAACCACAGAAGTAAATGTTTTGCAGCAATGAATAAATAAAAAATATATGAATTAGAATGACATGTTAACCTGGTTTAGAAAGTGTCTGTGGATAAGAAACGTAAACTGCAATATTGCTTGATTTCCAGAAATTCTACAAGTAGAAGATATGAAAGATTTAGGGAGTGAAAAACATCCTGGAGTCCAATCTTCTATCAAATATTCATCTTCAACATTGCTTACTAAGAACCCCCTATACATGAGAGAGACATATAGGAAGCAGGAATAAGACCATTTGTGATCATTTCAGATCCCATCTGAAAGGTCTGTACTTCTTTAAAACAGGCTATTAAAAACAAGAGTATAGAGCTTGGAAAAGCAAGCTATAGACAGAACCATTTTTTTCAATTCCAGGTGATGTTCAATATTCTATGAGCTTCAGGTGTGTAGATAGTAGTTAGACAATTATACGACTCACTAAGTGGCCCCCCTAATATATCAAGTACTCACCTATTATTGTACATAGTTATAATATTATTGACTATTTCCTGTGCCGTACTTTACATACCTGCGGCTATTTTTTTCACCACCAATTTGTACTTCTTAATCCCTTTACCTTTTCCACCTAGTCCCGGAACCCTTCTCTGGTCTGGCAACAATCAATTTGTTTTCTGTATCTATGAGTTTGTTTCAGTTTTGTTTATTTTATTTTTTTAGATTCCACATATAAGTAAAATCATGTGGTATTTGTCTTTCTCTATCTGACTTATTTCACTTAGCATAATACCCTCCAGGTCCATCCATGTTGGTGCAAATAGTAAGGTTTCATTCTTTTGTATGGCCAAATAAAATTTCACTGTATATATGTAGCATCTCTTCTTAATCCAATTGTCTATTGAAGAGCATTTAAGTTGCTTTCATATCTTCGCTATTATAAATAATGCTGCAGTGAACATAAGGGTGCATATATCCTTTAAAATCAGTGTTTTGGATTTTTCAGATAAATACTCAGCAGTGAAATTGGCTGGGTCATATGATAGTTCTATTTTTATTTTTTTGAGGAAACTCCAGACTGTTTTCCATAGTGGCTGCACCACCAATTTACCATCCCACCAACAGTACAGAAGGGTTCCCTTTTCTCCACATCCTTGCCAACACTTGTTATTTGCTGATTTATTCACAATAGACATTTTAACAGATGTGAGATGGTATCTCATTGTGGTTTTAATTTGCATTTCCCTGATTATTAGTGATATTGAGCATCTTTCCATATGTCTATTGGCCATCTATGTCCTATTTGGAGAAATGTCTATTCAGGTGTTCTGCCCATTTTTAAACCAGATTTGTTGTTTTCTTGGTGTTAAGTGGTATGAGTTATTTATAAATTTTGATATTAACCCCTTACTGGATATATCATTGGAAATTGCCTTCTCTTATTTACTAGGTTGTCTTTTCATTTTGTTAATGGTTTCCTTTACAGTGTAAAAATTTTTATTTTGATGTAGTTCTACTTATTTTTTTCCTTTGTTTCTTTTGCCCAAGGAAACATATCAAAAAATATATAGCGTTAAGAGCAATGTCAGTTTACTACCTATGTTTTATTCTAGGAGTTTTATGGTTTTAGACCTCACATTTAAGTCTTTAATCTATTTGAGTTTATTCTTGTGAATGGTATAAGAAAATAGTCATTTGTTTTTGTGCATGTATCTGTCTAGTTTCCCCAGCACCATTTATTGGAAAGACTGTCTTTACCCCCTTGCCTCCTTTGTTGTAGATTGATTACCCCATAAGTGTGGGTCTATTTCTGAGCTCTCTATACAGTCCCATTGATCTATGTGTTTGTTTTTATGCCAGTACCATGCTGTTTTGATTACTATGGCCTTGTAGTATAGTTTGATATCTGGTAGCATGATTCCTCCAAATTTGTTCTTTTTTCTCAAGACTGCTGTGGCTATCTTTTGGGTCTTTGGGGTTTCATATAAATTTTTGGATTATTTGTTCTAGTTCTGTGAAATATGTCATTGGTATTTTGATAAGAATTGCATTGAATCAACAAACTGCTTTGGGTAGTATGAACATTTTAACAATGTTAAATCTTCTTATCCATGAGCACAGTATATGCTTCCATTTATTTATATCTTCTTCAATTTCTTTCTTCAAGGTCTTGTAATTTTCCAAGTACAGGTCTTTTAGCTCCTTGGTAAAATTTATTCCTAGGGTTTTTTTTTAATTTTTATTTGTATTATTGTATTTTTATTACCAATTGAGTCCCTTTATATTCCCATTATTATTACCATTTAGTCCCCTTAAATTTCCCTTCCTCCCTCAAACACCACACTGTTGTCTATGTCCATCATGAGTTCTTTTTCCATTTCACTCACTCCTTCCACCCCCAACCTCCATCCCCCTTAGCTACCATCCTGCTCTCCATCTATGAGTCTGTCCCCATTTTGTTTGTTGGTTCAGTTTGTTCATTAGATTCCACATATGAGTGAAATCATATGGTATTTGTCTTTCTCTGACTGGCTTATTTCACTTAGTATAATGTTCTCCAGGTCCATCTGTCCCATCATGAAGGGTAAAATTTCTTTGCTTTTACCGCCAAGTAGTAATCCATTGTGTAAATGTCCCATAGTTGTTTATTAAAATATACTTTATTGATTATGCTATTACAGTTGTCCCATTATTTTCTCCCCTTTACTACTCTCCACCTTGTACCCCCATTCCCTCTAGCATTCCCCCCCTTAGTTCATGTCCATGGGTCATACATATAAGTTCTCTGGCTTCTCCATTTCCCATATTATTCTTAACCTTTCCCTGTCTATTTTGTACCTACCATTTATGCTTCTTATTCCCTGTACATTTTCCCCCATTCTCACCCCTCCCCCTCCCTGCTAATAACCCTCCATGTGATCTCTATTTCTGTGAATCTGTTACTGTTCCAGCTATTTGTTTAGCTCATTTTTGTTTTTGTTTTTTTAGGTTTGATTGTTGATAACTGTGTTTGTTGTTTTTTCACTATTTGTATTTTTTATTTTTTTTATCTTCTTTTTTCTTAGATAAGTCCCTTTAACATTTCATATACTAAGGGCTTGGTGATGATGAACTCCTTTAACTTGACCTTATCTGGGCAGCACTTTATCTACCCTTCCATTCTAAATGACAGTTTTGCTGGATAGAGTAATCTTGGTTGTAGGTCCTTGTCTTTCATGACTGTGAATACTTCTTTCCAGCCCCTTCCTGCCTTCAAGTTTTCTTTCGAGAAATCAGCTGATAGTCCTACGGGAACTCCTTTGTAGGTAATGGTTGGCTTTTCTTTGCTGATTTTAAGATTCTCTCCTTATATTTAACCTCTGCCCCTTCCACAGATCTGGATGAATCTTTCTTCTCTAATTCCCTGGTTGTCAGTCTTTTATAATACAGTACGATTTCTGGCAGTTCTGGTCATTTTTTGTTTTTAAATTTGTTGTTATCCTTCTTTTGGTTGTGCAAGGAGGCAAAGTGTATCTAACCATGCCTCCATCTTGGCCAGAAGTGTTTCCCCCCATAGTTGTTTTATCCACTCATCTACTGATGGACACTTGGGCTGCTTCCATATCTTAACAATTGTAAATAATGCAGCGATGTACATAGGGGTGTTTATGTTTTCTCAAATTAGTGTTTGGAGTTCCTTTGGATATATTCCCAGGATTGGGAATAGTAGGTAAGAAAAAAAAAAAAAGATCTGTTTTTAACTTTCTGAGGTATCTACAAACTACTTTCCACAGTGGCTGCAACAATCTGTATTTCCACCAACAGTGCAGAAGTGTTCCCCTTTCTCCACATCTTGACTAGTACTTGTTTTTTTGTTGATTTTTTATGATAGCCATTCTGACACGTGTGAGGTGAGATCTCATTGTGGGTTAATTTGCATTTCTCTGCTGATTAGCTGTGTTGAGCATCTTTTCATATGTTTATTGGTCATCTGTATGTCCTCTTTGGAGAAGTGTCTACTCAGGTCCTTTACCCATTTTTTAAATTGGGTTGTTTTTACAGTGTTGAGTTTTATAAGTTCTTATAAATTTTGGATATTAACCCCTTATTTGATGTATCAGTGAACATGTTCTCTCATTCTGTGGGTTGTCTTTTTATTTTGTTAATGGTTTCCATTGCTGTGCAAAAATCTTTTTAATTTTATGCAGTCCCGTTTGTTTATTTTTTCTTATATTTCCCTTGCCTGGGGAGATATATCTTAAAAAAATATATTGCTACGAGTGACATCTGAGATTTTGCTGCCTGTGTTTTCTTCTACAATTTTTACAGTTTTAGGTCTAACATTTAAGTCATTACTCCAATTTCTTCTTGTGTGCAGTGTAAGAAGGTGGTCTAGTTTCATTTTTCTGCATGTATCTGTCTAATATTGCCTATAGCATTTATTGAATAAACTATCTTAAGCCCATTGTATGTATTTGCTTTCTTTGTCAAATATATCTTTTAAGATTTTATTTATTTATTTATTTATTTATTTATTTATTTATTTATTTATTATAGAGGTGGAAAGGGAAGGAGAGAGGGAAAGAAACATCAGTGTTTGGTTGCTTCTTGTGTGCCCCGCACTGGGGACATGGCCTGCAACCCAGGCATGTGCCCTAGACTTGGAATCCAACCAGCAACCCTTTGATTCACAGGCCAGCATTGAACCACGGAGACACACCAGTGAGGTCTCTCTGTGGAATATTAATTGACTGTAAAGGTGTGGGTTTATATCTGGGCTATTTTTTTTATGCAGTTGTAAATGAGATTGTTTGGGATTTTTAGTTTCCCTTTCTTATAGTTCTTTATTGTTGTATAAAAATGTAACTGATTTCTGAATAGTAAATTTGTTTTATGCTACTATACTGAATATGTTTATTAGTTTTAATAGTTTTTGGTGGAAACTTTAGGGTTCTCTGTATATAGTATCATAACATCTGCAAATAATGACAGTTTTACTTCTTCCTTTCCAATTCAAATTTCTTTTATTAAATTGTTTTGTCTCATTGCTATGGCTAGAACTTCAATACTATGTTGTTGTGTTCCTCATATCAAAGAAAATATTTCAGCTTTTTCAAAGTATGATGTTAACTCTAGGCAGACAAAACCAAGGAACTGTGTGTCTGATTCTTAACTAAGAAATCAATAGGATCATGTAATAAAACTCAAAAGGAAAAAAATCTCATCCCATAAAAGTCTGCAGTATATGATCATATGTCATCAGCTTATTATGTCACTGTCTTCCATATCACTAAGGGATCTTTTGTTTCATTAACTCTCTTTTAACAAATATTTGTTCCATACCTGAAGCTTAATAAGAGTTCAAGAAATTAGTAGATTAATATATGTTTTGGAGGTAAACTCTACAGGACTAAAATGAAGAATTAAAGTTGGGGGGAAGAGCAAGTAATGCAAAGTAATCAAGGATAACTTTTGGATTTTCTGTTGAGTAATTAAATGGAAAATGCTACCTTTTTTTTTAGATTAACTGCTCATAGATGAAATAAACTAGTCTTCTAAAAAGAGGCACTGCTTGAATTCTAAGGTCCTCATGGGACTAAGTTACCAAGAATAACATTGCAAAATTATACACTGAACTTTCTTCATTTTCCTTTTCAGAACTTCAAGCCCTCCAATCCAACTTCACAAAATGTGTGTGCTATAATCTTAATTTATATGGCAATGAGATAATGACTCTTCCCTTTTAATTTTGAGTTTAATGCAATTTGAAGGAAGGATTGATTATAGTGGATTTTAAGAGCAAACATATAGTAATGTTGTTTCTTTCTAGCTTGTTTCAAGTTTATTTAATCTATGTATATTTAATATAACATTAAATGTATTATAGAACATCTGAATGACTTTTGTTCAACCAAAAAATAAAAAATATTGTTGTCTCCATATAGCAGCTTCTATTTTAGCTATACAGCCTCATTATGGAGTTGATATCACAGTACTGAGCACAAATGAATTCTCCTAATAAAAGGAATGATAACACTTTAAGAAATTCATCTTTCTTCTTGAGATCTCAAGATAATTTGAAAATAGGTATATAGCTCAGAAAGAAGAAAGCTCTTACCCACAGACACTAAAGCAGCAAGTAAGGATTCATGAAGTCTGAACAACATATACTACCAGAACACTTAGGCATCTCCTGAGCTTTTATTTTGAACCTCTTGCCACAGAAACTTGAAAAATAGATTTCTTTTTCATCTATGTCAGAAAAAGCAAGAAAGACCCTTATTAGTCTCTGTCCAATGATGTCAGAGATTATCTTTGCCCAAGTCAACCTCCACTGAATTTTCAATCTAAACAACATGTAACTACTACGTGATGAATGTACATGCTAATCAAAGTGCTTAATTTCCAAAAACAAGTTTTAACAGAAAGGAACCAATTGTTTCTCTTGTAAGAAAAAGAATTCCTGTTAATTGTCATGGGGCTGCATGTAAACCAGGTAGATCCAGAGGCCATATTTTCATTTTGGCTCCTCTACCTGTATTCCCCTACCACACCTACCAGCATGGACCCTCTATATTGTAAGGGTTCTGATGTTAGCCACTTGTTAAGGACAGCTCCCTCGATCTGGCAGTTCTTCCTTCTAGAAACAATGTTGTAGATGTTCACATGGCTGCTTTATTTTCTTTCATCAGATTTCAGCTCAGATGTTCTCTCCCCATAGAAACCTTTCCAGATCACCATGTTTCTCTGGTTACCAAAATTGATTAACAAATAAATATAATATTTCAATGGCTCAAATATAATAGGACATTTCCCTTTCACTGAATGGTCCAGGTAAGTCTTGTGGGTTGCCGCCAGGACAAGAGTCTTGTCCACACAATCTCCACACAATCATTCAGGGACTCAGGCTGACATTAGCTCTGCCATTTTTAGCATTTGACTTCCAAGATTGCTCTGGTCACTGATAATTGTTGTGACCTTCCACTCACAGGAAGAAACAAAAGGCATTAAAAGGTATATTAGGAAGGTTTATGGACCAGGCCTGGGAGTGGCATACTTCACTTAGAAAACTAACCCACATGGCCACTGCAATATTTAGTATGAAATTTTAACTTTAGAACTTTATTGTAGTTGGGCAACCATGTGACTTGCTATCATAGAAGAAAAGGAAAATAAACTTTGTTAAATAGCTAATGGTCTCTGCTACAGCATGTCAGTTTTAAGTCAAACCTATTAATTTTCTGTCTGTTCCATTAATATGTAAATTCTTTAAATCAAGATTTTTGTCTGTCTTGCTCACATCTATAACCACCTAATATATATTCAAACAATATTTGTTGACTGATTGATTCACTAGGCCAGTGTCTCTCCTATACCATGAGACCCAGATATTTGGTTGCCACACTCCCTGATGCCCAAGAGTCTACTTTCAGAAGTAAACGTGTTCATCTTCTCTTGCTTTGTGCCTTTTTGGAATTACCAAATGATGGTAAGAACAATTTCCAGCATGTATTTAGTAGCTGCCATGTGCCGTGCACTACACGAAATGTTTCATATGTAGTGTCTCAATTAATCCTCACAAGAACCTTAAGAGGTAGGTACTCTTATTAGTCTCATTTTACAAGTGAAGAAGGTGAGGTGTAGAAAGATTAATTTTCACAAAGTCCACAGTGAAAAGGTAACAGAATTGGTACTCAAGTCTTATTCTAGAACTCAGACTCCAGAGCCCAAATTCTTAACCATTGGGTTAAATGGCCTCTCAAAAACATTTATTCACTTAAAGCAGTAGTTCCCAACTGGGACAATCAGCAATGTCTGGAGACATTGTTCATTGGCATGACTCATGTAGGGGGTTATCAGCATCTAGTGGGTAGAGATTAGGGATGCTGCTAAAATATTCTACAATCACAGGACCTTCCCCCTCATCTCCCCACAACAGAGAATTGTTCAATTCAAAATGTCAACAGTGCCAAAGTTGAGAATCCCTGATATAGAGGGACATACTATTAGTCAATGACATGTTGCTAGGGACAAATCATAAGCAATTGCTTTCTTATTCTGATCTTCTCAAAGATTTTTTTCTCCACCTAAAAACCTGTTTCAAGATTGTTCTAGGATATGTTACTTACTTACTTTTTGTACACTTCAATTTCTAATTTTATCACTGAAAATTGTATTATCTTTTATAAGCTTGAGATATCTTTGCAACAGCTCACAAGTCCCTACTGTTTTATATTTTAACACCTTCCAATATCCTATCTTCTATGACACCTCTCTCTACAGGTTATCAACTTTGTAATGATCTTCCCTACACAGACCTAAACCTAATATTTACACAGCCCCCTCTTCCCTTATTAACCTACCAAGCATACTTACCTCCTTTGAAGCTACTGTATTCTCCTGAATCCTGCAAGGATTTAATGACCACCTAGTGTAAATCCCCTCTTATTAATAAATAAAAAAGAGCAAGTTAGCAGCAAAGCCAAGATGAAACACTAGGCCTCCTGACTTCTGGTTGACCATTATTGTTAAGATACCATATTGCCCAGTACCTGACAAAATGCCCATAGGCATTTACATTTGTTTGTATCAATGCTTTTGATCTAGCTAGAGCTAACAGTAAACTCAGAGAAGCCCACTAATTTGTAAATAAGGTGTTTGGTATAATTCACGGTATATATTTGTGTATTTTCTCTGACAGTAAATATATTTTAATATATTACTTACAGAAATCAAAACTGGTGATTTTTACATATCAGATTGCCTATTTGGTGGCTTCACTGTCAACAATATGGATCTGACCTGTCTAAACTGTAAATAGAATATTTTATATTAAAGATAGTAGTAATGACTAAGCTTGGTAATCAGAGAACATGAAGAAACTCTAGCATCTAGAGGAAGGAACAGCAGGAATTCTTACATCTACTCTGACCTGCTACCCAGCTTCAACTTTCACTTAAACTGATTCTAGGAGGGAAATGATAGGATGGAGGCAAGAGATGAGTACTGAGGATGATAGAAGGAAAAACACAGCAGATGGGAAGATTGTCTTAGAGGGAAATCAATCTAAGCAAATGGCCCCAAAATGTGAACTGACCACCACCAAACCCAAGGCTTCCAGGTGTTTTCTTTTTCCTCACTGCGGAGACAAGATTGTCAGGATGTCAAGCACCTGATGGAACTCCGCCGCACTGTGCTGTGAATTCCAAGGCTATGTGTGTCATTCTGTCCATATGTTTCCAATTTAACATGCTTTTTCTCTCCAGATAGCTTTACAAATAGCTGAGCACACTTAATGTGGTGACCCAACCAGGAAGTATGTGTCAGACTGCTAACTCTGGAGTTCCTTTCAAATGATTGCCTGGACAGGCAAAACATGACCAGCAGCTATTCCCTGCCAGAGATTTCTGTGGCAGTGAGTTGTCTCATCTGGGTATGAACTTTCTTATGACCTTGGCTGCTGTTGCACTACAATTATCTTAGACCTGCAGGTAAAATCTAGGCACTTTCATGAATGTGGAATTTTTATGGAAATGAACATTAAATATGGAATGTAAGCTTTTGTAGAATAATGAAGAAGCAACAGATGTGAAGGAGCGAGAAGGGAAAAACAAGAGGAACCAGATGGTTGACACCCTTATGAAAAATGAGTATGTGATACACAATTGCCCTCTTGGTAGAAATAGAAATGCTGTAGCCTTAAGGAGAATTTAGTACCCAGTTTAATCTTTTCATATTTCCCATTATTCCAGCTCCTTGGCACTTTACTACAATGATGACTCTGGAACTTTCACAATGCTGTGGTATCACATTTGTCACATGTGATACTACATGGAACACTGAACCACACCATTAAAGCACAGAATTAACCATGAATTCACATTAGATTGGAATGGTTGTTTGAGTCTGGCTATACTAAACACAAAGAAAAAAAGAAAAAAGCTCTTAAGATGTTCCTAACAAAAAGTAGTGGCAAATATAAGAATAAATGCATAAAGAGGCAGTTAGGTATAAATATATCCCATACAGGTGCAAACATTTCAATCCTATGTATAAATTAGCATTAAAAAGTCCACCTGTAATTAAATCCATATTTTCTAGCCCAAAATTTTGTAAGATATACCTCCACCAATATGTTCAAATGCATATGCATTACAGATATAAAATCATGAGACAAAAATTCCATGTGTACAGTACATAATTTAAGATATGATTTCTTTTTACTGTAAGGCCATTCAGTGCTGTTTATCATAACGCAGGCTAAGAGACATTACATCTCGTGTCTATCGTCAGAGTTCTCAGAAACATCTGACGTGCACGAAAGTCCCTTAGAGACCTAAATAAAAAGTAAGTGAAAGGCGAAATAAAACATAAGAAATGAAGGCAAATTAGATTTAAGACACTTGTGATATTTTTCCCAAGCCAGTTTATTTAATGTGAAGAGAGAACTATAAAATGTTTGTTAAAAGGAAGAAATGTAAGTAGTGAGGGGAGAAGTGAATTTTACTTCAACTCTAACTGGTCCAAGGCCAAAGGACATGATGAGGTATTAATTTGTATGACAGTTCTAGTGAAGAGACTATTGACTCATTGGTATTTCCAGGTTATCAAGGAATATCTAACTACAACTAGTTTATTTTCTGTAAAATGAATGTAAATAACATTTACCACCTGTTTTAGTGAATGTTATACTAAGGTTATTAAAACATTTAAAAACTCTTTGAAGATAAATGCCAGAAATGATATGGGATTTATGATACTACTATACCTGTCTAAAACTTGTCAGCTCTTTTGAATGTGTAAAATCAGTGGAAGACTTCCAGAATTGCATCTTTAAACAGAGATTCAAATAAAGCACCTCAACCTTGGCAGTGTATTATATTTGCATGTGCAAGTAATTAGAGTATATTTTTAAAGCAGTATTCCCTTGTGCAAGTCTTTGTTCCCCATTACACTGAAGTGTTCTTAAAGAAATGTCCTTGTCTTATATCATCCAAAATTCAGCACAATAACTGAGACAGAATTCATATCTAGTGTATGTAAAATTGATGTGTAAATAAGAGAAGAAAAGGAGAGAAAAAAAAGTGAGTCAATTAAGTGTCACCAAACAAACTGCCTTAAAAATAAAGTGACTTTGGCTATTGCAAGTAGCGTTTTAAAGACCAACTCTTCCAACAAGAACAACTATAAAAACCTCAAGATAATCCAGCTCTTTGAAGGATTTGGATATCAACACCTGTAGCCAGGATTTAAAATGACAAGGACCTAAAGAAAAGAGAAATATATTGAAGTGAACCCACAATTACCTGTTTCTTGTTCCCAAAGTTCATTTGCAGATTTCTAAGAAGAAGATGGAAAGAAGCCAAGAAGACATAAGTCAGACTGAAGAAGCAAAGAGGTATTAAAGCTGATCAGAGTTTTTAGGTAGTCTCATGATACCGGAGAGACAAAAATTTTTACCAAAGGGGAGGAACCTTAGTGAAAAAAAACATGGGCTTTCCATTAATGCTCCCCAAGGGCTACAATCTAGGGACAAAGGCAAACTAGGAAGCTCTAAGGTGTGCTCTCCTGCATGCACCTTTCCCTTCCCCCTCGCCTTCCCCCCACAGGCACGCATCTACTAAAATCTAAGGGACCCCACAAGACTTGCAACCAAGGGCTCAATAGGCAGCAACAACTCATCCTAGGTGAACCCCCTGAACCAATCCCCGATGCCCTATTTTCTCTGACTCTCCAGTTAGCAGCCCTACCTCGGCTCACTTCTTTACCAAAACATTTCCAAAGAGTCAAAGCAGCCCTGCCTAGTCCCTCTCCTACTGCTTATTGTATCCTAGGCCCTTTCTTATTTCTCTGTACCCAGCTTTAATAAATACACTCTCAAAATCAAAGAGAGAGAGAGAGAGAGAGAGAGAGAGAGAGAGAGAGAGAGAGAGAGAGAGAGAGAGAAAGAAAGAAAGAAAGAAAGAAAGAAAGAAAGAAAGAAAGAAAGAAAGAAAGAAAGAAAGAAAGAAAGAAAGAAAG
>CM052538.1:74838145-74959681 GCA_028533065.1 Trachops cirrhosus | reverse complement strand
TTTTTAGTGAATGTACAAAGTATTCAATCAAAAATTGACAGGTATGCCAGAAGATGGGACTAAATGACTGAAACCCAAAAGATGCAATAAGAAATAGAAACAGACTCACAAATGACTCAAACAATAGTGTTATCAGATAAAAACTTTTAAAACGCTTTATTTAATATGCTTATGAAATTAAATGACAACATGATGCATTTAAGCTAGGGATTAAAATATGTAAAAAAAATCAAACTAAAATTTAGAATTGATATAACAATAACTAAGAATAAGAACTCAGTATAGCACCTTGGCCAGGTGACTCAGCTGGTTGGAGCATCATCCCATACACCAAAAGTTCACATGTTTGATTCCTGGTCAGGGCACATACCTAGGTTGTAGGTTCTATCCCAGGTCAGGGCAGGTATAGGAGGCAGTCAGGCAATGTTTCGCTTTCATATCAGTGTTTCTCTTTCTCTTTCTCTTTCTCTTCCTCTCTCTCAAATCAGTAAACACAACCTCAGGTAAGGATAATAAAAAATGCAACATCTACACACTATAGAGAGGAGTAGTAGTGAAATGGAATCAAGTCAGTAAAATTATCCTTATGAGAACAAAGCGATAGAAAAAAGAATATAAAACACAGATAGTAAGAAACATGTTGGACATGGTGAAAAGGTCTAATATATATATATATAATACACACATACACATACATACACACACACTTGTACACATATAATTTAAATCATAAAGGAAAACTAGAAAGAGAAAAAAGGAAGAAGGCTTATTTGAAAGGTACTGCCCAAGAATTTTATAAAACTGATCAAAGACGTTAAGTGACAGAATTTAAAAGCTCTATAAATCCAAAACAAAATGAATACAAATAAAACATCTAGATACACTTCTGAAAACCAAAGATAAAAGAAAAAATCTTAAAAGCAGTTAGAGACAAAAAAATTTCAATAAGCAAAAATAAGATTACTGACTGACTGATAGGAATGAAATGAGAAGACAATGGAAAGATGTTTTCAAACTTCTAAATCCAGATAATTTGTAACCAGAATTCCTTACCTAGAAATATATCTCAAAATTCAAGCACAAATAAAGATTACGTCAAACCAACAAAAGCAGAGAAAATGTATTGTCAATACATTCATGCCAAATACATATATATACACACACATACATGCATACATACATACATACTAAAAGTTCTTCAGGCAAGAGAGAGTGATTCTCAATATACAGAAATGAATGAAGTGCATTAGAATGAGTAAATATATATAAAATATAAAAGAATTATTCTGTAAAACATTACAGATTGTCTTATGATATTTAAAATATATATATAGAATTAAAATATGTGACTGGATTAGCAAAAAGGCTAAAAGGGATAAGGCATGTCTACAATTGCTTCATTGTCTAGAAGGTGAAAAGGCTGCAGGTCATTGTAAAAGAACTAGTCCCTAGCAGACTCTACTATCTTAGCAGGCTCCACTGAGCAAAGGAGTCATATGCAATATCTACAATACATTGGCAAACTATGGCTAAGAGCCAAATCCAACTAACCTCTTATTTTTGTATATTCTGAAGGTTAGAATGGTTTTACGTCCTTAAACAAAAACAAATAGAATGTTAGTAAGAGTGTTTTGCAATATGTCATATATTACTCTAGATCTTTGCATTTATTAGTTCATTTAATCTTTATATCAACCCCACAATGTAAGTACTATTGCTCAGTATGTAGATGAGGAAATTGAAGCTTCTAGATAGGTTGACCAAACAGTTAAGAAGCACACAGCTAATGATGAATTCTTCTGACAAGTATACTCAGAGATTCCTGTTCCAGAGGCTGTGCTCTTAACCAAATTTATCCAAAACTAGGAGAACACTATATAGGTGCCTAGAGAGAAACACAGACAGCACATTCTGATGCATTTTCAGGAGGGAATCTTGCTATGTTGGAGAAACAAGGAGAGGAGACCACATGTCTACCTTGACGATAGGGAACACTAAATGTGAATTCCAAAAAAGTAAAATGTTTCCCCCCAAGAAAGAATTCAATTATTCTTATCAGTAGACTTGTATTACAGCAATCTTTATTCAATTACTTTTATTATATTTTCAATTTTTTCAATAACAAATTTATAGAAATTTATGTTGTCTCTTATTACATGAGTATCTGCATAGTATCTTTGACTTTGCCTCTTGGCCTGCAAAACCTAAAGTATTTACTATCTGATCCTTTACAGAGAAAGACTGTCTGCCGATCTGTGTTTTGGAGTGACCCCAAAAAAGGTGACAAGAGAATGTATAGCTAAGAGATGGGCAAAGTCAATCTAAAGGAAGTCAAGAAAAGAACAAAAAGGAATAAAAATAGGTGGAACAAAGAGAAACAAATATGGAGATAGTAGATTTAGACCCAAACATAAGAGTAGTTAAATTAAATGTAAAATAGATTTAAATCTAATTAAAACGCAAAGATTGTCTAACTAAATAAAAATAATACTCAACTATAATCTTACAAAAGAGACATATAAAATGTGAGAATACAGAAAAGGTGAAATTAAAAAGATGGAGAGATCCTGTCATGCACAGAATAAACAAAGCAAAGACGTGTGGCCACAAAAATACTAAAGTAGATATTAAAGGAAGAAACCTTAATATAGACAGAAATTGGGGAAAATTACAAAAGTATTGAATAAGCACAAGAGAAAATATACAAATGACCAAAAACATGAATGATATTCCACCTCGCTAGTATGATAACAAATGAACTCACAATAATATACACCCCAATACACCACCAAAATAGCCAGAATTTAAGGAAAACAATAAAAAGTTAAGTAACTGGAACTCTCATGTACTACTGGTAGGGATGTGAAAAAGGTATACCACTTTGGAAAACTATCAAGCAATATCTCTTAAAACTGGATGTATACATTCCCCAAGATCAGCAATTCTACTCCTAGGTGTATACTTTCAAAGTTGTATACATGTGCTCACCATACATATGTATAGAACTGACCATGGGAGCATTTTGAAAAAGAGTCAAAAACTGGAAACAACTGTCTCTCAGTAGTGTTATATAGATAAATAAACACACTATATAATGGAATACTATACATCAGTGAGAATTAAATAAGTTATTGCTATACACAACAATATGGATGAGTCTAAACACATAATGTTGGGTGATGGAAATAATACACAAAAGAATTATTGTATTAATCCATCTATATAAAGTTCAAAAACTGACAAATAAAACACATGGTAATAGAAATTAGAATAGTGATTACATTTGTAGGAAATAAGGACAGGTGACACACAAAAAGGGCTTCTAGAATCCTTGTAATATTCTATTTCTTGATCAGAATAGAGTGCAAATTACTGTGCAATTTCTTTCTTCAAATGCCATTTTAATCCCATTGCAAATCCCTGTGCCTCCTACTTCCATATCAAATCAATTTGAAACTCCTAAGTGATGTAGTTAGGCCTTCCATCAGGAGACAATTCTTAACTATGCAAACCCATGACTCCACCACGCCAACCAAGATTTGCCAGCCTCTGTCCTCTCCACACTCAGAATCTTTCTGCACATTGTTTCTGCCTGCTTCAAATGTCTCTTTAACTTTTTTCCTATCAAAAACCTTTATAAAGGCTTAGAATTTCTGTGAAAGCTGCTTTGACAATCCCAGTCTACAAACGTTTTCCTTGCTCTGTTTCCATGGTGCCTAAAATCACAACTGTTCCCACATCATTACATTCTTTCATATGTGTTACATTAGAAATACTCTCCAATTGAATATTTGTATGTCCTGTCTCCCCAAGAAAAGTGTAAGTTCATTTGGTTCCAAGAAGTTTCATTCAATGCCTGCATTCATCAGAGTTTCAATGCTTAGGTAGAGAAAGCAATGAATTATTGGTACAGATAAAAGAAAAACTGATTTAAGGGCACTGTCTTTCTATTAATTATATATATATATATATATATATATATATATATATATATTTTTTTTTTTTTTTTTTTTACCTAGCTGTAAAATGAGTAGGATTTGAGTTCATTGGCAACATGACCCACCTAATGGTTGCTTCTTATCCACATAATATGCCATCTCTCTCTTCCTCAAGACAGGTAATAAAGGAGAGATGGATAGATAGATAGATAGATAGATAGATAGATAGATATGGAAATATGGATGGATCAATAGAAAGACAGATAGAATAAGGGGACAGAAAGCTCTATAATCTAACTTATTACAAAAAATTAATTATAATTCTTTTCTATTTTAAAGAAGAAACTTTAAAAATTATACTAGTTAAGTGAGCAAAGAATGAAAGAAGTTGGAAAAATCAAAAACAATTTCTAATATCTTCTGATATATTAACTGTGATTTAACCATCCATTCTTCATTGTACCAGAAAGCACTTATTAAATACATACTACCTTACATTCATATATTAACTGTAATTTTAAAGTTTCATATCCACTACCTCACTTGTTTACACTCATTTATTTGTCACCTCTCTTTATTGTAAGCATTTAGAAAGTAGGATCATCTAAATGTTTTGTCATAATAAAAATATCAGCTAAAATTTATTGACTATTATTATTTTAAATGTCCTTTGTGTGTTACCTCATTAAGCCCTCACAAAAAAATCTTTGAGAATTATTATTATCCTTAGTGTACAGGTTGTGGAGGTCACACATCAAATTGGTGAGAACAGACTATAAAGCTGGAATTTTGCATCCTGACCCAGAACTGCACTAAGAAAAAATAATGTTATCCTCATCGCTGAGTAAAAGAAACAAACATAAAGGTGAAAGAATATTTTTTTAAATAATAGAATATGAGCAAAGAACATCAAACTTAAACACAGAGTGTTCTGACTTCTGACCCATAACCAAGACTCTTTCACCTTAAAATTATAAGCTATAATACCATTTTCTTTTTTAAATTTATTTATTGATTTATAGAGAGAGAAAAAAAGGAAGAAAGTGAGAGAGAGAGAGAAAGAGAGAGAAAGATTTATTTGTTGATCCACTTAGCCATGCATTCATTGGTTGTTTCTCATATGTGCCCTGACCCGGGGATCAAACTCACAACTTTGGCATGTCAGGATGACACTCTAACCAACTGAGCTACCCGGCCAGGGCCTCAGATGTCATTTTCAAACTGTACAGACTCTATGGAGAGCACTTTGGAAACAGTGGTTAAAAATTTTTAAGCACATATCCTAATCTAGCTGTTTTACTTACAGAAATTTATCCTACAGATAAGTGTACACAGATAAAAAAATACACTACAAGAATATTCATTATTGCATTTTTGTAACTTATTTGCCCTATCAATTGCTAACTCTTTAAATAAATCTATTACCGTCATAAAATGTAATGGAAAATAACATAATAGTTCAATAGGAACTGATAAGAAATGATCTCAAAACGTGGTAAAGGAGAGACATGAAGAGACAGAACAAAACAAGTTCTCATTTCTGTTCCCTAACAAAAGGAACATGTGCACGCATGTAGATTTTCAGACACATATTAAAAGAACTGGCTACAGCGGTTGCCTCTGGAGAAAAGGGAAAATGACTTAAGCATCAGTGTAGGAAGAAAAGCATTTTTCACAAGATTATCTTCAACATATTTAAAATTTAGTATCAATGTATGTATTAGTATAGAAGTATATTAATAAAATATTTTAAATTTAAAATTAATAATGACTTTTATGCCTGCTTTTGCAAACTGTGCAGTATGAGTGGAGCTTCTAAATGAGAGTAACAACAATGAATTTTAACACTCACACATTCTGAACCTTGAGAAGTGAGAAAATCAAACAATAGTAAGTTAAAGAAAACAAAATGTTTACTTGTACTAAATAGGATTGCCCTTAATTTAACAACATAAGTAAATGGTGTCTGGTGCAGAATTAGGCCTGCTAGGTTTCTTCCCAAACTGAATGCAATGGATTCTTTTCAACAGTTTCTTAGTCTCCCCCATCATCTCTCTCTCTCTCTCTCTTTCTCTTTCCTCTTTCTCTCTCCTCTCATTTACCATTTAACCTTTGATGAGTGTGGTAAACCCTCAATTAATTCAAAAGATGGCAGTAAGTCAGCCAAATGAAATGAAAACACCTTTGTTCTGTATATTCCTTACTGCAGATACATAAACATAGGTCAATTTCTTCAAAACTGATTTTTTCTAAGAAATAATCCACAAAGACAAATGCTGACTGATGGCAATTGATGACTATAATAAAAAAAAATGCCACCATTGCTTAGCCTTTGTACCTGGGAAGCCTATTTTGATTATTTGTCTTGAAACAGGCTTAATTATTTAGCTACAGGAAGGGGAAAGGGAATAGCTCTGTTTCCAATATTCATGAGAAAGCCTCAATTTTGGAGAAAAGATAAATTTGGATATGCTGAAATGGCATTCTCTCCCTGCTGAAATGTTCCGGAGACACTCTGCAGGCCTGGGCTGCTGCTCTGCTGCTTCCTCCTCCCGCTCTCCCCTTGACACAAGGCATTGATTATTTAGAAGATAAATCTAAACCACATAATTTGGAACAAATCATACATAGAAATATCCCCCACCCATGGGCTCACAAAAGAAGGAACCTCTCTCCACCAGAGATCTGCTTATTTTTGAAATTAACACAGTGTAGGAAATCCTTCTTACGTGTTTTTGCTTGAAGGCTCAGAATTTAATCAGATGTCTCTGACAGAGAAAGATGGCAGTTTATCTCCCTAAGCAAAGGAAACTAAGAACTTATTAGTAATATGGCTACGTTAACAAGTTTGATGGTAAGGATTTCTGCAAGGCTTGTTTGCCAGCGATTGCCCCATAAACAGGCCCCAAAACAAGAGGGATTCAACTTGCAGAACAGAACTCCTTCAAGTCTGTTACCTGCAGTAGTGATCAGTCACTTCCGTGGGTCAGACTGATGATAGCAAAACCTTATTCAGTTTACCCAGGGCAAGAGCTGGAAGCAGTTCTCAAAGATTAGTTCCCCTCACTGATTCACTCCTATTTTCCTTCCATTCAAATGCACCTCAGGCTCCTTTATTCCTGTAACTCAGCAGGGACTGCCCCTCTAGCTATAATGTCCCCTCCCCCCATTTCCAATGTGTCCTGGTTCAATTTTCTAAGTCTGCAAATTTGCCCCTCTCATAAAGATCTGGATTCTTTCCAACCCTCATACTACCTTTGTGTCCGTGGTTGAGATTCCCCTCTACTTATCCCAGATTATGACCTCTCTTGCCTAATTGCCTGGTCATGAAAGTCATTCATTTGTTCATTAATTCAATAAGTATTCATTACCCACAATATGTCAAGTACTGTTCCAAATACTGTTGACTTGAGAAACACCCAAACCTGTAGAGAATTTCTTTGAATTTATTTCAGCCAAATGAGGACAAATGCTCCAGAGAGTAACAGTTTTGCAGTTTCTTTTACACATTTGAAATTAAGAACAGAACAGAAGGAAGATTACATGGAAGTGGGAAAAAGCAAGGTAGAGATTGAAATACAAGACAGTTAACAAGATTATGCGCTCACTTGAGGGTGCTTATGGTTTATTTCAAAGTTATGTTAACCTAGATGCACAGAAACAATGAACAGGGATTGCTGAAGGCAAAGATAAACCTCTTACCAAAGAAATTATATGCCTGCGGTGTGACTACCCACCAGGACCTGCCCCATTAGAAATGTATGGTTGGTCACTCTGGGAGGTCACTTCCATAGAATCCTCCTTTTTTGTTCACAATACAAGACTACAACAGTCAACAAGGCAGATTTTTAAAATGACCAATGAAAGTGTAGATAGCAATAGTAATCTTAATAATAACTGTCTTCCACGTGGATCCAACAGTAGGGGTGAAAAAGTTGTTTCTCACAGACACCCTAATGAATAAACTAACTTTAGATACTACAAAATAAGTGAATTAAAGTATTTCTTATTGTTTGTACAAATACTTGGGGCTAAATAGTATAAGTAAACAAATAAGTGGTATTTTTTTCATTAGTGATAGAATCAATGCTAAAATGCTTTCAGAAAAGATCTTCAGGTTACTACCATCATTTGAACTTAGGGCTTGCTAGATGACTGTTCCTGTAATAAAATGTAATACCACCCTCACCTTTTACTATATTTATTTACATTCATCTCCAGATAAAAATTATACCTAGAAGTAATTTCTCATCAGTAATAAGAGACCAGGGGTAATTTTTAGCTGTGACACATCTCTGAATATAGCAGTGGAAATAAGGTGCTGATATTTTAATAATTGAATCATGACAGTCAAACAGCCAACCCCTCCAATCTTGTCCTCGATTCAAGAGTTTAAACATAATCTTTGTTTAGAAAAAAAGTGGCCAAAGATTGTATTTACTACATGTTTACAGTATAGTCTTCTGGAATGATATTAAGTGAAATGTCTTTGAAAATACTAGATAGCATGACTGTTCCTGCTCAGTATTAAAGAGCAAAGAGGCACAAGAATTTGTCTTATCATTCTTCCATGTACTGGAAGCCCAAGGTGACAGGCTGAACTGGAGAAGGGGGCCCACTGTCCAGACCAACCCAGGTCAGCAGGGGGAGCCATGGAGTTTGATGAGAATGCTTGTGACATTGTTGGATGGTGTCTTGGTCCATTTGGGCTAGTATAGCAATGCCAGGTACTGGGTAGCCTGTGAAAAATAGAAATTTATCCCCACATCCTGGAGGTGAGAACTCTAAAATCAGGATGCCACCATGGTCAGGTAGGGCCTTCTTCTGTGTTCTCACATGGTAGAAGGGACGAAGTATCCATGTGCGGGTTTTTTTTATTTTTTTACAAGAACACTAATTTCATTCATAAGGGGACTCCACCCTTAACCACTTCCCAAAGGCTTCACCTATTAATACCACCACACTGAGTACTGGGATTTCAACATATGAATTTGGGGTTGAACACAAAATTCAGACCACAGTAGTTGGCTTGCTGAACATCCCTTCCCAACTCCTTAGGCCTTGCCATCTTCCCCATAAAAGACTGAAGGCTAAATGCTCATTTTCTCTACTTCCTTTACAACTAAGAGTAACCATGTGACAAGGCTGACCAGTAAGATATTCGAGAAAATTAAACCTGTTAAGAGTAGAAAAGAAAGCCTACCAGGAAAGACTTTGCTTTCATAATAAAGATATATGTGCTTCTTCACCCTCCTTCCTGTTTTGAAAGCAAAAATGATGCCCTGAGCCTTGAAAAGCACCAATGCTGTAGAGCTGAGAGGCCTGGACGCTAAGGGTAAAACCAAAGTGCCTGAGTCTTTATAGATGTCACCAGGCCACTGCCAGCATGAGGCTACTTTCCTCCAGGACAGCTTTCTTCCTGTGTGAGAATAAAATGGTATTTGCTTCAGCTCCAGTTAGCTTCATTTTTTTTTATATTTGCAGCCTGAAAGCTACTGACATAGTGCACGAACTTGTAAGTTGGGCAAATTCAAGTTAAAATGCAACCTCAAACATTTGATATCTCAGTGATCGCAGACAGAGTTTGTTTCCTCTCCTGGTCTTATTGGTCTTATTGTTTCCACTGACACCTCTCATGAATGGCAGACATGAACAATCTCTCCTTTAGAGTCGTCACTAGATTACGTGTCTTTTCACCAGAAAGCAATCAATTTTGTCCCGACTATCTTGTCCCATACTGACTTTCTAAAATGACAAAACAAAGACAAAACTCATGACAGGAGAAAGATGCAACTAATATTTCATAAAGGTCATTTTACACTTGGAATGATGTAGATGAGAAAGTATGGGAAAAAGTGAATGCTTACAAAAGGGAAAAAATTAACTTACTCTTTTGCATGTTGATGTACGCCCTACTAGAACCCTTTAACATTTTACAGGTGGAGGCAAGAGGCCATTCAAATGCCAGTCCACAGAGAACTAGAGGAGTTACCCATAGTTCAACAACAGAGAAGTCATGTGAAGGCGAACGCCAATCTCTAGCAAAAAAAAAAAAATAAAGACTGAAAATGTACTTTAGGATTAAAGACTAAAACACCTAGAAAATGAGTTACAATATGTGAGGGAGATAAAGAACCCAAACTCCCAATAAATCTATTGTTTAAATCTTATTGATTACTGCACAGATTTTGAAAATCTTCATATGTGCTTCCATCAAGACACATACGCATGAGCACTGTGTAAGCAGGGAAAACAAAATGAAACAAAGCAAAACAAGATGAAAGGGAGACTGCCCAAAGCGTTGGCCAGGGAACGGGGTTTTACCAAATTAAAGCCAAGAGCATGAATAATTAAGAAGGTTAAGCATACATGTTTCCGGAGCAAAAAAATACAGGTACCCTTATCAGATTTCAAATGAGCAGAGACTATCTTCTAACTAAATTGTGAAAGCAAAAGGAAGAGAAAAAAATGCCCACTGTAAAACTTGAACGATACAAAGGAGAAGACCAACCAAGAAAATACTTCTGACACAGCTGGCTTCATGGGTTTGGGAAGGAATATTTAGTCCAGCTCCCTCATTTTGCTGATGGGAGTCCATGGATCAGAGACGGTGCAGAACAAAAGAGAGTAAAGTAAGCACACTCTGCACTTCTTCTCTGTCGCCTATCTCCCCCGGGGCTGAGTACATCCTCCCTCTCTGAGAGAAACTAGAAAATCTTCTAGAACATAGGAAAACACGGAAACAAACTTGCATCATACATAAAACTGATCGATTTTTTTATCCATTTATTCTTAGCCTATCTCAGTGAGGTGTAGAAAGAATATCTGTGACATTATAAGAATCTTTGTTAAAAATAATAATGGAAAGAAGAAAAGATAGGAGGGAGGCAGGGGCAAACTTTGCATCCAACCTCCATTAATTTCAGCCCTTCTGATTTCTTGCACTGCCCACCACGCACATCAATGACCATCCCAAATAGTTGTTTATTAAATGCTTAGTGAGACCCCTTCTGTACTCCCACCATGCAGGCGCATAGATATGAAGATGCAGAGAAAGGAAGAACTGGACCCAAGAGATGTGTGTGTGTGTGAGTGTGATTGTTTGTGTCTCTATAGGTGTCTTTTTATTTCCTGTTAGTCTCACAATCCAATTAAGTGAGAATTTATGTTGTGAAACCTAAAGGTCAGCCCAAACTTGATTATTTTGTACCCCTAGATGGTCTTATGTTCTACCACAAAGAGAGGACTAATAAAGGGCAGTGTCTTTTTTTCATTACTGAGGTACAATTGATGTACAATACAGTAAACATTAACTGTACTGCTAATAACTCATACAGTGAATATATCCATTACCCCCAAAAGTTTATTTTTACCTCTTTGAAATCCCTCGCTCCCCTTCTTCATACTCTGCCCTCATCCCACATCCACAACCACTGATTTCTTTTCTGTCATTGCAGATTACAGATTAGTTTGCATTTTCTAAAGTTTTTTTTAGATGGGGCCATACAACATGTGCCATTTCTGTCTGGCTTATTTCTCTCAGCATAACTATTTAAAGTTCATCCACGTTGTGTGTTTAACAATAGTGCACTCCTATTTGTTGCCGGGCCGTATTCCATTGCATGGACATAACACAATGTGTTTATTCAATCCTTTGTCACTGGACATTAGGGTTTTTTCCAAATGTTTTTGGTTACTACACATAAAGTTGCTATGAGCATTCATGTTAAATTTTGTATTGACTTATGTTTTCTGCTCTCTCAGATAAATATCTAAGGATATAATGAATAGATCACATGGTAACTATAAATTTGACTTTTTAGGACACTGCCAAATCACTGCAAAATGGTTTTACCATTTAAATTCCCAGCAACAGTATATGAGAGTTCTAGTTCCTCCACATCCTTGCTAACACTTGATATAATCAATAATCTAATTTGAGCCATTCTAATACATGAGTGATAATGTCACATTGTGTTTTAATTAAAGTTTTCTAGTGAGCATCATTTTATGTATTCACTTATCATCAGTCTATTTCTTTGGAGACATGTCTGTTCAAATATTCTTACAAAGATTTTATTGGGGCATAATTATTAAACTTTGAGTGTTCTTTACAAGGCCTTCTGGATACAAGGCCTTCACTAGATATGAAGTTTACAAACATTTTCTCATAGGATGTGAATTTTCTTTACTTTCTCTTAACAAATTCTTTAAAAGAAAATTTTTTTCTTTTAAAATGTTTTTATAATAAAAACAATCAAAAACTCATAGACACAGACAACAGTGGTTACCAGAGAGAAGGGGGTGGGGAATAGTAAAGAGTGAACAGAGAAAATATATGGTGATGGAACAAGATTCGAATTGGGGTGGTGGGCACACAGTGCAATGTACAGATGAGGTATCATAGAATTTTACATTTTGAAACATATACTATCCTATTAACCGACATCACTCTGATAAATTTAATTTAAAACAGAGGAGTTTAAAATTTGGGGGAGTTTATTTTTTTCTTTTATGGATTATATTTTTGTGTTCTATCTAAGAAATCTTTGCTTAACTCAAAGTTACAAATATTTTCTCCTATGTGTTCTACTGGAAAATCTATAGTTTTAGGTTGTGCATTTAGACATATGATTCATTTTAAGTTAATTAAGAATCTATTCCTGGCAGGTGCGGTGCAGTGGATTGAATGTTGGCTTGCAAACCAAAGGTTCACCAGTTTGATTCACGGTCAGGACACATCCCTGGGTTGCAGGCTAGGTCCCTGGTAGGGGGCACGTGAGAGGAAACTACACATTGATGTTTCTCTACCTCTCTCCCTCCCTTCCCCTCTCTCTAAATATAAATAAATAAAATCATTTTATAAGTGTTAAAAGAGTCTAAATTTTTGCATATGAATATCTAACTTTGTCAGCACCATTTGTTAATAAGGTCTGAGTGGACCACATTTAAGGTATCAGCAGGGCTGTGTTCCTTCAGGAGGCTCTAGAGGAGATTTTTTATCTAGTTTATCTAATTTATCTAGTTTATCTAATTTAGGTTGAACCCACCTAGACAATCCAGGATAATCTCTTCAGCTCAAAGTCAATTGATCATCAAAATGAATTCCATCTGCATCTTTAATTTTCTTTGCCAAGTAATGTAGTATACTCACAGGTTCTAGAGGTTAGGATGTGGACATCTTTGGGAGGGTGGGCATTATTTTGCCTATCACACATGAATCTACTGGAATTTACATTTTCCTATTCTAAAAACCTTTCTCCATTTTTTATGATAGATCTGCTGCCAATGCAAATTGTTTTGCCACTCCGCAGAGGCTAATTCTCATTCTTTACCAGTTAGCTTTGTCCTATGGCAGTTATATAAATGATATCTTGCTTTAATATCTGAAAGTCTATGTCAGTGTCATAATGTTTAAGAAACCATGCATTCAATCTAGAAATCTGTATATCTTTTCTATTTTTTAAGAAGCATCATTGAAATAGACATGAAACTATCATTCCTGAGTGAAAGCTAAGAAAGTCTCTGTTATAGTGATGTCATAAAATAGATTTCTTCATTGAATAGGTTGTCATATGCAATAATATCAATGTAATTCTCAATTCTAAGAATATTTGGTTGTGTAAAACCAAAATAATAATATAGCTATTATTTATTCAGTGCTTACTATGCATCAGGTATCTGTGAAACAGTCATTCGTTCCCTTGCTTAAGTCTCACAACAAACACTTTTGAAGCACGTATTGTTTTTCCCATTACAGAGGAAGCTGAGGTGCAGAGTTACAGGTACATTAAATAGTCTGCCAAAGACCACATCTTTAGGATATAGGTGCCTATACACTATTGCATATTTTTATAGCTGTGATACTACAGTGCTGTAATCATATACTATAGGGATTCACATGAAGATGGGCAGAGATAACATGAGGAGACCCCCAGAGACCAGAACTCTTGCTTTTGAGTTTGATCTCAAACCAGTCATTGACTTGCCCCTAATCTCGTTGTTTGTTCCTTTTTTACTTTGTGTTAATCAGTTTTAGCCTGGTTATGCTGCAGTAACAAATGAACCCAAAATATCTGTGGTTTTCAACAGCAAAGATTAACTTCTCAATTCTTGTTGTATGTACATCACTGAAATTTCCTCTCTGGAATAGGCTGAGCTCCTGGCAGGACAACAAAGAAGGAACCTGCAACAGTTATTAAAACTTCTGCTTGAAGGGAACATACATCCATTTTCACTTTTCTTTGGTCAAAGTAAGCCACAAGCCCAAGCTTAATGTCTGCCAAGCCGAGACGTATAATCTTCACACAGAAACAGGCAGTAAATATGGGGAACATTGGTAAAATCTACCACAAACCTCTTGCTTCATCCTTCCATTCCTCTGGTTTACTCCAACCCCTCCCATTCAACTTCTTTGTCCATTGGTTTCTCTAGCTCTCAGACTTACCCTCCATCTGTCCTTTGTCACGATGTACTACTTTCTCTTCTTCCCTGTCTTAGTGTTTGCCAGGTGCACATCTGCTAAATGAACCCCTTTCAGTTAGGTCTGGGGATTTTCCCCTATAAATGGCTCTAACAGAGCCCCAGTGTCCAGGGATCCACTTCTCTGGCATTAGTTTACATAGATATTTCCTGAATTTACTGAATGACTTGAGTCTGAATCTAAAAAAAGCCAAAACATTCCATACTTAACAATGAACAGCCTGAAGGAGGGATGAGGGCTCTCTACTACATGATAAAAATGTATTATAGTTACAAAAATATTAACCAAGAAGGATATTACTTCTTAGTCATAACTTCCACTTCTAATTTCTTGCACCTGCACATGCTTCAATTATTATGACATGTATGTGGAGTTACTAGATTACAACCTGTGCCCTTTATCTTTACATAAGAAATAGAATAATTGTTTTTGTATTCCTGAAATTTGTGTTGTTTATAAATTAATATTAAGGTTAGTAGTGGTGTGGGTCTGTATAATTTTTTGAAAATAATTTGTAACAATCTGCTTTGTTTATGATATACATATGAAACTGTTTTAAATTATATGTAAATTTTTCACCTCTAGAGCAGGAAAGGACTTAACTAATTATTCTGAAAAGGTTTGTATTCTGTCTTCAAAATTTACAACATTATCAATACCAATGAGACCCTTAAACATTTCCTTGGAATATGAGAAGTCAGTGTCTAGATACGAGATCTGTCTGGGAAATGTCTAGCCATTGTTAATGTAACAAGAATGGTTTGTGCAACATCAGTGTAGGGAGAGTGGACTGGAACGCACATGCGTGAACAATGATATCAGTGGGGGTGATAGATGCCATTGAGTGAGCGTGTGTACTGTGTGGCCATCGCATTCAAAATGCCTGACTGAGTAGATCAATGAATCTGCATCAAATTTTGTGTGAAACTTGAACATTCCTCTGCAGAAACTATTGAGATGATTCAAAAGACTGCAGCTATTGGCAGCTGGTGATTGACACCTTCATCACAACAATCGCCCACTCATACATCTTGTCTTATACAGAGTTTATTGGCAAAACATCAAGTCTCCCAGTTGATTCAGCCCCTCTATGACTTCTGACTTTTCCTAAAACTAAAATCACCTTTGAAAGGGAAGAGATTTTAGAGGATCGATGAAATTCAGGAAAATACAATGGAGCAACTAATGGAGATTGGGAGAACTGGGTGAGGTCCCAAGGTGTCTGCGTACTTTGAAGGAGACTGAGGAGTCATTGTCCTATGTACAAGGTTTCTTGTATCTTGTATCTTCTTCAATAAATGTCTCTAGTTTTCATAGTGTGTGGCTGGATACTTTCTGGACAGACTTTGCCCTTAGCATTAAAACTATATAACTCTCTCTCATTTAACAGTCACTCTGGAATACCCTTTAGTCACCCCAAATATAACATTAACATATCTGATTAAAGCAACTACTTTTAATCCATTTTGTCCTGTCCATCCTTCACTCCCCATTCCCACTCTCATGTCCACCACTGGCCTACTCTGTCTATAGTTCCCAGGTTGTTAAAATGTGTCCTCCCTCACCCAGGCACATGAAACAGAAACTTTGGAGTCATAATATCACCTCTCATCAACTCAATTATTAAGCCCTCTAACCTACACATGTTTCAAACCTATCAGTGTTCAAAGTTCACTATCTGTGCCCTGAACAGATCTCCAATTTCTTACTAAACCTTGGCATGATCTCCTTATTGGACTTGCTTTTGACCCTCAGCTGACATTGTGATACTTATGAAATGCAAATCTCATTGTATTACTTGACTGCTTACAATTTTTTATTGTAATATCTACCACTTACTAAGCCTACTGTGAAAATCATTGTAAGAATTTTTAATGTAACAGCTTCTTACACTCTCACAACTTCTAATGGAGATAACAATATTATCTACAATTTGATGTGAGAAAACTTATTTAGTAATTTACCCAAGTAATTTACTTGGTCACAGAACTAGTGTGAAACCTTGGATTCAAACTCAGACAGTATGTGTGACTCCTGAGTCCCTCCTCTTAACCACCACAAAGGCTTTTATTATTCTATTTATATTTATTCACTACACAGAGACCATGCCTTCTCTTCAGCTTCTGAATGTATTGCAAAGGCATCATGTTCTGTCAAGCTCACTCAGGCCCTGGTGCCTTTGTTTACACTGTTCTCTCTCCTTTGAGCACTTTTCCTTTTCTTTTCCTCCTGCTCACTTCTCCAGATTAAGTTAAAAAATACCAGCTCCTCCAGCAACTATTCCTAAGTGCTGCTCCTCTGTGTGCCTTTTGTAACTGGTGCCTATGATATCATTGTCATCCTGTCATGTTTCTGAAATAGAGGAAGTGCTTGTTAGTTTATTTGTGTAGGATGAAGATACTTTATAACAACTATTTCATTTGTATATTATAAGACTTTATTTTGTAAGCACACTAACAAGAGTGCTGGACACAAATGTGTTCAAGAAATGTTTTTAGAAATGGGAGGGGGTAGATGGGTGGATAGATATTCATTAGAGCTGCACTATTCAATATGGTAGCCACAAGCCACATGGGGCTATTAAGCACTTAAAATGTACTAGTCCAGAGAGAGCCAAGGTGGCCACAGAGTAGGCAGAAGGTACATTCACCTCCTCCCAAGACCATACTGGAATTACAATAAAATTATAGAAAAATCATCCTGAATAACCAACTGAAGATTAGCTGAAGAGAAATCTTATGATTAAAGGTTTACAGAAGAAGCCACACTGAGACTGGTAGAAAGGGCAGAGATACAAAAGAGCTAGCCTCGCTACCCAGGGTGGCAGCTGAGGTTCCAGAGGGATATCTCAGCTGTGGGGTTTCCCTCTGAAGAGCATGGAGTCTCAACCCAAGTCAGGCTCCCCAGCCCAGAACAACAGAGTTGAGATGAGGAATCCATATAACATCAGCTGTGAAAATCAGTGGGGATTCTGTCTTGACTTCGTCAAGACAAAAGTACACTAGAGACACAGGTGCCTTCTTAAAGGGCCAGTGCACAAAATTTCATTTGCAGCCACTCACCCTGGGCTCCAGTGGAGGGAGAGCAGAACAGACTAGAGGCATATGATGGGAGTCTTGGGTTTGTAGCTCTAGGGAGAGAGTTGAAGGGACAGACACCAGGATTTCTGTGCTGAATCACTCTCCCACACCAAAGAGGCCATTTTTGTGGGTGGAGCGCTCCCTTCCTATGGCATCAGCCTGGAAGAAAGCAATAGCCACAACCTCTGGACTCCCTCTCACCCCACCTTGTGGAGTATACGCCCTACTGCGGAGTCAGCTGACTTGACTGGGATTTAGAGGTCTAGGAAGAGTCGAGGATTTCAGTGTCTTTTTCAGTGTCTTCAGTGAATTTTGTGTCTTTGGGGTGGGGGCCATACCCCCACTTTCCTCTTGTGAGAAATCCTCTTAGCTTTATCCTCCAGACTCCCAGCACCCCACCTGCCTGAATCCTGGTGGCTCCACCCTGCCAATGGCCTGGCAATACCCAGAGCAAACTGAGCTGCATGGTTCTGAGACGAGGGCCACATCCCTCTCCTTCCCCAAAACCTGGCTAGCACAAAGAAGACAATCCACTAGCCCCATTCTCCCAACTCCCAGAGTGTCCACCCCGCTGTGCTCTAGCTCCTCCCAGCAGAATCTGGGACCGATTTAGTAGTGTGGCTCTAGAACAGAGGCCGTTTTTCTCTCACACTCCTAGGCAGTGCAGAACTCTCCCTTTACATAACCAAATCTTGGTCTATTTGACTCTGATAAACTCTCCTGGCCCCACTCTGAGGACTCCCTGAGACCCCACCCCCAAACAAAAGTCTGTGCACACCCAGTGGGCAGTAGTTAGACTTGTTGTACCTGAGAACACTTGATAAATGGCCCCAAGAAAAGAATGGATCTGTAGCATTCATCATTCTGCATTCCCACCAAGCGTGCATAATGGTTCCTTTTTATCCCACACTCTCACCAGCACTTGTTTGTTGATTTATAGATGGTAGCCATTCTGGCAGTTGTGAGAAGATACCTCATTGTATTGTAATTTGCATCTCTCTGATGATTAGAGATGCTGAGCATTTTTTCCTATGTTACTATTTTTACCTTTTTAATGTACCACTCAAAGGCTTAAAATTACATATGTGACTTGCATCATATTTCTATTTTACAATGCTGCCTTACAGCAGTAATTTTCAACCTTTTCCACCTCATGTGACACATAAACAAATTACTAAAATTCTCCAGCACACCAAAAAAATACATTTTTTGCAACCTGACAGAAGAAATAAGTATGATTTTGATTCATTCACACTGTACAGCTACTCTTGTGATGACTGTTGTCTTTTTTTTATCTGACAATCTAAAGGAAAAGAGGCCAGGGGCCCTGACTAAATATTCATGTATTTCACATTTTAAAAAATTGTGTGGCACACTGGTTTAAAATTGGTGCCTTAGAGAAATGGATTTAAAAGCCTAGTCAATGATGGTTAGCAATGCTGGTTTAGGCCACAAGGTGACTTTGGGGTAATATTGATCACTTTGCATGAGGTGCAGCTAGAAAGAAAATTCAAATATAAGAAGGCAGTAGAAAGCCATGCCTCTGGCAACAATCTAGTTAAGGCCTCTAGAGTGTTCCAGTAATAAAAGTTGGCATTTGTCAGGAAAACTACTCATTTCGGACATAGAAGAAGACAAAGCTAAGTTTATTGGAGACTGAGAGTCTGTAAGATAATTCATGAACAAAAGTAAAATAGGCACCCTGAGCCACGGAATGGAAGACTTGTGCATATTCTTTATTCCATGAGTCATACCAGTGGGAAGTTGAAATCCACAGGAAGCATGGATCAATCGGAGCTTAGTCCCAGTGAAGTGTAACTCAGAACACATCCCAGACACTCACACAGTCATGAGCCTGTGCCTACCACAGAGCCTGGCACACAGTAGGTGTTCAATTAATAATTGTGGGATGAGCAAATCAATGAATCAGCACCAAAAGAGGTCAACAAAGAGCAATAAGAACAATTGGGTTTCGTGCTGAACTATCATGGGTTAAATAAGAAATGCATTTAACCTCCTGAATCCTTTATTTCTGCTTCTTAGAAGGGCTGCTGTGTTGTGAGCCCAGTTGGAAAAGCATATCCTGACTCTAGTTACACTTGGGCAGAGGCGATTCAAGTGTTTAGATCTCTAATTCACTCTCTAAACTACTTTGTTGTTTTAAGTTAAGTTTGAGCTTTAAGTTAAGTTTTTCTTTTTGTTTGTTTGTTTTGCTTAGTGTTACTTCATTTATCTTTCAGATCCAAAACCTGAACTAAGATGTTTAATGGTCAGGGATCTGAACAGGAATTCTTTAATAAAACTTAACTTAGCTATCTTGAAATATCCAGGAACCAGGATGTAATCAATTAGTATGTTGAAGCATCGATATGGAAGTCTCAAAATCCATGCCTTTGAGACCATGCATTTAACTCATAGAAGGAAGTTTTATATTCAAGTTTATCTGCTAGTAAAAATTAAAATTAAAAGTACTGGTAATAGTTTTTGAGCACTTACTAGACATAGAAATTTATTCTGTGAAACAGGTATTATTATTTTCATTCCTATTCCACAGATGACATAACAGAGGATAGAAAAGATTAGATTCAAATTCATATGTGTCTGATCCCAAATGCAGCAATTAGCTGTGATACTGTGCTACTCTGTAGCAGATTAGCAGAACCACTGGACACACCAGCAGTGGACAGGAAGCGATAGCTATGACCTGATGAATAACGCATGGCCTTTAAGTCTGGTCAAGTAAACTTATAAACTTATCACTGCAATACAATGAGATTTATTGCTTCAATAGAGACATAAAGTGCAAATTCATAAAGCAGCCAATCCAAACCAAATTTGGGGACGGAGCAATGGCAGAAGTTGTTTCTTAGTAAATGTGGCACTTCGATCTGTGACTTGAGAGACAATTATTCAGGTAAGAAAGGTAAGAGTTATTCCAGGCAAACAAAAACACTGGCAAAAAAGTTCATTGCATATTCAAGAACTACAAAGGAGTAGAAATAATTGTGCAAGAAGTGAGGAAGTTAGAAAAAAGGCTGGAGAGATGGGCCAAAGTCAAGTTCTGGTGGCCTCACATATTAAACTACATATGATAGAATAAAGGAGCCACAGGAGCATTTAAAGAAAGTTACATGATTAGATTATATTTTTGAAAGATCATTGGTTTCAGTATGAGAAACAGAGAAAGAAGGGAAGACAAGAGGCATGGAGATTACGAAAGCAGTTGTAATCTTGGTGAGAAATTGAAGGGCTTAGTCAGAACTATGACAAAAGAGATGTAGAGATATTAGTGGATCTGAATGCTACCAAGCAGGTGAAATTCAAGGTTTAGTGCTTATTTGGATACAGGTGATGAACAAGAAAAAGGTGTCATGGATGATGCTAAGATTTTACTTCTGGTGTTGGGTACGTGGTGATATCAGTAACTAATATAAAGAACACAGTCTCAGAGTGGGAGCACTGGGTTCCATAGCTTACCTTCTGAATTTGAGGTACCTCAGTGGTATCCAAGAAGACCTGTGGTCAGTTAGATCAGTACTTCTGGAATACAGAAAATAGGTCTTGGCTAGAGATGCATAGATTAGGAGCTATTACAAAAACAGGAAATGTCTAATGATAATCCAAAGAAGTAAATTAATCAGAAAGGACCCCTTGTAAACCAAAGGATTCTTTCTCCAGAGGTTCTGGATGCACAAGAACAGGATCATTATAAACTGAATTATAATTTACAAAGTATTTATATAAATACTGATTCATTTGACTCAGTTCCTTGAGAAAAATAGTGTGCTGTCATTCTCACATTACAGATTTGAAAACTTAGATTCCATTTAGTTAAGAGACTTGCCAAAGGTCACCTAACTAATGGGTTATGGAGCCAAGTCCAAAACACAATTTTCAGACTCCAAGTTGGGGTCTCATTTCATTAAACCAAATTGTGATCGTTAATATTTGGTACAAATCCTAAGTCAGAAAGAGCACAAATTTTTACTTGAGTTGGTGGGGCTGAAACATGCAAATGAGCCTGTAATTTATCCACATCTAGCAAAATTTCAGTTTGGACACATCTAGATCAGTGTTGGAGACACCTGGCTAGACTTTCAACCTCTTCCACAAGCACCAACAATTAAAAGTGTGTCTGCAGTCAGTCTGCCTTTCAGTGAATAAGTCAGCCTGGAAAAAAGCCAAAATTATCAACCTTCCAGGCTCTGTGACATGAAAGCCTTCAGATTTTTTCTAACAAAGCCCATTTAAAGAATCTTGAGCCCTTGAGGCTGAAAACAAACGTGACATTCTGCTGCGTTCGATAATTATTTGCTTCTCAGCATTTGTTTGCCATTATTTTCTGTGGCCCCTTTGTAGGATTTGTGTTGAGATTTCCCATATTGACAGACCAAAATGAATTCATTGTAAATTCCTTTGGTGGATGATTAATACCTTTCTGAATAAATTTCAAAATAGGGAAGGATAAAGATAGGCTTAGAAAAAATAGAGAAGTTGCATTCAATTAGTCACATTTTTTTGTCCATATGAAATTGAAAGCACAGATTACTAAAGCAGAGCTGTCTCAGAAAAAAAAAAAAGCCAGAAGTATCCTTTTGATTGCCTGGACTTTTACTCAAGAGAATACAGATGTGACTAGCACAACATATCAAATGTATGAAGGGGAAACCCCCCCAATAAAATAGAATTTACTTATAAAAAATTGTATATTTATTTCTACATGTTTAAAATTCAGTTACCTTCAAAGTACTCTCCATTTGATTCAATACACCAATCAAGATGTTTTTCCACAGCTCAAAACGTTTTTTGAACTCATCGATCTCAATGCCTTTTCGTGCTTCTGCCATTTTTTGTTTCACCTCTTCCACATTTGCAAAACATTTCTTTTTGAGAGTTATTTTGACCTGGCAACACAAAAAAAAAGTTGTTTGAGTAGAGATCACGTGAATAGGAAGGGTGGGGCATGGGGGAAATGCCATTTTTGGTAAAAAATAAGCTGCTAAATACTCAGTGTAGTGTGGGCAGGTGTACTCATAAATCATCCATCATGAAATGGGCAAATGTGTTGAAAGAATCTTCAAAACAAATTCACTGAAGCTGAACACAGCCTCTCACAACAACACCAGTTGGTGCACTGATACAGATGGGTTCCTAGAACAGTCACCTAATGGGGGAAGCCTGTATTATAAGGGGCCTACCTTCCAGAAGATAAGTCTGGTTTCTTTTGGGTTTCCTTCATATGAATTCCTTGAATTTACCTTATGGGAAAGTGGGTTACAAAGTATTAGATAACTAACAAGTAATTTTGGTCGAGTTTATATTGTGATTAATATTCAGAAGCATCCTAATAACAACCTTAAACAACTAAGTGTTACAACTTGACTGAGCAGCATCTCCATTTTAGAATCTCTCTCCCTATACCTAACAACAACAAAATGCTAGATCAGTTATCTGTTGGTACATTTAAAAAAGCACCCTCCAAAACTAAGTGTCTTAAAACAACAGCCTCAAAATTCTCTGGGTCATCTGTGTTCTTACGTGAGGCAGTTGGCCCATCTCTCTTGGGTTCTCTCATGAGTTTGCATTTAGCTGTGGTCTACTGATGGCTGCAGGATCGAGGGTCTTCCACTCACATGTCTGACAACTGGCAGTCTTTCAACCGGAACATCAGGGCAACTGTGCCACATGTTGTTCATCCTCTGGCAGGCTAGCCTAGACTTCCTTATAGAGTTCAAGAAGAGCAAGAAAGAATAGACCTCACAGCTCAAATGCTTTTCATCCCTCTGCTTGCACCGTACTTGCTAATACACCATAGATAAGGTGAATGCAAAGCTAAGCCCAAGTGCAAGGGGCAGGGAAATAAATGCCCCCTTCTTAACAGAAGGAGCTGCAAAGCCACAATGGAAAGAGGTGCACCTATAAAAATGAAAAGAACCTGTTGCTGTTTTTCCCATCTACCATACAGGAACAGCATGACAGTATGTCTTCAAAGCCCAGTTACCAAGAAAAGAAACAGAAGATGCTGAAGTGCACACATTGGACCCGAACCACACCTACCAAAATTCACAGTGTCGAAAGATAAAGTCAAGAGAATTTTTATTAATGCCCCAAATTTCAATAGAAGCACATTACATGTATAAATTTCTCTTGTTCCTCTTCCTGAGATAGACTGGAATGTGCAAAAGGGCAGAAATGGTTTTGACTTTCTCCTACAGAAGTAAGAGTTCTAATACTCCTTCTTTCAGTTGACAAATAAACCAAAAGATCTGAATATCTCAGCAGAGAGAACAAAGCCTAAGTATTCTTTAAAAAACTAAGTGCTTCCCTCCAATTCTGTTTTCCTTCACTTTCCTCAATAGCCTGTTGTTTGGAGAACACAAATAACATTGAAAGAGAGTTAAAAATGTCACCCACTCTGCATCACAGCATATTAAATATCTAGACAAAGCCACTGAAGCATGAACAAAATTGTAAGAAAAAAACAAAATTTACAAAAAAGGAAGCGGGGGGGGGATCATATAAAAAGAACAAGTATGTGGAATAAAAGAAAATGAATCAAGAAAAAAAAGAAAATTTGTAAGTTAATAACAACATACATTCAATAAAATAAAAGATTAAAGACAAATAATAAGGCATTAGAATGACATGAGATTGGAAGGAAATTTAATCACAAAATATTAAGGGTAAAAACAAAATACTTTTAGAATTAATAAATAGATGTCAAAAATCAATTCTATAGGTACCACTGGAAAGCTAATTATTTTTACTGAGAAAAAGCTTGAAATAATTACAGAGGAAGAAAATGAAAAAAATGGAGATAATAGCATTTTAGGAAAAAATTAATGAATGTATAAGTAAAGCTGATTCAATTAAGGAGAATTATTATCCACTAAGTCCAATTAAAGGAATGAAATTTTTAATAAATGATGTAGCAAAGAAAATTTTTCTGAGATAAAGAAAAAAATTAAATTTGCCATTGGAAAATGAATGAAATGTGGTTCTGTCTAGAAAAAGTCCAGCCATTATTAACATAGCAAGCATGGTTTGTGTGACATTGATGTACTTTAGTAGCCAACACGAGTGGACTGGAATGCACATATGTGAACAATGACAACTTCACTGTACTAAGTGAGTAAGGGCAATAGACACCATTGAGTGAGCATGTGTACTGTGTGGGTATCACATTCAATATGACTAAGTGAGTAGAGCAATGAATCTACATCAAATTTTGTGTGAATCTTGAACATTCCTCCATGGAAACTGTTGGGATGATTCAGAAGGCTGCAGCTATTGGCAGCTTCATCACAACGATATGCCTGCTCATGCATCACGTCTCCTGCAGAGTTTTTGGTGGAACATCAAATCACCCAGGTGACTCAGTCCTTCTACAGACCAGATTTGGCACCCTGCAACTTCTAACTTCTTCCAAAACTAAAATCACTTTTGAAAGGGAAGAGATTTCAGACAGTTGATGAGATTCAGGAAGATACGATGGGGCAGCTGATGGTGACTGGGAGAACTGTGTGAGGTCCCAAGATATCTATTTTGTCAGGGACTGAGACGTGATTGTCCTGCATACAATGTTTCTTGTATCTTCTTCAATAAATGTCTCTATTTTTCTTATAGTCATGTCTTATAGTACATGGCTGGATATCTTCTGGACAGACCTCATATACTAGCTAAGTTTTTATATTTTTACAAGGAATAAGGAAAGAATTCTGCAAGCATCTAAGCTTTAATGCAAATCATGCACAAGGGAAAAAAATTAGGTTGGTCTCAAGCTTTTCTATAGCTGTATTCTACGCCAGGAGACAACTGAATGGTATTTACAAAATTCTAAAGGAAAAAAAGCATGATCCAAGAACATTGTGCTTTGTTTAAATGGCATTCAAGTATAAAGGCAATTATTCACAAATATGAAATAAGTTGAGGAAAATACAACCCACAAGCCCTACTTGACAAGTACATATACTCAAAAGAAAACCCAAAATTAAAAAAACACCCTCATGAATAACAAAGCCCTGGTAAGTAGTTTAAAATTTATAATTAATTTTAGCCCTGGCCAGGTGGTTCAGTTGCTTGAAACACTGTCCTGCTCACCAAAATGGTGCGAGTTTGATCCCAGGTCAGGGCGCGTATGGCAGGCAACCAATCCATGTTTCTCTCTTTCTCACCCTTCCTCTCTCCTTAAATTCAATTTAAAAATTGATTAATTAATTAATTAAAAATAAATACAAACATATCCTCTGGAGAGGATTTTAAAAATTATAATTAATTTCAAATACTATGGTAAATATGTTGCTGAAACAAATGGGTATTAAGTGCTTGGACAATAAAGGAAAATTAGGGAAGCTGATTATGGGATTAGTTAACACCTAACTCTTACTGCAGGGAGCCATTACTACCATCTAAAATTTAATCAAGTAATTTAAAAAATGTAAAAACACAGTAACTTCAACTTCGTAATCTCCCATTATCTACTTTCTTTACCTAAGCAGGATATTTTAGGAAAAATATCTTTTGGATGAAGAAATTATAAATAGACATATTCATGTATCTGTAGGTATGTTTATCATGTATACATATTCATATGTATGGTTTTATGATTCCTTTATATTTCAGTTCAGTTTTATTTTATGTTAACTTCAATTCAAATTATATATAATTTTATCAGAAATAGTATCAACAACTTGATCTTATTTTTATAAAAGTATAACTTTCCATCTTTTTCACTATATATTTATATGGGAGAAGATTTGACTTGGGGTGGTGGGCACATAATGAAATATACAGATGATGTATTATAGAGTAGTGTGCTTGAAACCTATATAATTTTATTAATCAATGTTACATCAATAAATTTAATTTTTAAAAAGATGTCTATAGAACATAGGCAGGAAAATCTCAGATATTCCACGCAGCAATATTTTCACTGATACGTCCCCTAAAGCAAGGGATTTTAAGGAAACAATAAAGAAATGGGATCTCATCATGTTGTTTAATAAAGTTTAATGATGTTTGTTTCTGGATAGTGGAAATAATTCAATTTTTCCATCAGTCTTATTTTTACTGTATTATCTGGAGTCATAGTATGAGCTCATATCAACTTTATAAAATTTGTAAAGTGATTTTCCATTCAAATAGAAAATAATGAAAATGGGAAGCAAACATCATAAACCCAACAGTAACTGCTCTGCTACTGAACTGCAAGCCATGGGAAATGTCAGTGGTAGTTCATTCTGGCTGGTGGGAAAATGATTACTACATTACATTTTTTTGTTGTTGTAGTTTCCTGTAAAATTTTCAAATTTCTAAAACTTAATTTTGGTTTTCATTTAGAAAGCAAGTGAATATGAATCACAAAAATAATGCCTACTGATTTTTACAAATATAGTTTTGGCCCTCTAGCTGTGTTTCAGTTCACACCTCCAGTAAGAACCTGAGTTCAGTTTTTGAATGTTCCCTTCTCGTCACACACTGGGCACAAGATCATGTGAATGAATGAATGACTAAGCCTCAGCAAGAATTAAACCACTTCCTGAAAAAAATCTGCTAAACATTTGAAATATTCCCAGGGTACAGTCTGGTTCATATGAAGAAGCAGGAGAGTTAGCTCCAAACCCTGTTAAAAGATACCTGACAAGGCTGGGTATGACAAACGCAGTATGGCATATTATATAGAGGGGAAGATGATGGTAGAAATAAGGAGATAAATACCAGAGAACTGCATAAGAATTTTGTGAAGCAACTAAATATCTGTTATGTAGTGAAATTATAAGCACCTTTGGCAGATGTTGGAAGGGCAGGATCTAAAAAAGAACAACAGGGTGAAGGGTTTACAGGAACAACTATAAAGGACACATGGACAAAACCAAGGGGGTTGGAATCAGGGAGGGAGGTGGGGATGGCTGGGGTAGGAGGGAGTGGTGGGGAGAAAGACAGACAACAGTACTTGAACAACAATAAAAAATAAATAAAATAAAGTATCAATTATTTTAGTTATAAAAAATTAAATAAATAAAAAAGCAATAACCATAAACCCAACACTAATTGTTCTGCTATTGAACTGCAAGACATAGGAAATCAGTGAGAGTTAAAATGCAGCCCTGGCTGGGTGGCTCAGTTGGTTGGAGAAGTGTCTCATACACCGAAAGGTTGCGGGTTAAATTCCCAGTCAGGACACATACCTGGGTTACAGGTTCAATCCACAGTTGGGGCATGTTTCTCTCTCTCTCTCTCTTAGCCTCCCTTCCTCTCTCTTTAAAATCAATAAAAACATATCCTTAGGTGAGGATAACAAAAAATAAGAAAGGTAATACAGGGTGAAGATTCAAACCAAAGTAGCTTCGACTCCAAAGTTCACATGCTTTCTACCACCTAACATTATAAATCAATGTTGCTTGATTATAAGCACAGAAATTGAGTTTATTTTATTTGATAAAATTAAAAACCCTTACAGTAGAATCCTAAAGAAATGCTATGGATTCTTTTTATTATGATTAATCCAAACTTAATTCCAATTTTTAAGGTAGGGTTTTTAATGGATTACTCAAAAATAATTTTGGCTTTGAAAAAAAAAAAAATTGTGGCTTTGAAAAATAGTTAATTTAGCCAAAGCAGGGGCAGATCTTGATGATAAAGGAATAACATGAATGAAACAAATATCAGAACTTGAAAACAACCTTGATGACATCTAGACAGTTTTGACAAAAGAACTTTAGACGCATCTAAAGTCTGTTATAGCAGAGTATCAACACATTCCCTTTAAACTTATTCCAGACAGTCTATTAAAAGAGACATATTTTCAAAATAAAAAGATCCATTGTACAGCCAAGCTACAAACGACCACATATTGGTCAAATCTAGCATGGAAATACTAGAAATACTTCCGAAAATCACACTTTCCTGTAGTTGTAAAAACAATTCATCTACAAAAAGAATGTTTCTAAGATACCAACATATCCCAAAGCAATTTTTCACTGTTCAATATTTCATATTTAAAAACACTATTTTATGTATCTGCACAGTTGTGATTCCTTCTTTTCTAGATATATATATCTCATACTTTAATGTCCTTTTTATTTTGTGCTTTTTCTTGGGAAAGCTTTGTTTGACCACTTAACTCTAATCTTGTCTCATATCCTTCATTCTTTGTGGTGCCCACTGAGGTTCAGTCACAAGAAGTTTGCAAAAGGTAATAGAAAAACTATAAGGTATGGAGTTAAAGCCCATAGTTTAGCTTAGGGTTCACTCTTGTGTTGCATATTCTATGGGTTTTGATAAATGTATACTGACATGTATACACCATTATAGTACCTTACAGCATAGTTTCCCTGCCCTAAAAATTCTCTTTGCTCTACCTATTCATCCCCTCCTACCCCCTAACCCTGGGCAACCACTAATCTTTTTATTGTTTCCATAATTTTGTCTTTTCCAGAATGTCATATAGTGGGACTCATGCAGTATGTATCCTTTTCAGATTGGTTTCTTTCACCTAATAGTATGCATTAATGTTTTCCATGTCCTCTCATGGCTTCATAGTTGATTTCATTTTAGCACTGAATAATATTCTATTGGCTTGATGTATCCATTTATTTATAAGAAGTACTTTTAAACTGTAAAACATAACAGCGGAAATTATTACCATCATTGAGATTGTTGAAGTGACATTTCAGCATCGCCAGCTTGACTACTCGTCAACTCTTGGGTCACCGAGACCTAGCAGTCTCTCATTTTTCAGCAACAAAAAGAGAAGGTGTAAAAATATGTTCAAGGAATTGACTGAAACGTGTCCAAGTATCATGCCCAAAAAGCAGTCAGCTTGTAACTGTCACTCCATAGAGTGCTAATGTGACTTGAACTTGATGTCAAAAAAGTCACTCTTCCTTTCATAGAAACTATGACTAAGAAAATTTCCAGACAAATAAATGTTTCTCTTTTCTCACCTCCAAAAACCAATTTCAACATCAAATCCAGCCTTAGTACTGAAAATCTGAAAAAGGAAAAATGAAGGGTCAGTTTAGGTCTTCTCTAATATAAGTCCAAGCCTCAGACTAGGAATATCCTAAATTAGCACCACACCCAGAGTCTGAGCCTAGAGTAACACCGACTTCCCTATGGTTGGCCAAGTCGAGCGTGACTGAACATAAAATAAGGGTTCCTCCTTCCCCAATGGTAGAACAAAACCATAGTGTCTCTAGACATTGGAAGAAAATTCACTTCGCTAATTGATATTTTTCTCCGAAGAATTCCATTGGGTGCCATTTTCATTAACTTCAGGGTTCTATTTCATTTTATTTTTTGGCATGCTAAAGCCATTTCATAAGCCAGAGTTAACTTGTAGCTAACAGGCAATCGGGCACCTTGTTGGAGTAAGCCCACACTATTTTAAAAAGGGAGTAGAGTGCTTCTCCTGGGAGCATGATCTACACTTTTCAAAAATTTAATTATTACCCAGTTCAACAAATGATATTGACCTAGAAAAGTTCAAGAAAACAGGAAGAGATCTCATAAAAAACAGAAACGTGTTCTCTGCATCATTTTTAAATCCCAGCACCAACAAACTCACTTACCCAATATTATTGTAGCCAGTCACTCTTGTTCAGTGTTGCAGATTCCAAGGGGCATGACTTTTTGGTTATCATTTGGTGGGAAAATATTTAGGACAGCCATTTCAAGAGGAACAGAGTTTTAAACCTTTTAACTCAGTGTTAACAAGTACACCCACTGGAAATTGAATATATGAGTTAAGATTGTGATAAATGTTCAAGAGGGAAACAGTTCTAATAATTTTTGAAAATAAAAAGAAGGTTCATATGTTCTTTCAGACCCCTCTTTTTTTAAAAAAAAAACTACAGTTTATTCACCCACTTCTTCATCCAGTTTCCTAAACATCCTCTAGAACTTTAGCAGGTGAGGCAGAATATGGTAATAACTTTCAACTTGGGTTTAATAAAAGTCAAGCTGGACTTCTAGGAAAGAATGGCACAGATGGATTGTGATTCCTTACTGGCCAGTATTCTTTAATAATGGTGGTTACATCTAAATATCTAAGGCATAATCCTTTATATTTAATCTTACTACATCAATAAGCTTATAGCTTTTTGTAAGGACTGCCTCAGATGAGTCCCAGTTAATTCTGGCACAAAGTCATGGCCTGAAAAAAATAAAATTTAACTTCTTGTGTTCTTGTCATCACTACTTTGAACATCTACTCTTAACTAATTTGGAATCTACTTAAGACCTAATGTTCTGGGAATTATGTGCCAATTATTGATTATTTTATTCTAAAGTTAAATTTAATTCCATCAACTTTTCACTTTTATGCATTCTTATATTGAAAAGTCAAAGCTAAAATTAAAATATTTCCTAAGTGAAGTTGAAGCAATTTCAATTTGCAGTTCATAAGCTGAAGTGCAAAGTTGCAAACCAAGATAAATATAGGAAACAATTGGTTAATTTTAGACAAATTAATCAAGGAGCTTCTTACATACCCTTTTGCCTTAGAAAAGATGTTCTGTATACCAACTCTAGTCTCCTTACTGTATCAGAAGTCCATATTCTCCTTAGAGTAAAATAATTTAGAATTCTAGAGCTGTAAAATTTCCTCTGTAGTAGATTATTCCTAGGAAACAAGGCTTACCTTTTTTTCTTGCCGATTTTAATTTGTTGCAGAATCATAAATCCTTTCTCCTTACATTGCTTTTGGATATAGCAAAACATATTTACATGGCTCTAATTCAACTAGATAGTGAACAGAAATATTTGTGATGCTTTCTGTTTTGGAAATGACTTGTTGGAATTAATAATATTAAGTCATTAAAGCATAATCCTAATAAAAGCAATTTATAGGATTTATTATGTATAGAAATTTCTCATAATGAAGCTTTTTTGTTTAGCCATTTTTACTTATTTAGGCTTCTTGGAGAATTATTTCATGCCATCATTTTCACTCTTTCTAATAACTATATAGTTAATGAGTATTTTGCTTGATCTAAAATGCACCTTGTCAACAATTTATCTCCACTGCATGATAAATACTGAAGGCCATAGTTCATAATTTAAAATTTAAAAAAAGAGAAAAGGATTTGGGGAAAGATTGTGAGTAAATAAAGAAAAAGAAAAGTTCTAGATCACTGGAGTTTCACGTGTATATATAATAGTGTTTTTCTTAAAAGTCAGTGTGTGTTTACTTAGCTCACATCTATATAATAATTTATTGCATATATATCTGAGAACTAACAAAAACGTCAGAAATCAGAATCCTTTTCTAATAAATTACCTCCACTAGGAAAAGAGGGTGTTAATAAAAAGCAGTCACTTCTGTGAAGGCTCCAAGCAAATGCTAAGGGAGATGATGGATAGCATCACCATGATTAATGTTGCAAGGTCATATAATCTACTTCTGCTATAAAGTTTCATTTCTCTCTTCTAATTTTCTGGTTCTAAGTAGCAAAGCAAATTAGTAAAAACCTAGAGAAGCAATTCTCAGTATACAGACAATAGAATTTAAAGGGCAGTGGTACAAACAAAACATTCTTGAATCAAAGGGGTTGATATTTGCCAAAATGAGCCAAGAGGCCAAGAATTGCATTCTGCTCTAAGATGTGTAGTTTACTGTGCTTGTTTTCATTTCTGAAGAACAGCAAAAAATAACAAACATCAATTGTTACCTCAAGAATTTAGAACCATCTAAAACCTTTTCCTTCTCCACCAAATGCCTGCAGAACTTGGCTCAGAAACCACTCTATCACTGTAAAAATAAATGAGAAGATTGTGCATAATACCATAGAAATCCAAGTTAGTGGTGTATTGAGAGGGATCTGCTTTCCTATTCCCAGATGATTGAATTAAGGCATGAACTGCAGGGAATGCTTTCAAAATAACTCTGTTCATTATAGACGCTTTTGGAGGAAGATTCCAATGTGTTCAAAATCCCAAGGGCTTCTCTGCTACACTGAGTGGTCTTTGGATTGACATCCATACTAGTCAACTTACAACCCAAATCCCACCACAGCTCTGCTGCCAATATTTTTATTGTGGAAAGAATCAAGAATACGGTTTGATATAGGTTGATCTTGTACAACATTAGAGCTATATTGAAGATGGATATTTAAAATCTATAAATTAAGTTTGCCTTCTATCAAGAGTGCAATTGTGTCTGTGTTTATTGAGGTGATGAGTGTGATGAGTGTGGACACACAGGAATGAAATGGACATATACTCTAGTCCCAACCCTAGAAACCTCCAGTGCATAATAGCTGCACAAGAAATACATAACTATTGAGCCAAAGACAAAAAATTTCAGCCAAAATTTTGTTTCTATAGAAGAAATTGATCACAAGATACACAATGGGTTTGCAAAGAAATGATATCTTTCATTTCTGCATCAATATATAAGAAAAAATTATTTTGCCATGAAGGTAATTTGGAAGTAAGATTGTATTTACCTGATGGTCCTAAGTATTTTTTATTCAAGAAACTCAAAATTCTATAGCCTGGTACAGACACAAGAACAGACACATAGATCAATGGAACAGAATAGAGAGCCCAGAAATAAACCCAAGTCTCTATGGTCAATTAATATTTGACAAAGGGGGAAGAACCATAAAATGAAGTAAAAATAGCCTCTTCAACAGAGGCTGGGAGATCTGGACAGCTACATGCCAAAAAAATGAAACTCAATCACCAACTTACACCATACACAAAAATAAATTCAAGGTGGACTTAAATATAAGTTGTGACACCATAGAAGTCCTGAAGGAAAACATTGGCAGGGAAATCTTAGACATTCCACACAGCAACATCTTCACTGATATGTCCCCTAAAGCAAGGGACATAAAGGAAAGAATAAACAAATGGGACCTCATCAAATTAAAAAGCTTCTCCATGGCTAAAGAAAATAGCATTAAAATGAAAACAGAACCAACTATATAGGAAAACACATTTGCCAATGATACCTCAGACAAGGGCTTGATCTCCAAAATATATAAAGAACTCATATGACTCCACTCCAGGAAGACAAAAAACCCAATTAAAAGATGGGCAAAAGACTTGAACAGACACTTCTCCAAAGAGAACATACAGAGGGCCCAGAGACATATGAAAAGATGTTCAGCATCACTAGCTATCAGAGAGATGCAAATTAAAACCACAATGAGATACTACTTCACACCTGTCAGAATGGTCATCATGAACAAATCAACAAACAAGTGTTAGAGAGGATGCGGAGAAAAGGGAACCCTACTACATTGTTGGTGGGAATGCAGACTGGTGCAACCACCATTGAAAACAGTATAGAATTCCCTCAGAAAACTAAAAATGGAACCGGCTTTTGACTCAGCAATTCCACTGCTGGGACTATACCCTAAGAGCCCTGAAACACCAATCCAAAAGAACCTATGTACCCCAATGTTCATAGCAGCACAATTTACAATAGTCAAGTGCTGGAAGCAACCTAAGTGCCCATCAGTAAATGAGTGGATCAAAAAGCTATGGTGCATTACACGATGGAATACTATGCAGCAGAGGAAATGAAGGAGCTCCTACCCTTTATGACAACATGGATGGAACTGAGGAGCGTTATAGTAAGTGAAATAATCCAGGTGGGGACAAATACCATATGAACTCACCATTAACTGGAACACAATCAACAAAAGAGAAAAGCAAACAAGATATAACCAGAGACATAGAAATTAAGAGTAATTTGGCAGTAACCAGAGGGGAGGTGGGAGGGGATAGTGAAAGGAAGGGTTTTCAGGAACTACTATAAAGGACACATGGACAAAACCAAGGGGGAGGGTGGAAGCAATGGAGGGAGGTGGGTTTGGCTGGGGTGGGAGGAGAGTCATGGGGGTGGCAAAATGCAGACCACTGTAATTGAACAACAATAATTATTTAAAAAAAAAGAAACTCAAAATTCCTACTCTGTGTTTTTAGCTATAACCCCTTATTTGACCATAACTTCCAATAAAATTTTTGTTTCCTTTGACACCTATTTCCTGTACCTTAATTTTATTTTTCTTTATCCTCACTCAGTACAATAAACAAATATATATTCATCTTCATGGAATCAGAATAACATGTAGGTGCAATTAGTTCTTTTCCAAATCAGTGATACTTGTTCCAAGAAATAATTCTATTGAATTCATCCATCACTTACCACAAACTAGAAGGTAACACATCCTTAAGCTATCCTGCCTCAGGGGAATCTAAGAATCTAAAAGTTGTTTTGAGTTTTTGAAGATTTCTTCACACTTTTATCCTTATATAGACAACATCTGGGTTGTATGAGATTGGAAGAACTTGTGGAGAATTCCTTACATAGCTGTCCAAGAAAACAAAGAGACTTGTTAACAGGAGAGACAATCCAATTAGAATAATTGGCATTTGGAAGGCATAGTTATATGATGAAGTTTGGCTCTCACCCAGTCTCACCTCCTATCACATAGGCAAGGAATCTGCACGAAAATTGAAGAAACACAGATCTCCAGGGAAATAAAATGAATCTGGGCTCAAGCCAAATTAGTTTACTGAAGTTGAGAAGAGAGAATTTAGATGACAAAAGGAAAAGAGAAGGATTAATTTATTTTTTATTAGGAAACTACTCTCCACCTCTCAATTTTTTTGAACTTCTAACCTCCTTAATACTATTGTTATAATTTCCTCATTGCATGAGAAGAACTTATACCATTAAAATAAAACAGCTAGTACCTGAGATGCAGCCATCAGGATATTTCAACCGATTGTCTGACTGACTCAGACCTTGAATGCAGAAAGTTGAGTCTGTTTCTTCTCTCTCACTTAACAGAGAGGCAAACACACTGTCAGCACTCAATTAATGAACAATGATCCAAAGTCCTGGAAAGCAATTCGTGGTCCACTCCTGGACATCTTTCTCTTTGGCATGGCTCACTGTGCAGTGGTGGATCTGGCTGCTGTCCCTCCTGCAATGATGGAAAATATTTGACTCTTCACTTAAGCGGAGCGTGAAACCCTTTATGTGAGGAACCACCACCTTACCAAGGAGGTAAGCAGTGAGAATAACAACTTCTTTTCACTTCTTGTCAGAGACAGGAAAATTGTACATAGCTTTCGATAAAACCTTGAGTGATACATTGAGAAGGATTTACATCATCTGCATCTAAGTGGGTTTCTTCAAGAGATTGGCTGTTCCTTGGAAAATTCAGATGCCTGCTGAAAAGAAACATGGCATCGCGTGGAATCCAGTCACTGATTAACACTGAGCGCATGGACTGCACTACACTGTAGTCAAACTTTTTGAACAATCCCAGCCACCAAGTACAAATTATTTTCAAACATAGACAACAAAACAATCTTTTATCCCAAAACAAAGGCATTGTTTTTGCTATTGTCTTGCTCAACGAAGTTTAAGAAATAGGACTCTGGGATTCAAACATTTGAACTCATCTTCTGTTGTCTACCATTTCATGCAAGAACAACAAATCAGATCATTCTTACCAGAATAACACATGATAAACATAGCAAATAAAACATTAATTTATCAAGATATAACCATTAATTTAAAGCAAGTACTAGTTTAGAGGTATCTGCTTCTTAGCCTAAGTCCCCCCTTCCCTGAGAGTTGTCTCCACAACTATGAGGTCCTCTGGGGAGAATCTCTTGTCCGCCGGCTATGTGTGGGTGAACCAAGGGTGAGTACCTGTCCTATTCAGATTTCTTCTTTCATGAATTGAAACTGGGAACATGAAATTCCAGTCAGTTGTTGGCTGTGGAACACAGAAAATGTTGTTACCTGAAGGAACAGCCACTTCCTATTATAAAGTAAGAGAGGGAGCGGGGAGAGGGAAGGAGAAAGGGTTCAAAAGAGGATACAGAAGACATGTGACTCCTGAGAGAGACGTCAAAACACAGCTACCTTGTTTTCTGATGTGTTTTCCCTTTTTCATTTCTTACCCTCCAATTTCTTGAGATCACTCTGTTCTTTGTAATAACTTGTCTCTTTTGTTTAGGCTAGTTTAATAGATGCCTAGAATAACTAGAAAGAATTTGTCAAATATATTTTTTATTTATTAAATACATGTGATATAGGGCATTCACAGGGCCTTATGGTACAGTTGTTGGATGAATAAAATTTCTACTCTCATAGCAAACGTGGTCAAGTCAGATGCTATACCGTCAATTGGAAGGGCCGTAAAAGGCTTGAGTAATAGATGAAAGAAGTATCGGTACTAGAGTGAGAAATGTTGCAATTCAATCCTGCCATTTACCAGCTGTGAGTCTGTTAACTAACAAGTGGTATAAAATAATAGTACCTACCTCTTAGTAAGCTTATAGTAAATGCTACCTCTTCTAACTCCAGAACACCCAGAAGAGGTGGCAGAAAAGGGTTAGAGTTCACAGAGGGTGACTTTGAAGATGAGAATTGAAAGATGGATGTAATTTCAAAAGTAGAAAAGTATTCTAGGCAGAAAAATAGAAGAAGCAAAGGTACAGAGATGTGGAAATGCGCAGACTGCTTATACAGAGACTTGTCAGAGATGCAGAGGGTAAAAGAAAACAAGCAGGGAAAGACTTCTAATGCCAAGTGAAAGAAATTGAACATTAATCTGAAGGAAATAGAAGACTGTCAAAGACTAATCTTTTAAAATTAGAGAAAAACAATCATATCTATGTTTCAGGAAAATAAAAATATTGAAATACGATAATATGAGGACAGAATGAAGGCAATGAAATCAGTCAGAAGGCTGTTGCCGTGGCCCTGGAGTCCCCTGCCTGTGTGATGGTTCTTATATCAAGAGAAATAGAATGTTGATTTCTGTATTTGAGAACCAGATGTTTGAAATACCTAGGCTTACCCAAAGGCCATTTTATTCATGAATTTCTACATCTAAAACATATGTTTCACTCTTTAACACCCAGTTCAGGATACCCAGGGGGAAGAAACCATCCAAAAATGGGCTTCCTATATCCAGGCTCTAATAATAGATAACAGATCTGTTTTAATGCCCCATATCCAGGATTTTTCAGAAGTTCCTTAAACCACACCTGGCATATCAAAGACTGGTAACTGGAAGGATATTTTATTTATTTATCATTCATACCCTGCTGTTTCCCAAGATGGTTTTCAAGGCAATGTACCCCAAAGCATAAATGAGTTCATCTCACAGTTCTCTTGAGGACCCAAGCACTGCAATAAAGAAAAGTATCTCTAAGTTACAGGCCCATCCTAGATTCCTGTACTCAGAATGTCATCCTTTGGGAAATTCATACAGACTTACATTTTTGTTCTTCATAATGAGTAATGGCAAAATAATAAAATAAAGGATGAGATTGAAGGAGATCGGATCTCAGCTAAGCAAAAGATGAAAGGAACTAAGATCAAGCCCAATGCCCAAGGAAATAGAGAGAGGCAAAAAAAGAAATAGAATTGAGTTAGTGATTACAAAGGAAGAGTTTTGCAAAGGGAACCAGTTAAGACCAGTTAGAAAAGAGAATATATCTAAAAAGTGTATTTTTTTAAAAAACCTATAGATAACACCATTAAATCAAAACCCCACAGGTTTTTATTGTAGAAACTGACACTGATTATAACATTTCTGTTGAACTGCATAGGACTTATACTTTATGATTCAATTTATATAAAATTCTAGTTCACAGTAATAGAAAGCAGATCAGTGGTTTCCTAAGAATGAAGGAGAGGAAGAAGTCCTGGAGAGAGGAATCACAAAAGTGCATCCGAATAATGGGTACAGCTATAATCTGGATTGTGGTGATGATTTCACAAGGCTATGCCTATGTTCAAACTCAGCAATTGTGCACTTTAGGTATGTCTAATTTATTGTATATTAATTAAAATTTATTGTATATCAACTTAAAAGTAAAAAATACACACTAGAATAACTGACAAAGATATCATAAAAAAAGAAAATCACAGAATATCTCATAAAAATAGATGCAAAAATATACTAGCAAATCAAATCTAGCAACATACCAAAAGGATTATACAGAATGATCAAGTGAGATTTATCCTAAAAATGCAAGGTTGTCTCAGCATCAATTAATATAATATACCATATTATTAAAACAAGGGTCAAAAACACATGATCACATGCTACAGCATGAACAAACCTTGAAAATATGCTAACTGAAAGAAGCTACTTACAAAAGACTACATATTATATGATTCCATTCGGCAAATCTGAAAGGGCCTGAGAAATAAAGTTAGCCGAAGTTATAGGGAAAAAAGTATGCACAGGGCCAAGCTCATCTGATTGAGCAGAACCAACTGCTCAAAGCATGACTTGAACTATTGGCCTTCAGCCACCCATGTAGAGGTCTCAAGAAAAAGGAGTATAGCTCTGACTTTGGATTGAGTTGCCAAATGCTACTGGTACAGTGGAAGGATAGGGGTATAAGAAATCAGGTACTTAGTGGGAAAATAAGTCATATGCTATTCTCTCCCTAGAGTGAGGCTGAGTAAGAAAGGCAAACTTTCCTGTAGAAGGTTAAGTGATGAGAGAAAATGAGTGAAATCCAGACTAGATGTTCTGAGAGCAGCTATAAAGGTGGCAAGGGTGAAGCAAAGCCTATCAGACAAGACATTTTGGTCAGAGTGAGATATATGATATTTTGGTTGTCAAATATCCATATATTAAAAACAGTCATGGTGTAGCAATGGGAATACATGGCTCCAAAAGAGTGAAGATAAAATTAAGTGGAGAAAAAGAAGGCTAGAATTTTAAAACTTGATTGTTTTCTACAAGTGCACTAAAACTTTCAACTCTAACAGGAGATGAGGTAGAGAGGATAAGGGTGAATGCTGTCTCAAAGTTGTCGAGGACTTCAAAGAGTGAGGGGAAATGATTAAGAAATCAGTAAATGACATCAGTAAGAAGAGGATGAAAATGGCATAGATTGATGCCGTGAGACTCAGAAGAGAACGGACTTTTACCAACAGCTCCAAGGGAGAAGCTCTGAGAGAGCAGTGGGGAGCCAGGTGGTTTGCAGGGACCAGCAAAAGCTCTGTTCTGAACACAGCAATGTTCTGAGCCTGGGTGGAGCCTTATTATAAAGCAAGACATCTCAAAGTTAAAAAAAAATGCTTACTTGAAAAGTTGGTAGATTTTGATAGGGAAAAGTATGTGAGTATAATAAAAAAAACTCAGTCTTGGAAATCAGAAGCAGTTTTGTTTTGTTTTGTTTTGTATTTTGCTTGTTTGCTTTTGTTTTTTTATTTTGTTTAAAAAATGCAGCCCTGGCCAATGTAGATCAGTTGGTTAGAGCATCATCCTGTAAACCAAAAGGTCACAGGTTTGATTCCTGTTCAGAATACATACCTAGGTTTCAGATTTGGTCCCCAGTAGGGGTGGGTGCCAGAGACAACTGGTTGATGTTTCTCTCTCCCTTTCTCTCCCTCCTTTCCCCTCTAAAATCAATAAGCATGTCCTCAGGTAAGGATAAAAAGTAGTGAGGTGAGGGGGACAATGAAGTCAGAGTGAATATATGATTAGTAATAAACTTGGTTGAATAAAATGGGTGAATCCAGATTTCAGAGAGCTTTACTTTGAAGGCTAATAAGTTTTTATTTTATCCTGAGGTCAATACATTCACTGAAGAGTTTTATCAAGGAGGTAATATGCTGAAATTAGTGTTTAAACTTGTTGCTTGCAATGGAACGAGGGGGTATCAACAAACCCTTCTCCAATGCTGTCCAAATCTACTGAATTAGAACAAACCTAAAACATAAAAATATTCCCTAAAATAAACTAATGTTGTATTTGCCTCATTCATTCATCTATTTACCATCTATTGGGCACCTACTGCATACGAGACTATCTGCTTACATTCATTTTTCCTTTGCAGGCAAAGTATTGGTGACCTATAATTTTATCTCTTCCTTAACTGTTAGTTATCAAATCCTAATCTCAAAACCCCAGGAGAGAACTGTGGGAGAATCTTTCCATATTGATGACAATCTCATAAAAAAATAAGGAGTAACTGTTAATGGGACATCAATTGCCTTTATTCATAGAGGAAAAATGGGAAGATGGCAGTAGCATCTTATGAAGGTGATCTTCTTCAGCACATCTGTTCTCCTCGCTGAGTTTTTATCTCTGGATCAACTGCAGAATTTACTCCAACAAATGATGATCTCCAAAACAAATTTTAAAAGGCAAGTTCAGAAATGTTATTTAAACTCTTCTTACACAAAAACTAGTAGATTTGTTCTATCCAATAACTTTGTCTCTAGGGGAAGTCACCATTGCTGTTTTTTTTTATTAAACTATTCTTCAGTAAATAAAAGAAGTAAAATCAAATTGTTTTTGTAAACAAACAGGGAAAAAACACATCGATAGAGTGAAGAATTTCTCTTTCAGAATGGAAACTAATGGATGATTTAGCAGAATTCTTAGGTATTCTAGTCATCAAATACAAAAGACTAATAGCTTTACAGAGTCAAATGGATTGAGTTAGAATTCAAAGTTCTGGAGTTCTGGCCCCCAGCCTAACAATTCAAGCATTAAAAAGAATTCTGATGACTCCATAAGTTGTAAATATGTCTGCCTTTCATAATTCTCATATTCTATTCTCATAAAGATTTAAATAAATGTTTTTAATGTAGCAAAACCACTAAAAAAATAGTAAGTTAAGATTCAATTAGTAAAGTGAAATTTTGCTTCAAAGTGCATCCAGTTTTCTTTTGGGGTTCTCTCTCACCCAGACCGGAGCTGGTGTTCTGGAGTGTGTCCTTGCTACAGAAACCTTATGTGCTATCTCATTCTCCTTCACCTTATTCTCAAAGAGAGAAAACCTGCTCAGAATCTAAAGAATCAGCGGGCACAGGAAAAGGAATGTATCTGAAATCTGTTTCATTTAAAACATCTTTTTAAAAATCTGTAAAACGCCCCTTTTCAAGATGTATGGGGATGCGGGGGTTATTTAATCTGTGGCATGAGGAATCTTTCCCGCTGAGAAGATGAAAACTGTCTCTGCTTTCCTTGGTATCACCCATGCGTGCTGCTCACTGGCCATCTCCCGGAAAGTAGTGGATTTGCATGACGAAGTACTTACTTGGCTTTGGTGGGTTGTTTTTAAAACTCAAAGGACTTTTTCTGTTGAAAAGCTGTTTTCTTTGCTTTTGAGTGGAATGCATTCATTTGAGGGCTGTAAACTTCTGGGATTTGTGGTAAACTCGAAATCCTAATTCCGCTACAAGTTCTTCGATTAGATTTAGTTTGAGATTTAATCACATCTATCATAAGAATTTTTTGAGTTTCAAATCTAAACTGTAGATGCATAGTTCAAACATTTATTTGGACACCTCAGGGGATGCACGCAGGAGAATTAGTAAAGATTTCCTTTTGGAATGGTCAGGTTTCTTTCACTTTCCGCTTGAAGCCGGTCATTGGCAGTCATTAGATCCATGGTAATGATGTCTGTGCACATTTTAATTTGTATCAAATGTTTTTACATCCTTTCTATTTTTAGCTAACTCATTTACATTGCTAACAATGTAAGAGTTCAATGTAATTGTACATCCTTTTGATACCCAAATAGATAGCATATTTTTTACCATGCTATTCAGCAAGAGCAATTTTATTAATTACCTGGTTTAAGATTTCAGACATCATTCATCTTGGTGAACCCAACTTTATCATTTTATATTTATTTCAAGACACTAAATAATAACAAAATATTTTATTTTCCTTCAGAATTCTTTAGCCTGATATTTGTCATACCAGAATCACTTTTCATAGAACATCTTATTTTCACTAATAAAAGCAAACCTACATTTAGTCACGTGTGGAAAGGGTGGAAAGGGGTTACTGGCATGTGATGGACACAGAACATTCTGATCTGATTCCTAAACTAAGTTTGTTTAACCAGAACCTATTGATTTCTTGAGTCTATTCAACCCTTTTCATGTGTCTTGACACCTGGGTGTATCCTTACCTTCCAAGTGTACCCAGGGACTGAAGCCCATATGCAAGAAGTCTAGAAAATAAGGATTAAAAAAAAAGAATTTTACCAGGACCTGGACCAAAGTTAGACTCTAAAGAACAGCTTCTGTGCCACAGGATAGGCAGATATTAAGCACTAAAACTCACCTGCCACTTTTGCATCAATGGCTTTGACAGGTCTTCATATAATATCCTTAGATCGGCATCTCTTCTTGCTCCTAAAGAGCTTAGTACTGTTTGCAGATTTCATTTTTCACATTTTAGGATTGTCCCAGTAATTATTCACTGATACACTGCTCAAGGATCTGTGATGAAGCCTGCTCCAAATAGGCATATAAGCATGGAACTCTTTGGGAGCTCTGTTCTGTTCCATTGTTTAATTGTCCCTTCCTGGGCCAGTGATAAACTATATTAATTATTACTACTGGATCATAAGCTATGATACCTGATAGAGTAAGTTCCCTTGCTCTGTTATACTTCAGCACTATCTTGTATATTCTTCAGCCTTTGCTTTTCCATATAAATTATAGAAATCAACTTGTCAAGTTCCTATACAAACCTTATTTATTTTGAATTACAAATGCACTTATACCCCAAAAATGGAATTGTCTTCTGAAGGGTGGGCCTCTTGTAGTACAGGCTTCCCCCACTAGGTGAGCATTCTAGGGACCCATCTGTATCAGTGTACCAGCTGGCGTTATGGTGAGAGGCTGCATTGTGCTTCAGTGATTTTTTTTGAAGATTCTTTCAATGTGTTTGCCCATTTCACGAGTGCACCTGCCCACACCACACTGAGTGTTCAGCAGTGTTTGACCAAAAACAGCATGCCTCCTGTGCCCCACCCTCCCTGATCTCACCCTGAGTAATTTTTTTTGTTGTTTACTTGGATGAAAAATATCTTCACAGGGAAACATTTTGCTGATGTGGATGAGGTGAAACAAAAAACAGCAGAAGCACCAAAAGACATCAAAATTAATGAGTTCAAAAACTGTTTCGAGCAGTGGAAAAAGTCTCAGTAGGTGTATTGCATCAAGTGAAGAGTACTTTGAAGTTTAAACACGTAAGAATAAATACAAAAATTTTTATAAATAAATTCCATTTCTTTTTGGGTCCCCACTCATGCATTAGTTCAAACCTTTAACATTGATATTAAACTGTTTTTGACCTCTGAAGATGACAATTTTGTATGGTTCCACCTGAGAGACTGGAGGGGAAAGAAGCAACATCCTGCTAATATTGAGTCTCTACTCGTCAACATGATGTGTCCTATGATATAAAAGTTTGTGTCCCCCCAAATTCCTATGTTGAAATACTGACCCCAAAGATGATGGTACCAGGAGGTGGGGCCTTTGGTTAGTGCTCAAGTCATGAGGATGGAACCCTCATAAACGACTCTTGTGCTTTATAAAAGAGGCTCCACAGAGATCCTTCTGCCACGTGAAGACACAGTGAGAAGGTGAACCAGGAAAAGTGTCCTCAATGTAATGTTTCTCCAAATCTTTTTAATATATTTTTGATATATTTTTAAAAAACCTTTATAATTTTTCCACGCAGGTTGTGAACATATAAAACTTACTCCCAGGTATCTTACTGTTTTTCTTTTTTCTTTTTTTATTCTTCTTGCTCTTGTAAATGGTATCTTTTTCTTCTCATCATTCTTTCAGTTTATGTGTATGTACAGAAATGCAAATTAATATTGAACACTGACATGCTAATCACTTCCTAAATACTTAATATCTTTAATAAATATGAATTTGCAAATTCTTTGTGGCTTTCTCTGTACATAATTATATGATGTGTGAAAATGTATCAACTACTTAAAAAATAATACATGATCTTAAGGAAAAGAAGATGATACTTCTTAGTAAAATACAACATTTTATTTCAAAATAGAAGCCCTGAATTTTGAGGTTTTGTTTCTTATTTTAAATTTATAATCAACATTTTTAATAGTACTGCTCAGCTTTTAAAAATGAAAGAATTTATGATTTACTTTTAACCCAATCTGATCATCACTGCTATCATCAGGCAGATGTAATTGTTGACACTTACATCTCTTTGGACTTATTTCAATCATCTGTTATGTTTTTGTCTATTTAACTTTTGCCTTTCTCCATTTATTACTTCTATTGGTTTCATTCAATTTTCTTCATTCCGATTTTTCTACTCCATGTTTTGAAGTTATATATTTTATTTCTACTAAATCAGCCTATCTGCTGGATTAGTCCAATTTCTTTAATCTACCCTTACTCTAATTGTGAGTTACATAATCTATTTCTTCTTTTAATATACCTTCTTTCATATAATGCAATGCCCCTGGATTCTTTAATTTTTTATTTTAATTACTGCCTTCCAAGTTTCACATTATTATAATTTAGTATTTTACTTCTATTTTTCTAAATCTCCCACTAGACATTGTTTTATTAAATTTTCATAAATTTATTCAGATTATAAATTTTTTTACATGATATGGTTCCTTGCGTTCCATTTTTTAATTGATTTAATTCTGAATGAAGAATAAAAAACTTCAGTAGTTTTTCAGAATACTCTAACAAACCTTCTCATAAACAAAATTAAATGTTTTATTTTGTTCTCAGTCTAGAATGGTAGTTTAGATAGTTTAGAATTCTATATTGGTGGTTGCTTGTTCTCAGCACTTTAAATATACTATTTATTCTCATCTAATATCAATTGTTAGTATTGTTGTTAATGAGAAATCTGTTTTCAGCCTAATTGTATGTCTCTAGAAGAAATCTCCTTTTGTTTCTGAGTTTTGCTTTGAAGTATTTGTTTGTCTGTTTCACCATAATGCATCCTAGTGTGTGTTTGCACTTTGTTTATTTGTATTTCAGGTTTTGTTTTTACTGCTGAGGACCCATTACGATTTTTGGATTTGAGGTTCATGGCTTTCTCCAATTCTGAAAATTCCCCAGCCATTATCTGTTGGAATCCTTTTTTCCCCGGTGTCCTTTAGTTTCTCTTTCTGGAATATCTCAATGATCTGACTCTTCATTCTAGTTTTTTTATATTTTATCATCTCTCATAATTTTTAAAAATTATTTTATTTTACTGTTATGCATCTCAGGCAGTTTACTGAACTCTGTCTTTCAGTTCTCTGATTCCCATTTTAATTGATATAATCAGCTATTGACCCCATCCATTCAACTTTATTATATTTTTTATGTGATGAAGTTCAATTTCGTTCTTCTTCAAAACCAGTTGAATTTTCCAAGCAGCCCTAATCTTTTGTTATGTTTTTATCTTTTCTTTTATCTCTTTGATCCTTTTAAAGATATTTACTTGGTAGTCTTCTTCAGATTGTTTTTGATCTTCAATTTGGGGATGGCTAATTCTCCTGGGTATAATGTCTGCTACCTCCCCTTCATGCTGGCTTTTTTTCTCAAGTTCTTCAAAACACTCTTACGCACTTAACTTCAGTGGAATTTGTTCACCCTGTGGTAGTTTCTTTTTTCGTATTTTTTCACAACCATATTGCAAGGTCTTCAAATGCAAATATTTTATCTCATTTCTAAGCACCAAACAGGTAGTCAATAAATGTTTAAATAGGCTATGCTTTGAATTTTACCTCTCAAACTATATTGTAAGTACATTGAGTAAAGACCTTTTTTGCCTTGATTTTTTTTACACTTTTCCTACCTCTCAACTTCTTCACTGAGTATTACCAGCAAGTTATTAAAACTAATTATACATGTATGGATCAATAGATCAATGAGTTTGTTAAATTATCAAATGCAGAAAAAGAAGAAAACTCTTGGGAACACTAATTCTTTCTTGAAGTGAACTAAAAAGTGAGAAAGGGGGTTTGATAAAATTTACTGCAACAAATAGGGCTAGCCCTGTTTTCAATTACACACTATCTTACATTCTGTCCCAGTCAAATATTTGACAACTTCAATCTCTCTATGATAGAAATGTAGGCAAACATAACTATAGTCTGATATTTTCTGCCTATTAATACACAGTTGCCATGTCAACAGTTAAACAATACCAGTAACAAAAGTATCTGTGCTGGTGGACACCCCTTCTCCCAAGAAAAGTAACAAAGTATGAGAAAAACACATTATTTTCCTTAATTTAAAACAATCACATCATTTGGCCTCCATAGTTCTGAATACAAAAGTCATAAGATCTTAAGAAGAATCAAAGTCTTATCCACTCAATAAACATTTATAAAGTACCTTGTGTTATGCCTAGGAGTCACAAGGATATATAATCATGATCCATCTTCAATTCAAGACTCTGCATCTCTTGGGAAAGGCAGACACATCAGAAAATGCCTTGTGGCAAATACTGAGAGAGGTATGGGCAAGGTGCTAGGAGACTACAGAGGAGAGAGAGAAAAGAAGGGCTCCAGGAGGAACAATAAGCCTATGCAGAAAGGCCTGAAACGTGAACAAGATCTGATCTCTAGTTCAGTTGATAGGTAGTTTCAGATTTACCATGTTTTTTTATTGAACTTATTGGAGTGGCATTGGTTAATAAAATTATATAAGTTTCAGGTACACAATTCTATAACACCTCGTCTGTATATGTATTGTGTGTTCACCACTCCAAGTCAAATCTCCTTCTACTACGTCTACCCTCTCTTTACCCTCTTCTACCTCCCCCAACCCCTTCCCCCCCTGGTATCACCACAGAACTGTATAAGTTGTTTTTAAATGTGATAATGGGAAATGTCTATGCCATTTATTCTACATATTGCATGGCCTTCCTAGTGGACTTATGAAAGCTGTAGAAAGTGTTTACACGCATTGCTAAACTATGAGTGTGTTTAAGCCAGGATTCACTGACGTGCAACCAAACTCACCAAGCTGAAGTGAAAGGAAGTACTACGGAGGATTCCAAAGAATCTAGTAGTTGATCCTTCCTTTCCAGCTGAGTTGCTCTACACTTTTCTTCTACCAAGATCAAGTAAACAGTATTTGATGTTCGAGTGAGGGAGCTTTCTGCCTAAACTAAGACAAACAGCTAATGATAGCACCGTAACCCTGATAATGGCCTTGAAAGAAGTCTCTCATCACCAATCCTCTAGCCATAGGATTCTGTTTTTTTTTTGTTTGGTGTTTCATTGTTTTGCTTATTAATATGTAAGAACTGCTTTGGGGGAAGAGGTGAGATAAGGAAAAATAAGACAAAAAGTCACTCTAAGGAGAAACACCATAAATGGTAAAAGATCTGATGTGTTAGAGAGCAAGGCTGGAGGTCAAAGCAGTAGGAGTGTCTAAGAAACCAGTCAGGTGGAGCCAGTACGTCAGCAAAGGTCCCGACAGCCTTGTTGGCTGCACAGGAGATTTGACTTTGTCCAGCAGAGAGTACAGAGCCACTGAAAGGTCTGAAGCCAAAGGATGATAGCTACAGTGCAGATATTGGATTGGGGAAAGGAAGAGGCCCAATATGAGTGAGTTTAATTAGAAATTGTCAAAGTAACCTAGAGAGAAATTTACATTGGCCTGAACTATAATAGTGGCACCAGGTATAGAGAGAAGTGGGTTGCATTGGAAGAGGTTGAAAAATTATACTCAATGGGACTTGGAATTCCAAAAGTATTAATTTTTAGTTGAATATTTCATTTCTTCCTTCACCAACTAATGTTGTTCAATGTATACTCATTTCTTCCTTTGGTTTCTTAGGAATCTGTTTCTGAGAGGTACTAACTACTTTTGCCATGAGTACATCTCTCTGGGTCTTTATCCATGTGACAGGCAGAGAAGTACATAGAAATGTACATGATGAGGCAAATGTGTTGGGGGTCAGTGTGCATTTATTTAAATGTAATGAATTATCTGTAGGCATCTGATCTCTGGAAACTATATCAGGCACTTTTATCTGTTCTCCTACCTCTAGCAAACATTACACAAAGAGGATTCCTCCAGAGTTTTAGCAAGAAAGTCCTCCACTCAGGTAAGAATATACAATGGTATAAAGATAGTCTCCTCAGTTACTCATGTTGGGAAAACTGGACAGACACATGCCAAAAAAAATGAAATTAGACCACTTTCTTGTACCACATAAAAAAATAAACTCAAAATGGATTAGAGACTTAAATATAAGACCTGAAACAATAAAACTCCTAGAAGAAAACATAGGCAGTTGGTCTTAGCAATATTTTTTAATATGCCCCTAGGACAAAAAAAACAAAAGAAAAAATGAACAAGTGGAACTTCATCAAACTCAAAAGGTTTTGCACCACAAAGGAAACCATAATAAAACAAAAATGTAACCTACTGAATGGGAGAAGATATTTGCAAAACATATATCCAATAAGAAAATTATATTCAAAATATATAAAGAACTCACACAACTCAACATTAAAAACAAAACAAACAATCTGATTAAAAATGGAGAGAGGGCATGAATAGACATTTCTCCACATAGGACATAGGTGGCCAAGAAAGACATGAAAAGATGCTCATTATACCTAATCAGAGAAATGCAAATCAAAACCACAATGAAATGTCACCTCACACCTGTCAGAACAGCTATCAATAAATCACAAACAACAAGTGTCAGCAAGTATGTGGAGAAAGGGAACCCTCATGCATTGTTGGTGGAATTGTAAATTGGTGCAGCCACCATGAAAAACACTGGTAGTTCTTCAAAAAATTAAAAACAGAACAATCATATGACCCAGCAATTCCACTGCTGGGTAGTTAGCTGAAGAAATCCAAAACACTAATTTGAAAAGAGATGTGCACCCCTATGGTCATTGCAGCATTACTTATAATAGCCAAAATATAAAAGCAGCCAAAATGTCTGTCAACAGAAAAATGGATAAAGAGATGGTGTATTTATTTATACAATGGAAAATTAGTTATAAAAAAAGAAAGAAATCTCACTATTTGTGACAACAGTGATAAGATATCATGCTGAGTGAAATAAGTCAGAGAAAGACAAATACCATATGATTCCACTTTCATGTGGAGTCTAAAAAACAAAATAAATGAACAAACAAAAGTGAAACAAACTCACATACGCATATACAGACGACAAACTAATGGTTGCCAGATGGGAGGAGGGTTGAGGGATGGGTGTAAAGGTGAAAGGGATCAAGAGTATGAATTACCAGTTATAAAATAGTCACAGAAATGTGAAATATAGTGTAGGGAATACAGTTAATACTATTGTAACTCTGTACAGTGTGAGATAGGTCCTACATTTATTGGGTGATCACTTCATAATTTGAATAAATATTCAATCACTATGTTGTACACCTGAGACTAATATATATTCAATGTCAACTGTAGTTAAAAAATAAATTTAAAAAGAAAGACCTCCACTCTCATAATTTACCGTCTCCCAGGAAATGAGAAAATAAGATACGTGCCAAAAACGTTTACTTTATTAATACGGTTTTCCAGGATGATACTGAGTGGTTTGGACCTGTATTCCCTAAAGATTATTGCACTTTGGGATGAATGATATAACACAGTTTTTTTTCTAAAATTCAGTATTAGAGAATATATCATTTTACCATTTGTACCTTGCAATTAAAATCCTTTCATGCTACCTTAACCCCTTCTTTTTTATTACTTTGATAAAAAATTAAACACTTTTGGTGAACCTTATTCACAAGGTTATTTCTCCTTTTTCTCTCCTCTTGTTTTCCCCTTAATTTATGATAAGTCTCTGAATACTTTTAACTACCACTACCAACACTTCCTCCTCTCTGTGGGGTCTACTAGAATTTTAGGAAAGTGGGAGTATCCATCTGACTGTTATTTTTTATTTTATACTGGTACTAATATTTCTTCCATATAAAACAAGTGGCCAGAAGCATTGACCTGATTAAAACATTGAAATGATGGCTTCGACTGTGGTAAACTAAAATACTGTGTTGAATCTCTTAGAAACAGAATTTATTTTTCTCCAAAGATGATGATCCACACTTTCCTAACAAAACCTTTGAGATCGTTGCCACGTTACCAACACCCACTTTGATCACTAGAAAACCTCACAAAAGTTCTGCTCATATGGCTTTGTAGCTAAGTTATTGGAAACAAAATTTCCAAATCCAACTGGCCACAAAGAGAAGAAAATAAAGCTAGCCACTTATTCCTGAAGTGCCAACTTTCACCATATGTAGTCTCAGAAAACCAAAAGGGAAAAATAAAGCAAAGCACAACAGAACTAGAATCACAAAATCAAGGAGACAGAATTTGTTAAAGAGGTTCACCCAAACCTATGAAAATAAAAATCATCACTTACACAGCTGTTTCCCAGACCCCAGAAAGGAATGTATTATTTTGATTTGCATTGATCTGATTAGTGGATTTGCATATTGCATCCTCCCTTCTGCACCACTCCCAGTCAGCAGGGCATCCAGTACATTAACAGGAATACAGTTCTGGAGTTAGAATAACATAAACACTCCCAAAAGTCTTTTGTCTTCCCCTATGCAATTAAAACAACATTCAAAATATTGTAAGGCATCAAAGTGAGTTGGCTTCATTTACAAAATTATAGATTTTATTTGCTTTTTGTCCCCCAAATTTTAACAGTTTGTATAATACATTAGTCCTTAAGTAAACACACACACACACACACACACACACACACAAACATTGCTAATAGTATAGAAGGGAAATCGTAAACTACAACACTATTTAGAAAGAGTGGAAAATTACAGAGCATTATTGCCTTGCAACCATCAATTAAAGCTGTTAACTAGGGCTCCAAAGGGTGTATAACAGAAAGAATGAGAAATATAAGTTAGACACATAAATTAGAACATGCTTGTGTGCATAAGATCTGGTGAAAATCAGCCCGTCTACAGAAAATCCAGCAGAGGACCTACAAAGAATCAACTAAGCATAGCTTTCAACTATCTCTTTGGTAGTTGTGGAGCTTGTTTTTTGTAGGAAACCTCGAGTGTCTAGGCATGGCTGGCTTGGGGGTGAGATGAGCTGGAACCTGCTTGCTATGTGTGCTGACAAGAAGTAAGACGTCTTTCACTGCGAGGAAGAATGGGGAATGAACAGAGCTGCAGAAGCAGTGTTATATGGTAGAAATTAACAACAGCTACACTTTTCTTCCTTAGTACCTATTTCACAAACTAGAATATCAAATTTTAAAGAGATCAAGACATTTGCCAAAAGATCACAAGGTAGTAAATAAATGGCATTCTGAAATATAAACCAGGTCTGTATGACAGCAAAATCCATATTCTTTCTACTCTACAACAATTTTACTCATCCTAGAGAGTTTGCCCATATATTTTACAAAGTCCTCTCTTCTGTTCTCCTGCTAATTGTTGGAGACTAGCAAAAGGATCCATCCTTAAGGATGAAGAATCAACAGGAGCTAAGAAGGGAGCCAGTATCCAACCATCAGATTGGGTTTAGTGGGAGGATTGTCCAATCCAGGAAAGTGAAAGGGGACAGACAGGAGAGTATAAAATCAAGGCAGAGCCTGGTTTTATGAAACAAGGGCAACTCAGGTATAATACAGGTGCCTGGGACCCAATGGAGGTACTTAATTTCCACTCGAAACAATAATATGCCCAAAAGAATACGTTAAAATAAAAATGAATGTTCAGTGGGGACCCAAAGGAGGTGACTAAGTTCCACTTTAGACAATAATACCTCAATAAGAACACATTAAAAATCAAAATTCATGTTCAAGTCCAGGTCAGGGACTTTAAGAGTTCGTTGAAAAGATGTTATATTTGACCCTGAAGCCCTCGTGACTCTCAAATTGTGGTATAGAATCAGAAAGGAACTGGTGGAGGTGATGGATTAAACTTTTTCTCTTTTTGCCATTTCAATGTAGAGACAGTGTTTCTGGTGCAAAAAAAAAAAAAATCAGTTTTTCATATTGCCACATCAACAGCAAATTTCACAGAGTCCATTAAAAAAACACACTCTTTTCTAAGTCTGTCCAAATTTATCCTGTGGTGTCAATACAATATGGTGTCCTAGGGGATATTATGCTACAAAACATACAAATAAAATTAACTTGATTTATCAACATGAAAGAACCAAATGTTTATATATTGAGGGAGATTGGCAGTTAAAGACATAAATCATAAGACAAGATGGAGCCTGAAAATCAGCTTTTCAATCCTCCTACCCTCGCCTTTGTAGAGATATGCCCTTTAATGACTTTCCACTTGGGTGTAAAGAAATTAACAGTCCTAGCCTGCCCCAAATAGAATGATTGTAGCAATGCAGCATTGGAGTAATTGGAACACTTATCGCTGACATCATCTTTGATTAAGCATACACAGTAGTGTATCTAAACAACCCCAGACTGATTTATGTAGGTTTTTTAAATATAGAAAATGAACACAGGAAACAATTCAGATGAGAGTCCACTATTCATTCATTAAATATTTGTGCCACACACTTAGCAAGAACTAGAAGCACAATAATGAATGAATAAAACACACAGTCTCTGCCCTTCATGGAGATTTGAGGGAGAGAGAAAATTAAATGTAATTTTAACATTAAAAAGAATATGTGAAACTTTATTACAATTATTTCCTGATATGCCCTATATTGTGAGTTCCTCAGAGGAATGAATAATGTATTTTCATCTTTTCCACAGACAATGAGAAAATAGAGCTAAGTGCTAAGTATTAATATGTTTATATATCTCAATAAATTTTTTGTAATAAAATATTTCTGGTAATATACATATGAAAAAAACAGGTCAAAATTTAAAAGGATGCTCTCTATATTTTTTTCTGTAATATGATATGCAATCTTCATAGGTAAAGAAGGTAAAAGTCTTAAAATTTGTTGTCATCTGCTATAAAATATATCACAATACAGCCAGTCCATTTGTTTGCCATGGAAATGGACGTAGGAACACCAGCGCAGTACTGTAAGTTCACCAGAGTTCACAAGTGTTAACTGAATAAACTAAACTAATAGTCAATAAAGCAATAAGTAAACCTGGGCATGGAATTCCAAAGCACCTTTTTCACAACCTTGGTAGCATTAAAATGAACTTCTGGAGACATGGACCATCAGACTTTTGGCCTCATGTTGCCATCAGTGTATTGGCAAGCTCACCCTCTTCAGGGTGTGTACATGTAAGACACAGGTGTATGTAAGCTATGTTGCATAAATGATACACGTGTCTCCTGCAAAACTTCACATTTGTAGGCCCTCCTTATGTTCCACATACGATCAGTGTTTTGTCATCTTCAAAATTCAAAAGATTTCTATGATCTTCTCAATCAGTCTATTAAACCACAACTCACCTTTGAGGTCTCTGCTTCTGAGTAAGGCTTACTCTAATTAATGGCTCCATTTAGAATTATATGTCCCCCACTACCGCACTGTCTTCTCCCTTACCTTGCTTTATTTTTCTTCAAAGCACTTATTATCCTCTCTTCACCTATATTTCTCATTTATTTTGTAAGTTCCATGTAAGGCAGGGATTTGATCTTTGTAATTCATTGCTGTATTCCCAGCACCTAGACTAGTGCTTGGCACATAGTATGTTTTCAAAAACTGCTGACTGAATGACTGCCTAACAAAGAAGTCTCCAAGTCACTACCCGGTGATCAGCAGGCTGTCCTACTAATTATGATAGTACAGTCAGTACTCAGTGCACTTGAGTGACTCTAATCTTAATTTTTCTTTTGACACCAGAATTATGGAGATGCCTGATTTCCCACAGACAACAGGCTAATTCTGTCCTTTCTATCTTTCCTTACACTTGCCCTCTTCCAAGAGCACCCTCCTACCACCCAAACTCTGCTTGGATAACCCCTTCTAATTCTTTAAGGTACTTCCCACAGTCTTCTTATCTGAACACCCAGGACATGGCCTCCACTATCACAGTCCTAAACCCTAAGGTATCATGCTTCTTAGTGCCTTGCATTGAATTCATTAGTTACTTTCAATCCCTTTAACCAAACACTACTTTTTTAAGGGACAGAGATTGTTTTATTCATTTTTGCATGAATTCAACACAATAAGAACTGAATGAATAATTAAAAGAAACTGAGTTCAATGCTCTTAAGAGGTACTATCAAGTCATGCCAACTGAGGTGGATGGTATATGGGGAAATGCAGGAGGAAGTCCAAAGATCTGGGTTCTGGTACTGACTGACCACTGTTTTTACATCTGTGGGATGAGAGATGAAACCCATGCTGAGGACTCTTCCATAGCTCTAAGATGGTAATACACATAATCTAAGAAAGTAGTTATTAAAATGTCAGGTTTTCATGCTCCATCTGCTGGTAAGTTATAGAAAAATATCATGAGGATGTTTTGAAATGGAAGAGTAAAAGAAATGAGAAATGTTTGTTTGTGACCAATGAAGAAAAGAATAAAAAACCTGTACTGCTTGTAAAATGCTAATGACCTAGAAAACAGTTGAAAAAGAAAAATAATCATTGACGATTGCATAGCTATAGTGAAAAAGCCACAGAACACCCTGTCGGTTTTGGCTCACAAACACACTGCACAGCCCTGTCCCCAAGGAGCCCCAAGGCGATGTTCGCACCCCAGTGTGGTGCCTCCCACATTGCACGAGGGTTGCTCTGTGTGCACAACGTTTTCCAGCAGAAGTGATGGCATGTCACTTCCTAGACTACAGGATGAAAAACTGAGACTTTCATCTTGAGCTTTCTCTCTCACTCTGTCTCTCTGTCTACCTCTCTTTCTGTCTCTTTCTCCTTTCTCTTTCTCTCTTTCTCTTTCAGATCACTTCCTTGGGGGAAGCCAGCTGCCATGCCATAGGACACTCGAGCAGCCCACTGTGAGGCCAACAGAGGAAAGCAACCAACCAAAAGGAAAAAATAAAATTACTTCATTAGGAGATGATATAATTTTATTTATAGAAAATCCTAAAGAAACCAACAAAAGAATATTAGAATTAATTGATGAATTCAGTAAAATTTTGGGATACAAAATTAATATACAGAAATCAGTTGCATTTCCATATACTAACAAATATCTGAAAAAAAGAAAGCAATCCCATTCACAACAGTGTCAAGAACAATAACATACTTAAGAACAAATTTAACCAAAGAGATGAAAAATCTACACTGAAAACTACATTACATTGATAAAAGAAAAGGAAAAAGACACAAATAAATGTAGAAATATCCTCTCTTTATGGATCAGAACACATAATACTGTTAAATGTCCATTCTATCTCAAACCATCTACAGAGTCAATGTAAGCCCTATCAAAATTCCAATGGCATTCTTCACAGAAATAGAAAAAATTGCTAACATTTCTACGGAACCACAAAAGACCCTGAATAGACAAAGCAAGAAGAACAAAGCTGGGTGTATCACACTTCCTGATTTCACACTATACTATAGAATATACTACTACAGTAATCAAATAGTATCTTATTGGCGTAAAAATAGACACACAGACCAATAGAACAGAATTTAGAGCCCCAAAATAAACTCACACCTATGAGCAATTTATGACAAACAGTATATTTTTGAATATGCAATAAGGAAAGGATAGTCTCTTAAAAAAATGTACTAGGAAAACTTGATAATCACATGCAGAAGATGAAATTAGACCCCTATCTTACACTGCTCACAAAAATTAACCTGAAATGGATTAGACTTAAACATAGAAACCTGAAACCATAAAAATCTCAAAAGAAAACATAAGAAAATAGCTCCTTCACTTTGTTCTTAGCCACAAACTTTGGATATGACAACAAAAGTACAGGCAACAAAAGCAAAAACAGACAAGCGGTACTACGTCGAACAAAAAAGCCTTTGCGCGATGAAAGAAACCCTCAGCAAAATGAAACAACAGTCTACGGAATTGGAGAAAATATTTGTGAATCACATCGGGTAAGAGGTTGATATCTAAAATATGAGGAACTCAAACAACTCAATAGCAAAAAAAATCTGATTAAAAGTTGGACATGATCTGACTAGCCATATTTCCAAGATAGGCATCCAAATGGTGAACAGATACACGAAAAGATGCTCAGTATCACTAATCATCGCAGAAATGCAAATCAAAACCACAATGGGATGTCACCTAACACCTGTTAAAATGGCTGTTATTAAAAAGACAGGAGATAAGTGTTGGTGAGGATGTGCAGAAAAGGGAACCCTTGTGCACTATTGATGGGAATGTAAATTTGTACAACCACTATGGAAAGCATTGTGAAAGTTCTCTAAAAACTGAAAAATTAAACTACCATATGATCTAGCAATCCTACTTCTGTGTGTGTGTCCAAAGGAAATGAAATTGGGATCTTGAAGAAATATCTGCACTCTCATGTTCATGGCAGCAGTATTCACAACAGCCAAGATATGGCAACGACCTAAGTGTCTGTCTGTGGGTACAGGATGGAACTCATACTAGCAGGGGATGGAACGGTGATTGCCAGAGGCTCGGGGGTGGGGAAAACTGTGAAAGATATCAGTCAAAGGATACAAACATCCAGTTATAAAATGAATGAGCTCTGGGTGTCTAGCATGGTGACTATAATTAACAATATTGTATTATATTTTTCAAAGTTACTGAAAGATTAAACTTTTTTATGTTCTCACCAAAAAAGAAATGATAACTATGTGAGGTAATGAAAACATTAACTAACCCTACTGTGGTAATCATTTTGTAATGTATAAGTGTATCAAATCATCATATGGTACACCTTAAATTTACAGTTTTATTGTATGCCAACTAGACCTTAATAAATAAAATTTAATTGAAAAAAAATTTAGAAGAATTATACTTTCTGGTCACCAAGAGCCAGGGCTTAGAAGCAGACCCTTCCTTTGCTGAATTCTCAGAGTGAACTGACAGCTGCTCAGGCTAACAGCTTGACCTCATGACCCAGCCAGAGCCCCCCAGCTGTTAAATGCCAATTCCTTCTCCACAGAAGCTGTGAGATAATCTGTGAGATGATTTTTGTGTTAAGCTGTTAGGTTTTGGAGTTATTTACTACATTTATGTGTTCAATGAATTTGGGTTGACTTTTTTTTCTCTTTTTAAATTTTTATTGAATTTATTGGGGTGCATTGGTTAATAAATTATATAGGTTTCAAGTGTACAGTACTATACTGGCTTGACTTTTTAACATGAAATTGCACACATCCATCTTTCCCGGTATGTTAATCATTCTGTACATACATTTGGTGCTTGCATGCATTTTCAGATATACATGTTTCTCTATAATAAGAATCCAGACACATATAAAGATCACAGGACATACTATAATATCAGAGAGAAGATTATATGCCTTAAAAACATAGTGTGTAACCATTTTATAGTATGTAAGTGATGGGTATAAACCTCAGTAGAGAGCAGTAATTTACGTATTTTTTATCTTTAATTCAGCAGTTCTATAGTCATTTGTCAAGTCTACCATTTTCCAAAGAGTAAATATTCATAGACTCATTTTTTTCTTTCATTTTCTTTTTTGCTATAAAGGGACTTGCCTACTAATGCCATGTAGATGAATAAGATACAAAGCGAAAAGAGATGCATATAGGTAATTGTATGAGATGGTACCAAGGAAACAGTTTCTATGTCATCTAGAATCTTTGGATTAAATTTTTCAGTGAGAATTGGATGTAATGTTTAAAACCTGAAAATAGAAACAACAATCAAGTCACCTTGGCTTAACTGAAATTTGAAGCATATAGTAGATACAGATTCCAAATCTAGTTGGTCACTCTTTATTAAAATAGAAATCTTAAAAGCAAACAAAATATCTTAGCCATGCTCAAAAATCTTAGAGCATTATAGAAGTGAAGTTCTGGGACAGGGAAAGGGGAAGCAACTAATTTTTCAAGTGTTCAACTCTCCATTAAAATGTTTGGCAGCATCTTTCACGTATTGGAAAATTTGACTAGATGTTAAGAGATATTTTTTCAATGATGACCATCTATTAAAAACAGAAAAAAGCAAGAACGGAAACATAAATTTTATATATATGACACCTAGACACAGAGAGCAGTGTGATAACAGCCAGAGGGAAAGCGGGGTGGAGGGAGGTGGAAGTTGGAAGAAGGGAGATACATGGATAAATGGGGATGGAAAGAGACTTTACTTTGGGCAATGAGTGCACAACGCAGTAATAAGATGATGTTTTACTGACTTCTACAATTGAAACCTGTATGGTTTTATTAACCAATGTCACCCCCAGTAAATTCAATTAAAAAAAATTAAAAAATAAAAACGGAGACATGGCTATAGAGGGTAGGACTGCCAGGTCCTTTAAGAAGTTCTCTTTGACATATTCATAGGATGTTGATATTCCCTTGTTCTGGAAGTCTCAACTGCATGCCTGCTCACCCACCTGGTACAAGTAGCCCATCCTAGTGTGCTTACTAAGACTAAGTAAGTCAAAGGTCTATTTTCAGGCTTCCATACTCCAGTGGGCTCAGGCTTTAAACCTGGCTGAATTTTATTTCTACAGGCCTAAGGAACTGGGAGAGTTGTAAGACACCCTCCACAAAACCTGAACAAATAAGTCTGTACTTCCAGGTCTGGACTTTTTTCTAGGCTCCAGGTATACAGTAGTGGATGGCAAAACAAGCAGAGTCAAGTGTTTATGTGATAATAAGTCTCCCTTATCTTAATTTGGGAAAATAGGCTGTCTATAATTGTCTTCTTATTATAAACTATTTACAGTGTCGTGTTTATTAACTTGCTATGGCTCATTACTTTTCTAAAAACTTAACTTTAGTGAACCTTAGTAATGGGGATGAAAGTTGCTATAAATAAAGAGTTTAAAAAGCTAAGGTTCAAGGAGATGTTAGACCAATGCATTATCTAACCTATTGCAACATCACCCTGGGAAGGTTTCCTGCCTGCAGACCCACCATTGTAGTGTATAGAATCAGACCCCCTATTTATGACTTAATTACATTTTTGTTTCTCTTACAATAGAATCAATATAAAAGAGGCATTGCTGCCAAAAACATTACATAAAAGAAGATTTGATGAATATCAAGAGAGCAAATAATAGTTTATTCATGATCATCTGCAAATGCCTAAAAGAGAAATGAAGCCTCAAAATGCCCAGTCTAATACTTATCTGCTACATGTTTATATTAATGTTATCACCACCCAGAAATACCTAAAGATCTAATATTCAGTTCCTGGCAGTATTTAGCATGTCACTTTATACAGAATAGGTGTTCAATAAATATTTGTGGAAGTGAGAAAGAGGAAAAAAAGGAGTTTTCAGCAAGGTACAATGCAGCGAACAATTGCACAATACAGCTAAAAGGCAGGTGATATTTTAAGGTTCTGCAGTCAATTAACTTAATACGGATTTATTAAACCCACTTTCTGAGCTCCACAGAGTTAAATATGTATATTCTCTCAGCTAGTAAATACACTGTCCCAAAACTGTATCACTCTTTAAAGTGAGGAATTACTCATTCCTGTAAGTGGTGGGAGATATGGTATTAACCAAAGATGGAGGAATAGCAAAATAAGGCTTGGTTAATTTCCTGACAAAGAAATACAAAATCCCCTGTATTTTCTCACTTCAAAAGCCCTCCAACTCTAGGCTAATGCTAGAGGCAACAGAGAGGGAAACCAGATGAGTGAGTTTGGTTATTTTTTGGTGCTTGTCAAAAAAACTAAATATTTCCCCCAAATGTTTTACATTCAATAATACCCAACCACAACGTGCCAAGCCTGTTTTCTCTTAATTTTCAAACCCATGTGTATTCCGATGGAAATGCAATTCATGTGTCTTTGATTTGTTTATTCTTAAATCATTATAAAACATTAACTTTTCAAAAAGGACATCCAAGATACCTTTTGTGTCATCCTCATAATCCTCCTTCTGGAGTCTTTTTAGGAATATGGCATTTTGTGGAGCCAGTGGAGACAAAGCCTTGTACAAGTAACCAGAATTCAGGACTTACAGACTCTGCACAGATTTTGTCTGTATGCAGGAAAGCATGAATTCATTTAAATATTAAGAATGAAAGGCTAGTAGAATTCTTATAGCAAATTTGTTAAATTGACCATTTCCTTAGCTCCTTTAGATCTTGATGATAAGGCCTGGCTAACTTGGACTCATTTTCAAATACCTTCTTCAGACTACTCGAATAAGATGCCTGCACAGAGAATATAAGATAACACTGTTTTGAGGATATATGTGAGAATATAAAAGATGGGTGAGAAAATCAGGCACTAGAAGAATTAAGTTCATTATATTCTCAGATAGTGTCCTCTAATATGGTTAAAGATAAGCACTTATCTCAAAAGATAGTTTAACCATAGTAACCAACTAAGTGTTCTAAGGCATAGCGACTGAGAGAAGATTGCAGACACTAAATCAACTCGGTTTCAGAGTGTGAACTCAGCCTCTAAACCAGGACACTCCTAAGTTAATGAGGAATGGATATAGCCTACATTCTTCCATTCCCTTCTTCTTTTACTGCAGGCTTTTTCTCAGTAGTAGGGTTGGACTACAGAAAAAGGAAAGAAGATAACTTGACAGTGAGTCTGTATTTTTAAAATAAATACTTATAGGAACTTCGAAAAAAATGTTTGCATTCCGTTTTCCAAATGGTGAATAACAAAGCAATAAAGCAAAACCCCACCGTTGCCTGGCAGGGGGAGAAAGTGGGGGGGCAGTTGCACAGACTGGAGACCATCTGGACCAAGTCTGCTGGATGCTGCCGTCTGATGCAAAAAGGAAGCTGCAGAGACACCCAGGACCCTCTGTCATAAACCTAGTTTCAGACCCACATTTGTAACATTGAATTTATTTCACTGGGAAAAAGAAAAGTCTTGATTTGTTCTCAATTACTTTTACCCTTACCAAGGGAAACCTAGACCCCCTGCTCCTTTTCTGGAGGAACACACAATTATGAATTGTAAAAGTTAGGCAAATTATTTGTGATAAAACAAGACAGCGCTGCATTTATTTGGATTATTTAACATTACAAGATGTGGTCCAGTTAAGTAAGGTCCAGCCAAATGTTCTGCAGAGTTGAGGTAAAACCTAAAAGAAAAGGACATTTCATTTGAACTTCACTCTCATTTTGCACCTGACGCTAAAGAAAATCAAATTCTAAGGGAATGAAATTTATTTTAACAAAAGCAAAATTTGCTTACTTTAGAAAATAAAAAAGAAAACCAACAAAAGCTCTATTTATGATTATTTGCATTACATCCTTTTTGGGTTTTATTGCACTGGTGGTTCCTTTCCTTGTAAGCCTTGACTCCAGGGACCCAGTGTCCTTTAACTCCCCTTGTTTCTCCTCTCAAGCTCTTGACTCTCACAACACCCCCATTGCCGTCACCTCTACACATTCTATGGAGATATATGCTGATTCACAGGAAATATCTCAACAGACTCAGACTTGGACACCTTGTGTTCACCCACCCCTTAAACTCATCTGATCTCTTAGTTTTGATAGTTTGGGGCTACTTATACCAGATCTACATTTTTAGCACGATATTTTCTCTCCAGTTTTATGTTTATAATGCTGATCCTTGCCTGATGCCACATTCTTAAGTGTGACATGCTTATTGATTTTGAGAGAAAGGGATAACAGAGAGAGACAGAGACAGAAAATCACCGATGTGAGAAACATCAATCAGTTGCCTCCTGTATACGCCCCAACAAGGGACAGAACCTGCAACCTAGGTATGTGCCCTGATCAGGATCAAACTGCAACCTTTTGGTTTATGGGATGATGCTCCAACCCACTGAGCCACACTGGCCAGGTGGTCTAACAGTTTAATAGGACTCATTGGAGTGCAGTCAGAAAGCAGTTTTATTTTTCTCCACTATTGTCTTTGATCGTTCTCTATAGAGGCAGTTCAGTTAAAGGAGGAAATACAGAGAAATAGTAGGAAGCCAGACTCAGAAGATCCAGACCACCAGAATCTCAGTCTCAGCTCCAGCTCCAATTATATCATATACAATATATAAAATATAAATATATAATACATAAAATACATAATATTATATATAATGCATTATATATAAGCATCTATAATATAATTCTAATCAATAAATGTTAGTTAATATAATATATTAAGCTAATATGTATATTTGAACTAATATAAATATTAAAATAGCATTTAGAATGTGTTGGGAACTGCCCTGCCTGGTTTCAAAAGCTCTAACCCCCACCAAGGCTAAGGCTGAGGGAGTGACCTTGGAATGTAAGCCACCAAGGAGACAAAAGCTTATCTCCCTGGCAGAAGCACTGCTTCTACTCCTCTTTCCATAACTGGCCCCCAATGCTTGGTCAGTTAGCCAATGATGGGTAAGATTCCCCAAGGGGGGAACAACCTAAGACAGGCACGATCATGTGGGAGGCCCCCAAGGAAGGACTTTGGGGGGTACAGCAAAAGGGGGTAAAGGACCCTCACCCCTTGGCTTTGACAAAGCCTGAGTCCTCATTCTGTCTGGGAGAAGTCTCCTAATCTCTTGGCTGCCTCACTTCCCTTGCTCCACCAAGGCCGAAACAATGACAGAGGGTGGTGCGGCCCTGTGTTGGAAAGGGTGGGTCCCCCAGGCAATCAGGCCTAAGAAAGAATATGTAAAATCCTGTGAAAACTGCTTTGTTTAGAATGCTCTCAACTAAATGATAAGGGTCCAAGCAAGAAAGTAAGTTTGTTCCTCAAAGCTTTACAGCTCTTTAGCTATCTGACCCTGACACAAAATAGGCCCTCAGAGTTCTTTGTTATCTATTGTTTGATCCTTACTGCCTGACAATGATGAATAAGCTTTATCTGTAATCCTGTGCAAATGAACCCAATAAAAGCCCATTGAGGAACAGGCTCCTGGCCCTCTCTCATCCACGGTGGGGGCGGGGGCCTTGTGGGTGGAGTCCCCCCACAGGAATGCAGTATATAGATTATTATATATGTTAGCTTTTATTACTGCTGTTATTTCAAGTAGATCCTATGAAATTTCCAGCTACTTTAAGATGAAAAAAGACCACCATTTTCTGATTTTTAAAAAGCCAGTAAAAACTCCAGTCTCTCATCTAATTCAAAATTATTTTGTTTTTGTTTTTGTTTTTGTTTTTGTTTTCCCATAATACAGACCTGATCTGGGCTTTGGAAAACAGCAACTGGGAAATCAAACAGAGTCTATGTTTTTTAATGTTTTTCTAACTTTCTCTTCAGTATTTTTCCATACTCAATATTTTCTTTCTAGATTCCCCATGGTCAAGGTGGGGAGGAGGAAGTAGTGGTAAAGGGGGGAAAGCTATTTTCATTACCTAATCCCGTCTGAAGTTTTCCCATGGCAGTGGAACACCCTCTGTCAGCAAAGACAGCCAACTGCATCTTCCAGCTTCTCTGGTTCTTTTGCAGAACTCTTTAAACTGGTCTAGTCTGTACCAGAGACTCCTACAATGTATGCAAACATCATACATCCAATTTTCCCTGGACAGTCATGGTCTATGCCTATTACCCCAGCATAATTACGATAGCACCCCCTTTGACTCTTAAAACTGCCATGATTTGGAAAATAAATTAACACTGCAACTGCTCAACTTGGGCAACATACTCTCCAGCTGACCTCTGCCACTGCATGACTCCATCATTTGCCATTTCCCTTGGAATCTACCCCTTCATCCATCCAATCAGCAAGTTTATGAGACAAGATGGTATGGCAGAGTGTACAAAAGATTTTCAGGAACCAAGCATGGAACTGGCATAAATCATATCCACTCACACACCACTGTCAGTACCATGTCTAGTCACCTAACTTAGGCCTCCAACTTCTAAATACAAATCTACTGTTCTTGTGTACCCAAGAGGATGAAAGCAAATTAGTATCTTTCCGGCCTCTGCCATAGTCCACTTTCTACTCACCAAATATCCATTAGCTCTTCCTCCTGCACACAGACCACTTCTACCCTCTTCCCAGAAGGACAACACAAAATCCTCTCCAGTCATAGTGTCTAAGATTTCAGATGATGCTTATTCCCCTGCACCAACTCTAAAAATGATTCCTTATTGTTTGATGTCCACTTGACTAAAATGATGTGTTTTCTTCTCTCTTCCCCATATATAATCAACATTTGATATATTTAATGGCAAAACCAAGGACACACAAACTTCAATAAATATCTCTTCAGAGGGAGAAAGAATCAGAGACATATGGTTGTCACTGGACAGAGACACTGTGCTGGTCCCCTGTTCTGTGATGGAAAGTGTCCTTGAGTTAATCTTGATTCTATGCTCTGTGACTAACTCCTTCACCCATAGTTCTCGAGGGCCATTGGCTCTGCCTCTGCGAGGATACCAATCTAAAATGAAATACCAATCCAAGAAAATCTATGCACCCCAATGTTTATAGCAGTGCTATTTACAATAGCCAAGTGCTGGAAACAGCCTAAGTGCCCATCAGTAAATGAGTGGGTCAAAAAACTGGTTCATTTGCACAATGGAACACTATGCAGCAGAAAGAATGGAGTTCCTGCCCTTCATGATGGCATGGATGAAACTGGAGAGCATTATGCTAAGTGAAGTAAGGCAGGCAGTGAAAGACAAATATCATATGATTTCACCCATAAATGGAACTGATTAAACAAAACAAACAAGTGAGAAAAAGAGAACCAGAGACATGAAAATAAAGAACAAACTGACAGGGACCGGAGGGGAACGAGGAGAGGGATAACAGGGAAAAGAAGGGGAAGGATCCAGTCAAGTAACATGTATAGTGGACCCAAGGACAAAGACAACAGGGTAAGGGAAGGATCAAATGTGGAGGTGAATGTGGGTAGGGCAGGGGAGACTAATGGGGAAAAAATGGAGACAACTATAATTGAACAACAATAAAAAAATTAAATAAAAATAAAAAACCAAAATGGATATTGAGGAGCCTGCCACCTGTGAAGCCTCTTAAATCTTTTAAGCCACATTCTACTCATGAAAATTTTGGTTCCAATGTTTGTATTGTCATAATCAGTCAAAGGCTTTCTAAACTAGTGTTGTGTTGTTGGAGGAAGTCAGTTGCCTCAGATACTCAATAAATGTCTAATAATTTTGCTTCCAGTCAGTTCCATGTTCTGGTTACCAGTAGCCACACCCAAAATCATTCCCTAGACATGGTTAAGATGTAGCATTAAAAAAAGATTTTGAAGAAAATCTCCCAATAAAATTTCTTTGCTGAATAAAGAGACTCAAGGGAAAGATTAAATTAAGGCTGTGGTCTTCCCAATCAAGTCAGTTAATTTCAAGGTAGCCAACATTAAGTTGTGAGGAGAGAGGCATTAAGACAAAAAAAAAAAAAAAACACAAATAAATAAGGCTGACACGAGATTCAATTAACTCAAGCTGTTTTAACATTTTTTTTTTTTTACCTAAAATAGCCTCCTTTCCTTTCTTCAGACTTGTTTTATGGAAACACCCATCTCTTCCACACCCTTACCACACATACAAGTTAGTTTTTTTTCTTCTCATATGGCAAAATGTACTAATTACACAACTGCTGTTCTTGGTTTGAGTTATTCAAGTATGTTCAGGACAGCACATCTGTGAATCTTTTGTTTTGTTCTGTCATGGTTGAAAGTTGGCTGCCAATCTTAGAAGAGCATCTGTACTCATATGCAGAAAAAGTATGGCACCAGCCATGCGTCCCTTTTATCAGGAAATCTTTCAACATTAGCATCTCGTATTTACCATCTGCCTTTGTTCTACAGTTTGAGGTGGGTAGTACTGTTAACTGTCTAAGTCTAAATAAAGTAAAATAAACCTATTAATTAAAATAGATTAGCACAAAAAGGTTTAATATTTAATCATTAACCAAATCTTATAACCCTTGAAAATTTGGAAAATGGGATATGTTAAACAAACTGCCTTATGTTGTGATACAGAGTAAAGAAAATAATTTCAAGTTTAGAAAAATAACTTGGACCAACTAATTTTTTTTAACCTCTTTAAGTTCTTGAAACAGACTGAAATTTTTTTAAATACCATAAATAAAGTCACTTATAATGACTTCGATAAACAATACTGAGTGGGAGGTCCAAAATGGTGGAGGAATGTGTAGAAGTTGCACTAATCTCCTCCCAGGACCAATCTGGAATTACAACTAAATTATAGAGAAATCATCCTGAATAATAAACTAAACACTAGCTGGAGAGAAGCCTTATAACTAGAGACAGACAAAAGAAACAATTTCACCACAATAAGACTAGTAGGGAGTGTGGAGGAGGCACAAGAGGGCTGGTTGGGCTCCCACAGGCAGCAAAGTTCCAGAGGAATATTTCAGTGTTCAGGGGGTTCCCCCTGAAAAGTGTGGGGTCTAAACTCCAAGCTGAGCTCCCCAGCCTGCAACATTAGAGTAGGGAAAGGAACCCACATACCATCCAGCGGTGAAAAGCAGCAGGGTTTCTATCTGCCAGGGAGAGAAAACTGGTCACTTAGACAGCCTCTTAGAGGGCCAATGCTCAAAATTTCATTTGCGACTACTTATCCTGGGCTCTGGCAGAAGGACACCAGAGTGGGCTAGAGAGGCTTGAGGAAAGTCTGGGGTTGGTGGCTATGGGGATAGAGCTGAAGGAACAGCCACCAGGATCTGTGTGCTCAGTCATTCCTAATACTGCAGAAGCCATCTTTCTCAAGCAGAGCACTCCTCTCCAAATGGCATCAAACTGAGGGGAAGCAACAGCCCTGCCTGTAGGAATTACTCTGCCCCACCCTGTGGAACTTAAGCAGAGTTGCTGATTACAGCTTAAGGCTGTATTATGCATTAGTTTAACAATTAAGGAAAATCTCTGAGAGAACTATGAACTTCAGCTGACCTTCCTCAGAGCCCAAAGCTGATAAAAGTTGGCCTTGGTGTGCAGCCTGGTTCTTTCTGCACCCAGCAGAGGTAGCATATGGCTGATAGTTGATCACATGATAACTGATAACTCCAAACAGGTTGACCAGGGTCAGTCACAAGCAGTGTCTAAAAAAGGCCTACAACAGAGTCTTTGTAGATCTACCTAACACAGAGAAACAAATACTAGGGAGCAACCAAAATTGCAAGGCAAAAAAAAACAGACCCTAAATGAAAGAATAAGAGAATTCTGCAGAAGAAGAGGTAGATGAATGGAGGCAAGCAATTTATCACACAGTTTAGAGTAATGATTATAAGGATACTCAACTGCATGAAAAAAAGACATAGAACCCATAAAAAAGGACCAGTCACAAATAAAGAATGCAATATTGAAAATAAATAATATACTGGGAAAAATAAAGAATAGATTAGATGAAGCAGATGATCATATCAGTGATTTGAAGACAAGGTAGAAGGAAACACCCAGGCAGAGCAAGAAAAAGAGAAAAGAATTTTAAAAGATGAGGAGAGCTTGCCCTGGCTGCTGTAGCTCAGTGGATTAAGTGCTAGACTGCGAACCAAAGGGTCGCTGTTTCTGTTCCCAGTCAGGGCACAGGCCTGGGTTGCGGGCCAAGTCCCCAGTAGGGGGCACTCAAGAGGCAACCACAACTTGATGTTTCTCTCCCTTTCTCCCTCCCTTCCTCTCTCTAAAAATAAACAAAATTTAAAAAATAAAAAAATGAGGAGAGCTTAAGAAACATTTTAGACAATGTAAAGCATAACATCAACGTTGTAGAAATGCCACAAGGAGAAGAGAGAGAGCAAGGGATTGAGAACCTATTTGAAGAAATAATGACCGAGAACTTCTCATGAAGAAAAGTGACACACAAGTCCAGGAAGCTCAGAGAATCCCAAACAAGTTGGACCCAAAGAGGCCTACACCAAGACACATCATAATTAAAATGACAAGGCTTAAGACAAGGAGAGAATACTGAAGTCCACAAGAGAAAAGCAGGTAGTTACATGCAAAGGAGCACCAATTAGATTTCCATCTGACTTCTCAACAGAAACATTTCAGGCCAGAAGGAAGTGGCATGAAATATTCAAGGTGATGAAAAGCAAGGACCTACAACCAAGGCTACTTTACCCAGCAAAGCTATCATTAAAATCAAAGGAGAAATGAGAAGCTTCACAGACAAGAAAAAATAAAGGAGTTTGTTAACACCGAATCATTACTACAACAATTGTTAAAGAGTTGCTTAGAGAAGAGGAAAAAGAGAAAGAAAAAAAAAGAGGAAAATAATCCCACAATAAAATGGCCCTAAATACATATCTATCAATAATCACTTTAAATGTAAATGGCTTAAATGCTCCAATGAAAAAACACCAGGTAGCTGAATGGATAAGGAAAGAAGATCCATATATATGCTGCCTCCAAGAGACACATCTCAGATCGAAAGATACACACAGACTAAAAGTAAAGGGATGAAAAATGATATTTCATGCAAATGAAAAAGAAAAAAGCTGGAGTAGCAGTACTTATGTCTGACAAAATAGACTTTAAAACCAAGGCTATAGTAAGAGACACTAGATAATGATAAAGGGAATGATCCAACAAGAAGATATAACCCTAGTAAACATTTACACACCCAACATTGAAGCACCTAAATATGAAGCAAAACTTTATGGACACAAAGGAAGCACTCAACAGAAGTACAGTCATAGTCAGGGATTTTAACACCCCATTGACTTCAGTGCATAGATCTTCCAGACAGAAAATCAACAAGGAGACAGCAATCTTAAATAACACATTAAATCAAATGGATTTAATGATATCTTCAGGGCATTTCACCCCAAAGCAGCAGAATATACATACTTTTCAAGGGCACATGGAACATTTTCTAGGATAGACCACATGTTAGGACACAAATCAGGTCTCAATAAATTTAAGAAGATTGAAATCATATGAAGCATCTTCTCTGACCACAATGCTATAAAACTGGAAATCAATCACAAGAAGAATACTGAAGAACACGAAAAGATGTGGAAGCTAAATAACATGTTATTAAACAATGTATGGGCTAACAACAAGATCTTTGAAGAAATAAAAAGATACCTTGAATCAAATGAAAATGAGGACACAACAGTTCAAATCTGTGGGACACTGGGAAAGCAATCTTAAGAGGGAAATTCATAGTGTTACAGGCCTATCTCAAAACACAAGAAAAGCTCAAATAAACAATCTAACTTTACACTTAAAGGAACTTGAGAAAGAACAACAAACAAAGCCCAAAGTGAATATAAGGAAGTGAATATAAAGATCAGAGTTGAAATAAAGGAAATAGAGTCTAAAAAAATGATACAAAAGATCAATGAATCCATGAGCTGGTCCTTTGAAAAGATGAACAAGATTGACAAACCTTTAACCAGACTCATCAAGAAATAGAAAGAGAGGAGAAATAACAATTGACACCAAATTACAGAGGTTTGTAAGAAAATATTATGAACATCTATATGCCAACAAATTGGACAACCTGGATGAAATGGATAAATTCCTTAAAACAAAATCTTTGAAAACTCAGTCAGGTAGAAGTAGAGAATCTGAACAAACAGATTATACCTAGTGAAACTGAAGTAGTAATTAAAAAACTCCCAACAAACAAAAGCCCTGGACTGAATGGCTTCACAGGTGAATTTAGCAAACATTACAAGAACTAACATCTCTCCTTCTCAAACTCATAAAATTCAAGAGGAGGGAAGGCTCCCAAACTCATTTTACAAGGCCAGCATTACTTTAATTCCAAAACCACATAAAAACACTACAAACAAGAAAATTATAAGCCAATAGCCCTGATGAACATAGACACTAAAATCCTCAATAAAATATTAGCAAACCGAATACAACAATGCATCTAAAAGATCATACACCATGATCAAGTGGGATTTGTTCCAGGAATGTTGTAAGGTTGGTACAACTTTCGCAAAGCAATAAATGTGATTCACCACATAAACAAAACAAAGGATAAAAACCACATGATTATATCAATAGATTCAGAAAAAGCACTTGATAAAATCTAGTATCCATTTATGATAAAAAAACTCTCAGCAAAGTGGAATTAGAGGGAACATACCTAAAGATAATAAAGACCATATATGACAACTCCACTGCCAGCATCATACTCCATGGGCAAAAACTACAAGCATTCCCCTTAAAATCAGGAACAAGACAAGGATGTCCACTTTCATCTCTCTTATTCAACAATAATACTTGAAAAAAATCTGATTCACAATTGCTTCAAAAAGAATAAAATACCTAGGAATAAACCTAACCAAGTATGTGAAAGACTTGTACTCAGGAAATTGTAAGAAACTGAAGCAGATACAAATTACAAATAAGTGAAAGCAAATACTGTGTTCATGGATAAGAAGAACTAACATCCTTACAATGTCCCTACTACCCAAAGCAATCTATAGATTCAATGCAATTCCTATCAAAATTCCAATGACATATTTTACAAAACTGGATCAAATATTTCAAAAATTTATATGGAACCACAAATGGCCCCACATAACAACAGCAATTCTGAAAAAAAAAAAAAAAAACAAATTCAGAGGAATCACACTACCTAATATCAAACTATATTAGACTGAAGGGTTTTAAATGGTTGCATGAGAATTTGGTTAGTTGAATCAGGACCAGATTAACAAGAAGTTACCATCTTTGAGAAGATCTGAAGGGGGAAGAAAGAGGGGAAAGCTGTCCAAGCAGAAGAATCTGCAAGTGCCAATGCACTGGACAGGAATGCATTAGGCTTACTGGAGAAATGGAAAGCCAGTGTGGCCAGAGCAGAATGACCAAGAGGGAGAGTGCTATAAGATAATCAGAACAGCAGGCCAGGGAAATCATAAAAGGGCTTTGTGGGCCACAGAAAGTAGTTTGGGCTTCATTCTATATAAAGTAAAAGACAGTGGAGAACATAATTATAGTAGTCTTTAACCGGCTTACAGAGTGTACCCTCAGTAAAATTTTCAACCCAAAGACTGAAGACCTGTTTAAGTGATTATCAACTAACAACGAGGAAAGGTTACATTGATACAAACTAAGAGAAGGAACACCTTATGAAGGAGGCCTGGAACACATGCAGAACTCAGCTCCTCCAGTCACCACTGACATTGCAATGAAAGCAGAGCAGACAGAATGCTAAGTAAAAATTCCTACAGCCTAAAGGAGGAAGCCAGGTCTGCCAATTCTATATTAGCAACAATAATAGCAACTTACATTTTAGTATGTCAGAGCCTGTAAAGAACCTATAACCACCCTATGTGGAAGGCTAAGAAGGTATTATCCCCAGCTTAGAAATGGTAATCAAGACCCAAGGTTAGTCTACTGTGCCAAAGCCACACAACCCAGGATACAATGCAGCTCCTCTGCTTAATCCCTTTTTCTTCTCATTAAATAACACTGCCTACCCAGATCTGAAGTAAAGTATTCCAAAAATATTCAGGAAATTACAGAACACATGGGAAATGGTTTAGGAACTCACCAGAGACAACACACTGAAAGGCAACCTTTTGTCTGTCTTCACAGGGCACCAGGTAGGCTTGTGGTGATTCAAGAATGGACATGCGCTTCAACAGAGGAGGTGCTAAACTTGTCCACCTGACTTTATGAAGTTCATAACCTCAACTAACATGAAATAAGGGAATTCTGCATCACTTTAGAAGCAACAATTTGAAAGTTAGAACTGCAACTTAAATTTCAAAAAGTCTCAATTCATCCAGTTAAGTCTTTTATGGATTGTCTTGCAACTCTTTTGAAATGGGAAATAACTGTTGAGAAAGGCTTCTGACAATAACTATATTTCTTATTCTGTGTTCTCCATTTTCTTTTACATTTTCCTCAAGCAGAATTAGAACTGTATGAGTAATGAGTCTGAAGTTATCAGAATAATGGATCTGTAACAAATAAGGCCACTAAGTTTATTACTAACTATTACATAAAAGGAAATACCAGAAAACACACAGTAAATAGCCTCAAATGAATCAGAAGCACTCCTTTCTTAAAGCTTTTTTGGATGATTTCTGAAGTAATTCCTAGACCAGTGGCTGTCCCTCAAGTAATGCTTAATAGCTTCATTTTGGCAATGAGGTGTTTTGAAATGCCAGGGGTAGAAACATCCTATGTACCAAATTATGGTAATTAAGTATTTAACAATAATATATACTGTGAGGGCATCCATATTTTATATTGGTATAAGTTTATCATGTATTTTAAAAGCAATGAATTATAAAATATTTTTATATTATACAACAGAGTATTTGATTCATAACCTGACAACCTAGTATAAAAACTTCAGTCTGTGGAGCACTGGGTCACTTTTATAAGTGACTTTTATACATTCTCCAAAGCTGAAGTACTCAAAGTTACAAGAATGTATTTGGGTTTCTAACAAACTTTCCTTCACTAGTAGATTTAATGAGTAATTATATTATTTGCAAAATTATATGGCCCTCAAATTTTTAAATTATATCCAGAAAAGGGTATTTTGCTTGTATTATCCCTGTGAACTACTTGCTTTTGACATGATTTAACTTGTTTTGTTTTCTAGTGTGGAAAGGGGTGGAAAAATTGATCCATTCAATGAACTTTTCTGAAAAATATTAACACACAACAAGTGAAAAGAGACAGGCTCTTAAAAGTTTAGGTTTAAAAGAAACAAAGACAGCTGTTGGGGGAAAAGAGTGAGTCTAATGAAAAAATGAACACAGTTTTGTTTTCAAGCACAGCTCCAAAGACCATTAATGTTTTCAATCTAAGTGAGCACAAAGGCCACTGTGGAAAATAACTGTTTAGTAACAGCACTGGTTTGAAAAATTAAGGAAATAAGTTCCTGCAAAAGAGAATATAAAGACAGTACCAACTACAGTAATAACAATTATTATTGCCACCTAGAAGCCTGTTGTGTAAACTGTGTGCACACTGCACACGGCCAACCAGCAGGTCACCAGCAGTCAGCACAGCTGAGACCTGGAGGACAGAGAAGAGATCCCCGAGCTCAACACATCTGAGTTCTCCCAGATCTGTCGCTAATTAACAGAAAGACCAGGGCTTTCATTTCTTAACTTCAAAATGGAGGAGGCAGTACTGAGACTCCTATGATACTTTATAACTCATTGTATAGTATCCTGAGAAATTCACACATAAGTAATTATAAGGATAAAACAGTGATGAACCAATTACTATAGTTAATTACTAGAGAACTTTTCATTTGAAAGTTGGCAAATTTCCCAGCAACACCATAGCTTCACATTATGTCTCAACCTATAATAATTCTTAGGGGATTATTCATATTTGAGTCCCTATTTCTCTCTAGCCATTACTGTTTTGTCACCAGAAAATACACTGTACCACCACCTCGGTGAGATGTAGCGAAGATTCCCACATCAGCAGGTAGGTGCTGGCATCTCTCTCTCTCAACAATCCAGCACAGAAAGTGTTATCATTCTGTAAGGCAATGAAGCCAAAGTCCAGATTTAGGATGCTACATTTTCCCCATACCATCAATTAATGCCATCACAAAAACTAGAAAAATATTGATTAATGGAGAATAGTTTATACTCCATGTAGGTAAACCATTGCATCTTCAAAAACATTTAAGAAAACTAATTTTAATTCTTTCCCGTTCATAGTCATATTCTTACAGCTCACCTGCTATTGTTCCCCAACAAATGAAAGTGTCTCTCTGCCCCATTGGACCGGAAGATCATCAAGGACTGGAGTTGTGTATGATTCGCTTACATATTTCCAACCTAGAACTCTCCCAGACAAATAGTAATGTTTATACATGTAGACCTAATTTGAAACACTTAAGATAAATTTATGGAATGAAACAGCAAGATTGAGAATACTTTGGCCATGATATCAGTTTTTTCACCTGTTTTCCTTTTACTACTTTCTTAAATTAGTTTGTGAATTAAGGAAAACCACCTTTGTTACCTTTCAATGATGACCCCATCAACTGGTCCATCAGCATTCTCTGTGAATGTAGTTTGAGAAAGCTTGGTCAAAGGGAGAAACAGAATCTGGATTGGCATTCTCTCTCAAGATCTAGTTAATCTTGTTCTGGGGAAATCAGAGTTAAGGCATGTCAATCTCTACTTTTGGTTGTCACTTGTTTGCTTGCTTTCTAGTTTGGCTTGGCTTTACACATCATAGTGTAAACAACTCAAACAGATCTCCAGACATGGCTTTTCACATTTCCCCTCTTCCCCCTTCTCTTCCTTACCCCCATCCCAAGACAGGAGGAAATTAGCTTTCTGGCTGACTGTCAAATCTCATGTCTATGGGGACGCATTAGTGATTCTCAATGGGGCAACAGTAGTGAATCTGGCCGATGATAGCTGGGCTGAGGAGTTAGTTGACCTACCTGCTGATGAGCTCATCTCCAAAGTCATTCATGGCTCTAGCAGATGTTCAGACTTCACAGAGTTGTAACCTTCTTTTTCAGTCTCCAAAGCCAGCTAGGATCCAGTGGAAATCTGCTAAGCAATGTGACACATACAGCTAGAACACAGAGAACAAGGAGAAAGACATTCAGAAGACCTGCTACTGTACTACTTCCTCAGACCCCAAATCATACTCCTGGAGCTGCAGATGACTTTGCTATGAAGACATAGTACACAGTTGTACAAGCTGCCTGCCAGAAGAAGACAGAAGGAAGAGAGGAAGATTTGTGATAAAAGCAAAATTTGCCTGCTTACATGAAGGGAAAGTTTTATTACAGCAAACAAATCAAGGTGATTCTGAAAGAGCTAAATTAACAGTTTCAAAAACCAGCAATCCTTCTTTATCCATAGGAAAAACATTATGTGAGAAGCTAGTTATCAAAACAATTGTTCTCTGAAGCAAATCTTTCTTTTTCCAGAAATAAGTAGCCAGTTTTCACATCCTGGTGAAAGTATCCTGAATGTGTCATAGGAATTAAGGTACAATATCAGGTTTTGGTGGCATTGGATTGGACTTTATAACCACCTTGCTAAGATAGGCTGATGTATATAAATCACCTAGTGATGATAAATATTACTGTTTAATTTGAATGTGTGTGCATATACAAATTTATATGCATATACATATACCTATTCATTTTAAATTAAATCTGGAGATCAAAAACTGGCAAGCTTCATGTTCAAACCCCAATGTCCTTCTACTCTGGTTAATGACTCTCTAGATACTTTGCTCTGGCCCAACTAAAAAGAAAGTCATATACTTCTTACACTATAAGAACAATTCTTACACTATAGTCATGTATGACTTAGAGATTATACAGCTGTGAGAATTCTATAATTCTGGTTGACTATTTCAGTTTTGATAGGAACCATAAATGACATACAGATCAAATGCAACATCCACCCAGACATGTGTTCAATAATGCAAAAAAACCGTGTCCAACAAAAATGTTTAAGGAGTCTCCTACTCTGAGGTTAAAGCTCCTGTGATTTCCACTCATGGGTTTGTCACATCCCAATGAGTTTCTAGAATGTTTAAATGCATTAAAACCTTCTCAAATAAAATATGAAATTAAATTTGGAAAAGCACCCATTCCTTGTAGTGTTTAAATGAACTATGTCCACCATATATTCCAGCAGGGGAAAGTTGGGTGAAGTCAGACAGTTTTAAAGGGTTTGAAATACTTGACTGCAGTCTAAGGGCATGTACAGTGTAAGTCTTCACAATGAAAACAACGAGGGAAAAAAAACATCAATGGGATTGTTGTCCAGGCCAAACAAAAGCTTATTATTTTAGGTAAAAAAAAATACTTTCAATTTTGAATATTACTTCTAATCCATTATCCATATTTCTTTAAGTAGAGCAATTTCCTTTTAAGTGGAAATAGTTGCATCTTCACATCTATTTGAAAATGCAATTAGATGGAAATATAATACACTACAGCTGGAAAATGAACAATCCATTTTTCCTCTTCCTAGACAAGGTCACACTGCTGAGCACACTCAAGTTAAGCGTGATACAGAAGTTAAGCCATAAATCCAATGAGAGGGAAGACTCTGGCACCCAAGCCACAGCAAGACCCAGTGTCAAAGGGACTCACACTTGATTCTGTCTGTCTCATTTAAAAACTCTGTTATTATTAACAAAGAACCCCTCTCTTAGAAAAAAAAATGTGTAGTATTTTACAGACCAGATAAACAAAAGACACTGTCATTTTTAAACCAAAACATATTTAGGGGAAAAAATGTAAGTGAAACTAATTTGCTACATATGTTTTATACATACAGTACATAAGGGGGTTTCTCTGACGCCATATGGAAAGCATCTGAACTTGTAAGACAATGACCTTCATAAATCACTCTAGGCTCCAACTCCAAATTATGTCTTGTTCCCCCACTCATGGGATAGTCACTATATCTCATATAAATTCATTATGTTATATGCGCACCATAATCTATCTCTACCTTTATAAGGAATGATGTCATAATGCACAGGCAAGGCTTTTTGAAAAAAGGAACAAGTTCTTCCACCAGATGGGCCAACTTACAGTACTGCTTCTCCAAACATAATGTTTTACAATGCAGTGCATCCACGCTGCTCAAAGGAAAAGCAGATTAATGGAGAAAGAAATGAACAATCTGAAAACCCAATGTTTTCTGAATCTTCCTGATTTCTTCTTCTTCTAAGGCAAATGTGAATAAGGGCCTTATATCTTTCACATACTTTCCTTTTATGTATTTTCCACTTATAGTCATCAAAATGGAATCTGTGTTCCGTTAGTAATGTTTATCTCTACTGAATCTCCAGCTATGGTACTAGCAGGTTTTTCTATAAACAAATGTCTTTCCATGACAAAGGTTTAAACTAAAAGGGTAGAGAGTTTTTGCCACTGGTTGATGGAGGAGGAAAAGGAAATAGATCTTTTCCATTCTCTAGTCTCTTTTTTCATAAAAAGTTGCTTTTACCAACTTGCTTATGGATACAATCTTTCCTCTATTTTCTGTAGTCAAGGAATGAAGGTTTATTTGGCCTATTTACTCACTTTCAATCACTTGAGGAAATGGCCATTGAGTTAACATGTATACAATTGCTTGGTCCTGAAACGAAAACTACAAAAACCTTGTATAAATGTGTATAAGGCCTGCTTTTCAGTCCCTTGAAATTGTCTGCCCCTCCCTACTCTAGCTCTCTCCTTCCCTCCAGACCAGTGATCAGACAGGTGACATAAAGGAATGAAGAGGCCAGGTCTCAGGCCACAATAAATATATGCTGAATGAATTAAGTGAACATTAATGGCTATAGAATGAGGAGTTATTATGAGAATGACAACCTGGAGAAATTATGCGCCATCTCAGGCGGGTAGGTCTGAAAAATTGTTGCAAGTCAGGATTACTCTGGGGGTAGAAAAAAACACTATAAATGGGCCAGCCAGGTACAGGCTGAAAAATTATATCTACAGGCTGGATCAGGTCTGTAGAACGTAAGTTTGCAACCTCTTAGAAGCTAAATTTGCTGAAGGAGAAGAGTGCAGTTGAAAATACTGGATTCTAGTTTAACTACTATCTAATGTTAGGTATTGTTATAATATCTGAAGTGATCAGCTAAACATGACAAAGCATGAATTATAATAACATCAAAAACATGAGTAATCTCTACCTTTATTTTTTTAAGATTTTTATTTATTTTTTTTTAAAGAGACAGGAAGGGAGGGAGAAAGAGAGGGAGAGAAACATCAATGTGTGGTTGCCTCTTGCGCACCCCCAACTGGGGGCCTGGCCCTGCAACCCAGGCATGTGCCCTGACTGGGAATTGAACCAGCAACCCTTTGGTTTACAGGCTGGCACTCAGTCCACTGAGCCACACCAGCCAGTGCAATCTCTACCTTTAATAGTCAAATTTTGCATGAGACTAGCAGGAGTAAGTTGTTTTATAATACATTTATAGTTGAATTTATCTTTACTATTTTTAAATATTGGAATAAAGAGATTAAGACTTTTAGAATCCCCAATTACAGAAGTATCCTAAAAAGACTGCAAGCTCATGTAATTAAGCACACAAACATAGAACTAAATGTAAAAAAATGCCACAAAGTCATATTTTTCTATTATTATTATTTTGATGCTTTTCATGAGAAATTAAGTTTTTTAAAAAAAGTCTTCAATGTCCCTGTTTTATTCAATTACTTACTGGAAATTCAGCACTATTAGGAAGAAAGAAGTTTGCACATAAAACCATGCTAAATATTATCTTGTAATATTTTGACCCTAACATGAGAAATTAAAAACAGTACTCTATTATAAAATATTTTTAGTGTTTTGTGGAACAATTTTATTTTAATTGCTGAGTACACATTTATAAGATTGGGCCATTCAATGCATATAGCTATACATATATTATCATAACTAATCTCATATTTAACTTTACTTACACAAATTAATTCAGTCTTGCTTAATTAACGAGACAGCAGGCTTCAAAAAATCTAAAAGGCCTACAATTTGTGGAGCAGAGTACAGAAGAGGAATTTAAAAATTCTAGATGTGTGCATAAGGGTTCCCTGAGACTTTGGCTCAAGTTTCATTCCTAGAATAAAAGACCATGAGTCCAGGAAGAGAATAATCACCAGGGAGCTATACAATAAACAATTCTCAGAGAACACAAGACTGATAACCATCACAAAAAGTTTCAATGTGAAGAAACCTCATTACATACACAGAGAATTAAGTAGAGACCCTCAGAAGGTTATTCCTCAGTAGAGGGGCTTACCCAACCCTGAATAAAGTTTATACTTGCCCTTTCAACCTAATCCAAATGTACCCTGACTACCTACCAAAACAAAGTCCAACAATCATTAAAGACTACACCACAATCAAGCAGTAAACAATGAGAGCTTTACAATACTAGCATCCAAAAAAAGAAAAAATAAAATTTCCAGACAAGCAAAAAAAAAATTCTAGACATATGACCCATAAGAAAAAGAAAAATTAGTCAACAGAAACAGAAGCAAACATGAGAGATGACAGAATTAGCAAACAACACAGTTAAAATAGCTATTTTCACTATAATTAAAGATTTAAAACAAATTATTAGGAGAATAAGCAGACAAATGCAACACATTAAAATATCTTAATAGAACTCATAAATACAAAAATAATGTATCTAAAACAATCATTTTATTGGATGGGATTGAAAACAAATTATATAAAGCTGAAAATGATAAGTAAACTTGAAACATAACTATAGAAATTGGTGAAATGAAATCTAGAAAGAAAAAAGACTGAAAAAAATTAAAATAAAAAGAGCTGTATTAGTTACCTTAGGGACAATATCAAGTGATTTAACTTACATATAATCAGAGGCACAATTATACAGAAAAGAAGAAGGACAGAAAAAAATAATTGAAGAAATAATGCCTAAAGTTTTTTTCTAATTTAATGAAAACTACAAATGTAAAATTTCTAGAACTGAATGACTCCAAAACAGGATAAATGCAAAGAAAATTATATCAAAGCAATTAATCTAATTGCTGAAAACCAATGATTAAGAGACAATCTTAAAAGCAGCAGGAAAAAAGAAAGCACATTACATAAAGAGAAACAAAAATTGAAGTTATTGCAGACTTCTTGTTGTAAACTATGCAAGCTAGAAGATAATAGAATGCCATCTTTAAAGTGCTACAGAAGGGAAATCAGTCTGGAATCTTATACTCGGCAATCATAATCTAGAGAGGTTATTGCTAGTAAACTAATAATGTAAGTAATTATTAATGGAAGTTATTCTGGCAGAAGAAAAATGATACCAGATAAAAACTTGGATCTACACAAATGAATGAAGGACACCAGAAAAGATAAATATGTGGATAAGTATAAAAAATATTTTTTTTATTTTTTAAAAATGTCTTTAAAATTTACCTAGTTGCTTAATTAGAAAAAATAAAAATACATTGTGCTATTTGTGATAAGTGTAGAAGTAAAATGACTAGAACAGTAGCATAAGGGATAAGAGGAGAAATAAAATACATAGTTACAAGCTTTTTATAGCATACATAAAATGATTTAGTGTTTTTTAAGGTAAACTCCCATAAGTTAAAAATGTGTATTACAAACCCTAGAGCAATTTCTAAAAACAAAAGAGATAGTTAATATGAAAATAATAGAAATTAACAAAATAAATAAATGAAACACTAAAAAATAAAATAATAAAAAAATAGAAAAGTAGGGAGAAAGTAATAAACATATGCAGATGGGACAAATAGAAAACAAGAGGAAAGATGGGTTATTTAAATCAAATTATATCAATAATTGCCTTAAATGTAAATACTCTCAATTAGGCAAGTAAAGGCAGCAATCGTCAAGCTGTATTGGAAAGCAAGACTTGGCTACATGTTATCTCCTAGAAACCCACTTTAAATATACATCCAGTCTGAAAGTAAATGAATTGAAAAGGGTACACAGTATAAACACTACTCATAAGAACACTGGAGTGCCTGTATTAATATCAGACAAAATAGACTTCATAATAAGGAATATTACCAGGGATAGAGAGAAACATTTCATTATGGTAAAGGGGCCAGTTCATCAAGAAGACATAACAACTGATAAAACAGGTAGGTAGAAAATTAATAGAGACACAAATAACAGATATCTTCAATATTAGCTTTCTAACCTGTCATTTATCTGTCCTCTTCTGCCATTTCTCTTGCTTCATCAATTTTCTCCTCCCTATCCTGTCTCTTCCTCTTATTGGTATTTACCTCTTTCCTGCCCCATACTTAACCACTCTAAAATAAACTTCCTTTTCCCCTCATTCTTTATGTCTGAGGCACTTAATCTTCCTTTCCCCTTCATAACCAAGTTGTCTGAAAGTGTAGCATAGTCTAGGCCTTCTGGAGGCCGCTGAGGACCCTGAGTCATCTTTTGCCCATCAGACGGAAGCAGGCCCTTCCATCAGAGGATCCAGCAGTTGCCACAGTGAGTGTTGTGGCGGCATCAAGCTGCCCCAAGAGACAAAGCACTTTCCTTCTGATGAGACTAACTGTGGTTTCTATTAGTTGCCACCAGATGTGCCCAGCTGGTTCACCCTCCTTTTTCAAAATTTAAACAAGCACTTACGTAATCGCAACAATTGAAAAAATGGTTACAATTTTAGGTCTAGAAACTTTATTAATTTGTTGATACTTTGAGGACCATCTGAAGAGTTTTATATATGGGCACTGAATCAAAAAAAAAAAAAAAAATCCCAGGTCCAGAAGGATGTTTCCAGGATTTCATTCAGCTAAACTCTCCACTTTGAAACTTTACCAATATGAGTTTTACCCTCACACCCTATCAACTTTCTTAAAACTACTTTCTTATTTCAGCAATTGACTCTTAATTGTTAAAACCAATGATTGATTTTCAATCCTCATGCTACTTTATTCCTTTTTATAATTTTGACACCATTTAATTCTAAAAACACACATGTCTAGCAGCAAAGTAGATAACAAAGTGTAAGCTTTCAGGCCCTTTGCTCACAGAGGATTGACATGCTTAGAGGGGTTCTAGCAATGTCATGGCATGACTGTATTTCTTACGTGTGGAAGTGAGGTATTTAGCCTCAGTCAACTCAGGCTACCATCTTTATCCACCCTGACTCCCCCTCATCATGCACCCTTTATATTAGGTGGCATCTGAGCAACCATAGGCATTTTGGGAATCTAGCTAAAGAGAAGTTCAGTTGGAAATATATTTAGTTTAAGGTTAGGATACATTTGTGTGGTTGGCAATCAACTTGATATATAATTAAGTCATTGCCAACAAGATCTCACAGACTAGTAAGTAGCAGAGACAAGATTCAAATCAAGGATTGCCTGATTCTAATACTAAACATCGTAACAAAACACTATATAGTCTTTCAGTTGTTTGGTGGTCTATCATCAGGTTCCACAGACAATAGTCTGTGCTCAGCTTCTCAGACTTTGATGCTCTGTTCTCAACCACATTCTAGCAGTTGACACCTTCTCCCTCCTCTTTTCCAGGTTTTGACATAACTTATCCAGTCTTATCACTGCTACTCCATGAGTTCACTACACTCTATCCAGAACCATTCCCTTATCTTTGCTAGACTGCATCTTTGTCCATGCTCTTCCCTCAAACTGAAATGGCCTTCGTACATCTGTACTCACTTTTAGTATTTCAGTGAAAATAGCACAACATTCACAAATGTGCCATTACAATGAGGAAACATCAGCAAACCATAGCTTCAAGTATGTTAATCCAGACAATTTAAGACTAACCTTTATTCACAATATTTATTGCCATGTAATAAACCAGCTTAAAACTCACTAATGTAAAACAGTTTTTTCATGTGGGTTAGGAACTTGAATTTATGCTGCAAGAATGGCTTATCTCTGCAACACCATGCCTGGGGCCTCAATTGGAATGATTCAAATGGATGGGCGCTAGAATTCTCTGGAAGTTCCTTTCCTTTTGGCTAGCACCTGGGATGGGCTCATCTGGAATTGTTAATCAAAGAGCCTATACACCAGCTTTATCATGTGCCTTGAGCTTCTTCAGAGTATGGCAGCCTCTTTGTAGTCAGACTCCTAACATTGAGGCACAGGCTCCAGTTGCAAGGTTCCAGTATCCAAGGGTGGGAAAGTATGACCTTTCTGACTGAGCCGCAGAAGTGACGCAGCTTCATTTACACTGTACTCTATTGACTGAAACAGACAGAAACCCTCCTGATTCAAGAGGAAGGGAGATATAACTCCACCTCTCAATGGGAGGTGAGTCAAAGAACTTGTGACCATGTTTTAAAATTGCCAGAGTAACTACATGGAAATACTTTAAATGCCCAGAAATCTTTGTGTGCACACTAAAAGAAATTTTATAGAAGTTTTCCCAAATTTAGCAATATTCCTAAAAACTTATTTGCCATTGCAAATAAGGGTGATAAAGCTGAAAAGATTCATAATAAAAGTTTCTAATAATAAAATTCTTAATAATAAATTGATGTTAAATATGAAACTTTTACCAACTATCTTAAAGGGAAGACTGAATTATTTTCCTGTTTTTCTAGAAAGAAGAGGCAATCAAATGAAAATGTAGTCAAAAAGCATAAGAAAAATGTTACATAGATGTGTTAAGGAATAGCTAATAAAAACATCACAGTCTTTTTTTTGAGATTTTTTTGATTTGGTTGGTACTTATTTTCTCTTTATAAATCAATATCTACTTTGGACCCACTTTGTATTAATAATTGAATGAGCTTCAGGCCCCACAGTACCTGGACTTCCAGGTTCCCTATCTCCATGATATCATTCTTTGCCTTTCCAACCAACATAAGGTGGTTCCTTCTCACCCTTTACATTTTTCTCCCTTTTCCCACACTATTAATATTGATGACCCAAGTTCTGAACAAAATCCTTCATCATCATATTCAACCATTCATTGTTGGCAATCTCGTGCTATTGTGTCAGTCACCTTCTGTAAACTGATGGCTCCTAAATATGTATATATTGGTACATGTAACAGGCAGCATGCCTGGGGTGCAATCATATGACAGCTTTATGTTAATGTTCCCCAGTCCCTTTAAACCTTCTCCCTGTGTGGTGACAGTCCTCACTCTGCCTCTGATGGAAGTGTCAAGTCACAAGACTTTTCTGATCACATGACCAAGATTCAGAAATTAGGATTCCCAGACCAATATCAAATTCACAACTCCCAACTTGATTAAATTTTAAAACTCTTCCTTTTCCCCTGCTTGGGGCCTGCTGTCAATTGGTCATTTGCCCTGGGAAAATGAGGCTTCACCCTCTTATCTCTCCCTGCTGAGTATGTCAAGGTCAGAGAAATAGGAGAGGTAAGAGGGATTAGAAACATGATGGTACCTGTCACTGTAGAAGGAATCTTTCACCACCTGGCAGGTGTTTGCAGATGGCCTTTTCTCTCATGTGTACTTTTGTGTGTTTTCCTCAGATTCCACTGTTGGGTCTTGCAAATTGCAACTCCCATCCTAATGGGCACTGCCTGTTCTTTAATGGCTTTCCCTTCTCTCCCCTCAGCTCCCATCCCCTCAGCCTCGTACTGCTGCTGGGCACACATTGGCCCAAGGAGCTGCTCTCTTCATCAGGATTTTTTCCTAAAACACCCAAGGCAGAGGTTCATAGCAGAGGTTCCACATGTCATGTTCCCTGGAATGCCCTGGTCCCTGGAACACCTTTGATCCTCAGTCAGAGGGGAATGCAGCTTCCCAGATGCAGCTGTGAGCTGCTCCAGCTGTCTCAGGTTCATGCCAGTCACCAGGTTCCTACATCCCCCAGTTTTAGAGCATGCATAGATGCTCCCCATGTCATCCAAAGAAGCCCCTCTCACTGTACATTGAGTTTACCTCCCATTCCCAAACACCTACTTCGGGTAGAGGTAAGAGAGGAGACTTACAACACAGGTTTTTCCCAAAACTTTATCCTAAAACTCCTCCCTGTTTTCATCTCTGGATGTTTTCAGATCTCTGAAGTTTCAGGACGTGGTCTAGCACCAGGTTTGGAGTGCAGCATGCACTCTGTAATCATGCTTCAGCTGAAATTCCAGAACGTGCTACAGAGTTCAAAACTGAACTCTAACCCTCAGCCTTCCGGCTGCTCCACGTGTCCTCACTCAGTAGCCCAATCTAGAGACCTGAGCTATGCTAAAACCACTCATCACCATAACTTAACACTTTCACCTCAGAAATGTCAAAAAATTGCCCAGGTTTTGCTTGCTTTGAATCTGGAACCAGTGTCCCCTCACCTAGACTGCTACAAATTCCTAATGATTTGCTCATTTGCTAATCTGTTGAGGATCTACCATGTCCACTTTGGATACTTAAAAATGCAATATCTTAAGAACTTCATATACTAAACAGAGGGAATGATAAACCAACATTTACACTATACTATAGTTTTACAGGTCCTTGAGGGCAAGCCTGTTGTCTATTTTGTTCTCTACTGTGCTCCCAGGACTTCAACAGAACCTGGGACATAATAAAAATTCAATAAATTAAGGACTAATGTGGCATTTGGACATAGATGCTATCAGAGCACACAGTCAAGGCCTGTGAATGAGACCTCAAAATGAGAAAGACACCAAGGAACACAGTGCTTCAGCAAGGTGTGAGTATAGGCATCTATTCCTGGCAAGCAAATAGACTACAGAAAGGCACAGAAGCAAAAGAGGATGGGACAAGTTGGAAACTGCAAACAGTTCAGCATGGTGTGTGTGTATTGTGAAGGAAGGAGGTAGGAAATTAAGCTGAAGATTTTTACGAGAGTCAGATCACAGAGAATATCCGGTGTCAGGCTAAGGAGTTTGACCTGTAACCTGCAGGTGGTAGGGAGTCACTGGAGGGCAAGCATGTGCCTCAGTCAGCTCCTTCACTGAGAGGGCTTACCCTGAGAGCAATGCTGGGGTTGAACTGGAGAAAAACAAGTGTGTAGATAGAGAAGCCAGATCAATAGCAATAATATTGAGAAGGTTTAAATACTGAAATAGAAAAGATGGTACTCCTTCCTTTTAAAAATTACTTCTTAACCACAAATAGAATGAGAAACAGAAACACCGTTTCATCAAACTCTATGCAGTGTTGAACCAGAGTACATGACAAAGCTCCCAGATGCACTGAACGTCACGATGAGGGACACTGCAAGGGAGATAGATGTCTGCAGCTGCACTTCAAACAAGGTCACAGAGTGATACTCTCCAGTACAGGGATGCTCCCCGGGGGGGACACTAACGAGACCTTATTTGCAATAATGGCAAATGAGTGCATAGACTGTCAGGAAGGCTTTCTCTCCACCCGGAAGAAGGCAAAATCACAGACACTCTAGTCACCCAGCAATGAAGCATCAGTCAGATGGATTTTGCATGGTAAGCAGTCTGGCAGAATCTGATCCTTGTTGACTGGAGAGAAGAAAAACAAAGAAATCACAGAAACAACTTGAATCACAAGGAACTTTGAGTAAACATGAACATTCATAAGCAAAATAAAATCAATACAAGGAGAATAGCCTAATTATTAATAGTCAAAATTTTATTTTACCTTTCTCTGTCCATGGAAGATCTAGTGGACAAAATGATTATTAAGATAACATTATTATTATTTAACTTACAGGTATCCAACTTTATATCCTAAAACCAAAGAATGAACTTTTTACAAAACTAATAGCAAATTGTCAATAATTAACTACTTGTTGCATCACAAAGAAAACTTTAATAAATTTCAAAAAGCAGGAATAGTGAAGTTGATACTCTCTAATCAATAGCATTAAAACTAAAAACATATCAGTAAATTGGGAACCCTACCACTTGATTATATAATTTAGCACAAAAAGTAACTGCAATAATACAAACAAAAAGCTATGATGGCCTAAAATAAGACAATGAGAAAAAGGAAACAATCAATTCATTGAACTATTTTGTTATCAGTTATGAAGACGATTGGGTTGTCTTTAGAAACTTCTAGGTTTTTCATTTGGGAAATGGGTGGATGACTTTACCACTCATTGGCATTAGAGGTACATTAGGAGAAACAGCTTTTGAGGAAAAAATAAAGAGTTCATTCTCAGTCAGGTTGAAATGCCAACTAGACCTCAGTGGCTAAATTAGAACAGGCAGCTAAATATATTAGTCTAAATCTCAGAGACAGATAGAGAAAGAGATACATATCTGGAAAACAATCTTGTACATGGGCTAAGTGACACTGGATGTCGATGAGATCCCTCAGAGAGGCTTTGAATAAAACCATAAGAGGACCCAGGAGAAAGCTCTGGGGTTCACAGATGCTTAAAGAAAAGTAGAGAATGGGGGTTTAGGGAAGGAGACCCAGAAACATGTTTCTCCTTTCATTGCATCTATCACACTTGTAGTTACTGGTTTTATGTCATTTCCTGCTACACTCTAAATTTCATGAGGACCAAGACCTGTGTTCTATAATATTCACTGCTGTATTCTGAGCCTGGACAAGGGCTCAGTAAATAGTAGGTGATCAATAAATATTTGAATAACCAACTCAAATAATGCATTAATCCAAAATATTGTCTCCATTTGCACCCTTTCTTCCCACTCCATGAGTGAATCTGATCTTTTGCTCCTCTCCCTCTTATATATCCAGGCTCTTGTTTTTGTTAGCTCTTCTCTTTGCTCTGTAAAAAATCTCAAAGAAGGGAGAGAATTCACAAAACATCAATCTTTGTGAATACAGTGACTAAAAAGAAAGTCAAAAACTAATATAGGGTCTAATAGGCCCTGATGGTATGCCAGGGATTGATATCAGTAGAGCAAAGCAGTAGAGTAATTCCTCAACGCCATCACTAGGTTCTTGAAACTGCAACTTTAAGCTAAATAACATATAAAGAAACAACTTTTACCATAGGCCAAATTGATATAAACAAGAGTTAAGTTCTTATGCTATATTTCTAGTCACAGAAACATCACCAAACTTGTGAATAGAAACCCAAACCCATACATTGAAATGAATGTGAGCCATATATACATTTAAGACAGGTGAATAAAAATAAGTAAGATAATGATTTTCAAATGAACTTCTTCCAGTTCAAGACAGCGAAAGGCCAGAGCCTATCCGGCCAGCTGAGGGCACAAGACAGAACCCCACCCTGAACAGGACACTGTTCCATCGCAGGGCACACTCCACTCACACCCACACTCAGACTAGGGATATTTAGGCACGCCAATCCACCTCATGTGCACATCTTTGAGATATGGGAGGAAACCCACGTAGATGGGAGGAACTTGCAAGCTCCACACAGACAATGGCCCCAGCCAGGGATCGATTTTTTTTTTTCCTGGTCAATGTGATGAGGAAATGACATTGAATGAAACAATAGTATCCAAAAATATGCTGTACTTCTCAATCATTTTCATGTTATATTACACATAGAAAATAATACAACACACTGGGGTAAGTAAAGGAGCCTGCCCATGGGTGGATGGGATCAATATGCAGATAGACCTGGTAACTATCTGTAATGCACAGGTTGGGAAGTTCTGTACAGCCCTCTACTAAGGCTTGCTCTCCATTTTAAATACTGTTGTTTCCAAAACATCACAACGTTTGTGTACATGGATTCAGATCATTTACCCTTATAGACAGTGGTTAAGAAAAAATGGCCCAGGTTTGAATCTGGCTCTGCCAATCACTAGGTATGTGATCTTGGACAAGTTACTGATTCCTTATGTACCTCAGTTTCCTCTTTTGTAAAATGTGATAGTGCCTACTACATATGGTTCTGTAAAGGTTAAATGGTCAAATGACCTAATATATCTAAAGTGCTTAGAACAGTGCTCAACAATAAGAAAATATGGTATTCTATCTAGTTAATCACTCAACAAAGAAAGGTTTCATCTTGCAATAATTTACAAGACCCTATACTATATTGTTTTACTAAAAGGATAAATATTCTCTCATCATTTATGGTGTTCATATACAAAAACTTTCTTGATATGATTCATAAATGAAAAAATGCTAGTGCAGCCCTGACTGGGGTGGTTCAGTGGATTGAGTGTCATCCTGCAAAGCAAAACATCACTGAATCAATTTCTGGTCTGAGCACATACCTGGGCTGCAGGCCAGGTCCCCAGCTGCTGGTGTGCAAGAGGCAACTGATCAACGTTTCCTTCCTTTTCTTTCTCCTCCTCTTCACCTCTCTTTAATAATAAATAAATAAATAAATAAAATCTTTTTAAAAAATGCTAGTGCAGCTGGGTATACAAAGATAACTGGAAGAAAAATATAATGTGTAAATAAAAATTGATCAAAATAATCATTCAACTGGTGTTTATAAATCTAAAACTAAAAATGTTTTATAACTATGGAGGAAAGAAGATAATAATGTTTTCTTTAACAAAATTAAGTCATCAAAGTTTTCAAAAGTATTCCATTCTGACAATGAAAATGCTATTTAAATTCTTATTAAATTTTTAATATAGCTGTTTTTCATGATCCCCTTATTCTTATTTCTATAATTTGCTTGTTAAAGGGCATGATATATTTTTAAGTATAAGGGGTCCTTTGGACCCAGAACGTAAATAATAATGACTCAGGATTAAATTCAGAATCTAAAAATCAGTACACTCAGGCCCTAAAAGATAAGAAGAAAATATAAACATTTCTCCTTAGGGCTTATTGAGTGTGTTGCTTTATTTATTGTATTGAACAATTTGATACAGGACTGAAGAAAGCACTAAAAATAAACCTAAGATGAAAAAACTAAATAATCAGTTCAGAGACAAAGCTGAAGGATATGAAATGACTGAATAAATGCCAACAGTGATCAAATCATGATTCCATGCAAAAATCCCCTTATGACCTACGTTTGTGGAGACAACAAAGTTCATGAACCCAATTGAGCTTAAGTAGTTTAAGCAAAAAAAATTCAGCTTAGGGAGCTCACCAGGGGCCATCACATTGAACTTTTTGATAATATTTGTAGGCAATGTCATGTCATTGGATTAAAGCTCATGAAGTTCATTGCACATAAAACTGTATATATAAATATATCTCACATATATTTAATATATAAATTACCTTCCTAAAGTAAGCATACAGCAACCTCTGTAATATAGAATTCTAATGTTGAAAAGTATCATCCTTTCTCTCATTTAAAAAAAGCTACATCTATCTCTCTGCCAGCATTCTTCACTGTAATCATGAAAAACAACTTTGACTGTCTTAAGGAAAGGGAATTTATTAGAAGGATATTGTAGGTTCAGAGAGCAAGTGGAAGGCTGAAGACGCAAGTTCTAACTTTCACTATGATGATAACCAATAATATGGAAAATAACAGGGGAAAGGATTTCTTGAAAGAAATTTGGAATGCTATTCAGAAATGTCAAGGCAGCTATTGTTAATTAAAAAGAGAATCTATCATGTTGGAAGAGGAAAGGAAGGAAGGTTAGTTAGAAGAAAATCTAAGTATGCAATCAGTAATTTCAGGAGACCATATGCAGGTCCTCAGAATCTCATAGAGAGTCAGGCTAATGAGAAGTAAACTGTAAAAAGCTTGGACCTTTGCCATTACCATAATGGGGTGGGCCCAAAACACCCCAGAGTCCAACAGAGACTGAACTATGCATGCATCACTGCTAATTTCCTTGCTGATGGAGCCACTAGCTCAGGCTAATTATATTATAATGAGAAAATCTACTTGGAAATTAATAACACCCCCTCAAGATAACTTGTTCTCCCTACGGCCTTTCCTATTTCATTGAAACTGGCCCTATCCTTCTAGATGTTCAGGCTTCTCTGCCTTTATCCTTACTTTCACCCATGCCCCCTCCATTGCCCATTCTCACCAATGTTGCCAAAATAACTTCTTTCTTAAAACTTAACTCAGAATCTATCTTTCCTCTGCTCAGCACTCTTCATTTCACCCAAAAGAAATGCCACATCTTTACAATGGCCTAATGGGTCCTACATGCTGCCCACCATTACCTTTTCTCCCTTCCTCCTTGTCCTATGCTTACCCTGCTCCCAGAGACTGGCCTCTGTCTCACACACATCAGCGATGCTCCCACCTAAGTCTTTGCTATAGTTGTTCCCTCCGCCTGGAATGTTCTTCCCACAGATATCTGCTTGTGTAATACCTCACTTTCTTCAAGACTTGGCTTGAATGTAATTTGACCCACTCTGACCACCTTATTTAATATTGCAACTGGTCTACCACCTCCTGAGTCCATTCACCCAGCTCTACTGCTTCTGTGCTCCACAACATTTATTAATCTATAATATGCTATATTATTTATTGTTAGTACTTATTATCTCTCTGACCCTACTAGAAATTAAGACATAGGATGGTAGAGATCTTTGTCTGTTATATTCACAATGTACCCCAAGAAAAATATTATAAATATTGTCATAAAGATATGGTTCTCAAAATAATTGTTAAATAAATGAAATAAACATTAATAATATATTGAGCAATGTGTAGAAGAGTTAGTTTGATCTTGAAGCAGAGTTTAAGAAGAGGTTAAATGGGGTCTGTCACAGACTAAACATGAGAACATAGGTAAATAATGTGAATAAAAACTCAACCTATGCACTTGAGAAATATAGGGTAAAGTTCAAAGAATGCATCCCTATGTAGAAAGAGATATCTTTATTTCTACATGAAGGACCTTATATTATAGTAATTCTTTAGGTCTTTCTCAAAGTTAAAAGGAGGGATTTATTTAATCCATAAATTGTAGTAGGGGAAAAAAGTTCATGTGTTAGTTCCCTGGGACTACAACAACAAATTAGCACAAACACGGTGGCTTTAAAAAAAAAAAACAGGAACTTATTCCCTCACAATTTTGGAGATCAGATCCAGAACCAAGTTGTCTTCAGATCACGCTGGCTCTGCAGGCTCTAAGAAAGACTCCCCACTGTCGCTGCTGGGGGCTCTGTGAGGCCCCTGACTTGTAGCTGCAAGACTCCAGTCTGCCTCGGTCCTTGAAGCCTCATCCTCTGTGTTTCTGGTTTCTTCCCTTCTGTTCCTTAAAAAGACATTTGTCTATTGGATTTAGAGCCCACTTAAATACTGCAGCATGATCTCATCTTGAGATCTTTAATTTAATCAGCCACACAGACCCTTATTCCAAATGAGATCATATTCGCAAGTTCCAGGGATTTACATATGGACATATCTTTTGGGAGGCCGCCATTCAATCCACTATAGTAGGTATACTCAGGTCAGCATCTTTTCTTGTAGGATCCTGCATTTAGATAAAGTGGTTTCTGCCAGGAGGGAGCCCTGTGGTTGTCCCCTTGTGCCAATGGCAGACTAGCTCCAGTACACACTCAGAACCTCAATATCTGTGCTTGGTAGATGTTTCCAGATGAAACAATATTTTGCTTTTACTGTTTTTCAGCAAGGTTTATATTGACTACACATTAAATAATAAGAAATATAAAAAAGAATAATGTAATATTTTACCTTGGTTGTGTGCTATGTCTGTAAAATCCAGTGTGCACTTTGCACTTAGAATACATTGCAATGCAGACTTGCCATTTTACAAGGGTTCGATAGGCGCGCATGGTGAGTGGCTTATATATTGGAAAGCATGGGCCTAGACAAATGTCTAGTGCATATTTCATACTGAATAAACATTATTGAATGAATAAATTATTGAACAAAGTATCCCATCTGATACAATTGCTACATAGAATAAAACCATCAACAGAGAAAAAAAAAAGTGAATCGGTAAGGGAATTTGTGCTGACTTGCAAAGAAAAATGACAAAAGACCCCTTCAAAATCTATCGCAGAAGAAAGGTCTTGTCTTACAGAATTAGGGCCATGGCAAATTTCTTGAACACCATTTTCTTGGAAGGTAAAGCCAAATGTAGTGTGATACTGGCTTGGAATTAAACAATGACCTCAATAGATGTTATTTTTAAAGAATCACCCTTTTTTTATACCATAATGCCTTCTAGGTTTGAAGTCACAAAACATAAGAGCTTGACTCCTGTGAATATATACTCAAAAATATGAAATTAGAAAGAGATTTAATCTAGCAAAGACTGTAGTCCAGCTGTTGGGAAAGTCCTCATGCTTTGCAACTTTTTATGTTCTAAAAAAACAAACAAAAAAAAACACATGTATTTGTCTGGCAGATGTTAGAGAACAGCTTCTGCTCTTAGACCTCAAATGCACTGGTGCAAATTAAAACATGAAAGGTAGTCATGTCTTTATGGCCTTGATTACCACCATGTTCACCCCCTGGGTCCTTGCATGGCCATTTCATAGTTTCCCAAGCCTGGCGTACTTACTTAGTGCTGGGAACATGATTGGGTAAATTAGGTTCTCTGACACAAACACACCATTAGCTCATTCTAAATTGGATGATCACTAAGCTCTCATAACTTACTGTGCATGAATGCTATAGCACTCCTTGAAGTGCCAAAACAAACTGTCAACAGTTTTAAGATATAGCAGCCCATTAATCTATTTAAACGAAGTCCTAGAATGTTCCTTTCATTAGCATTATGAATGAGGAAGCAGCTTCACTTTCTAAATTCTCCTACCAAAAGAGGCCATTACCTGGAGCAGCTTGTCCAACCTGTTCTCCATTCAAAATGGCATTTGAAACACAATTTGTCACTGAACTTAAGTTTACCAGCCAAAAGCCTCCCTGCTTAGTAAAATAAATTAATACAGAGCCATGTCAAACAATGTCTGCTTTTATACAGCCTTCAGAGAAAGTATTTTGAAGAAACTTATGGTGTCTGAGAGAGAAAACATTCCTTACAAATATGTTCCCTTACGAAATTACTTAAGGCCCCTGTATAGACTAACAAACTTTTCAAAAAATTACCAACACTTGCCTTGCTTTCACATTTGACTTAGGGGGAAAACATTCTTATTTTTACACAGTTTAATTTCCCCTCTAAGAACAATGACTGCTTTTACCTCTCATAGCCATTATTATAATCAAACATTTCTTTGAACCCTTATAAATCTCTTTGATGCAAGATTTGAGAATATAAAGTACTAATTAAACTATCACTAGAAAATCTACATCTCATTGTAACACAGTTGTGCCCTCCTCAATGCTTTTAGGGTCCCTCAACGGCCAGCTGCAGGACAGATCTTTCCAAACAGAACAGAGGATGAACTGGCCGATATCCCGGTGGTCACATTGTGTTGGTGACCTTCATTGTCTTCCACTCTTTGCTGTTTTTGTGGGTCTGAGTGCTCATACATTAAATGGTAATACTGTTTATTGTTGAGAAGGCAGAGTCGGGACGGCAATCTGACTTCAGGAAGTATTCCTTTAAAATGAAGATATATCTTAATCCAACTTCCATAAGGTGAAAACTTGTTCCATATATGAGGTAACCTGAAACGCTCAAATTTTATACCATTCAAGTACAACCATTTTATAGTTATACTTATATTTTATATAAATATATTTACATGTTTAAATACCTATCTTTTCCAAAGTATGTTCCCAATGCTCATTAACTTTGTTTTCCTTGTGGAAAATTTAGGACATGTAACAAATTTTCTGCACATATTTTTTTATTTTTATACTATTTATAGATAGAATGGTTGCATTTTGCCAGCAAATAATCTGAAAAGAATAGAACTGTCATGTCAAAGACTTGCCAATAATGCAAAGTTATTTTATGGGGTTTTGTTTATAGCCAGATATACTATAGAAGCAAAAGATCCTTTAATAAGGAGAAAAATCTGCATATTTTTGAAATGCTTTTAATCTAATTTATATCTAGTTTAAAACATATTTTATAGTATAAAATTTGAACTATAGTATTAATTTAACTTTTTGAAGTTTGAGATTTCACTGATATTTTTTCCTCTAGAAAGAAAACATTTTTAAAGCATTGGTTAGTTCTTTAACAAATAACAGTAATATGTAAATATAAATATAGCATATACATATATGTGTTTAGTGGCAGATACTAACAGACTCACTTTATAGCAAATGCTCTGTACCCTCATTCCTTTTGTCTGTTACACCCTGTCTCCATGCCCTCCCCCCAGTCTCACTTCCTTACAGTGAAGATTGTTTTAACCTCCAGCAAATTTCACCACTTTCTGTCAGATCTTTCACTATGAGTATCTAAGAGCTGATCTTGGATTGAGGAGCTTACAAAATTATGGATTCTTTTTGGTAGTCTGGGAGAAAAAGGGAGAAGTTTGTAAACATTAATACAACCACACTAATAAATGTATTCCATATAATTGAAAACTGTGATTAGCGTTATTTCAAGGGAAAATGTAGATGGAGGTGAAGAGTCTGAGAACCCTTCCTGGTAAAACTAAAATTTAACTACCTAAAACCTGAAAGTTAAACAAACTTTGTAAAGTATATTTTATTGATTATGCTATTACAGTAGTCCCATTTTTTTCTCCCCTTTATGCACTTCCATTAGGCAACCCTCTCCTCCCAGCATTCCCCCTCACCTTAGTTCATGTCCATAGGTCATACATTGAAGTTCTTTGGTTTCTCCCTTTCCTATATTCTTAACTTCCCCCTGTCTATTTTGTACCTAACATTTATGCTTCTCATTCCCTGTACCTTTTCCCCCATTCTCCCTCATCTCCCTCCCCACTGATAACCCTCCATGTGATCTCCAGTTCTGTGACTCTGTTCCTGTTTTAATTGTTTGCTTAGTTTGTTTGTATTTTTTTTTTAGGCTCAGCTGTTGATAGTGTTTATTGCCATTTTACTGTTCATATTTTTTATCATCTTCTTGTTCTTAGATAAGTCCCTTTAACATTTCATATACTAAGGGCTTGGTGATGATGAACTCCTTTAACTTGACCTTATCTGGGAAGCACTTTATCTGTCCTTCCATTCTAAATGATAGTTTTGCTGAATAGAGTAATCTTGGATGTAGGTACTTGCCTTTTACAACTTTGAATACTTCTTTCCAACCCCTTCTTGCCTACAAGGTTTCTTTTGAGAAATCAGCTGATAGTCTGATGGGAACTCCTTTGTAGGTAACTGTCTCCTTTTCTCTTGCTGCTTTTAAGATTCTCTCCTTATCTTCACTCTTGGGTGTTGCAAAGGAAATAGTTCTCCTTCGTTATTTTTTCAAATAACTTTTCTTGCTCTTCCTCTTCTCCTCTGTCACTCCTATGATTCGGATGTTCGAATATTTAAAGTTGTCCCGGAGGTTCCTAAGCCTCTCTCCATTTTTTCAAATTCTTGTTTTTTTCATTCTGTTCTGGTCAAATCTTTATTTCTTCCTTCTGGTCCAAACAATTGATTTGAGTCATGGTTCCTTCCCTTCACTGTTCATTCCTGTTTATTTTTCTTTATTTCACTTTGCATAGCCTTCACTTTTTCCTCTATTTTTGTGACCATACTCAACCATTTCTGGGAGCATCCTGAATACCAATGTTTTAAACTGCATCTGATAGGTTGGCTATCTTTTCATCGCTTAGTTCTTTTTCTGGAGTTTTGATCTGTTCTCTTATTTGGGCCATATTTCTTGGTCTCAGAGCACCTGTTACATTGTAAGGGGTGGAGCTGTAGTCATTCACCAGGGCGGGAAAACCCATGTCGCTGCATTGTTGTGCTGTTTGTGGGGGAGAGGTCTGAGAGGCAACAATGCCACTTACTTAGCTCTCGGCCACCTTTCAGTCACCTCCCCCACTACCCACAAGCAAATTGGGCCCTTCTGGTGCTGATTCCCTGGGTGGGTGGGCTTGTGTATATTCAAGGACCCTGTGGGTCTCTCCAATGACCTCTCCTGTGAGTCTGGGAGTTTCTCCCACCCCACAACCCCCACAGGTTTTTCCTGGCAGAGGTTTTGGGGCTTTCTTCTCCTGCACTGGAACCCTGGGTAACATGGTCTATCTCACTCCCCAGTTGTTTCTCCTGGTTTATCCTCATGCGAATGTGGGACCATCCTCCAGCCACCCCCTTGCCACATGCATCCTCAATGTCCCAGCTGCCCTCCTACCAGTCTGAATGAATATTTCTTCTTTAACTCTTTGGTTGTTGAACTTCCACACAGTTCAATTTTCTGGAAGTTCTGGTTATTTTTTATTTTTAAGTTTGTTGTTTTCCTTCCTTTGGTTATGTGAGGAGGCAAAGTATCTTTACATACGCCACCATCTTGGCCAAATGTTGTCCCAATTTCTTTTTTTAAATTATATTTTATTGATTATGCTATTACAATTGTCCTGGTTTTTCCCCCTTTGCCCCCCTCCACCCAGTACTCCCACCCCCTCAGGCAATCCTCCACCATTGCCCATGTCCATGGGACATGCATATAATTCCTTTGGCTACTCCTTTTCCTATACTGTACTGTACATCCCCATGGCTATTCTGTAACTACCTATTTGTACTTCATAATCCCATAATCACCCCTTCACTCACTCTCCCTCTTGTCTCTCCCATCTTCAAATCTCCAGTATCTAACTTCCTTTCTCTTGCTTTTAAAAGTCTCTCTTTATCCTTCATCTTTGGCCTTTTAGTACATGTGTCTTGGAGTGGGCCTCTTTGCATCCATCATAATTGGGACTCTCTGTGCTTCCTGGACTTGCATGTCTATTTCCTTCCCCAAATTAGGTAAGTTTTTTTTCACAATTTTTTCAGATTGTTTTCTAATTTCTTTCTCTTCTCCTTCTGGCAATCCTATCATGCAAATATTGGAATGCTTGAAGTTGTCCCAGAAGCTCCTTACACTATCCTCATTTTTTTGGCTTCTTTTTTCTTCTTATTCTGCATGGCCGGTTTTTGCTTCCTTATGTTCCAAATCATTGATTTGATTCTTGGCTTCATTCATTCTACTGCTGTTTCCCTGTAAATTGCTCTTTATTTTAATTAGTGTATGCTGTGTTTCTGACTAGGCCTTTTTTATGCTGCTGAGGTCCTCACTAAGTTCCTTGGGTATCTTTATAAACAGTGTTTTGAACTCTGCATCTCCATTGCTTATCTCCATTTCATTTAGCTCTTTCACTGGAGTTTTGATCTGTCCTTTCATTTGGGTCATGTTTCTTTGTCTCCTCATTTTGGCAGCCTGCCTGTGTCTGTTTCTGTTAGGTAGAGCTGCTTTGACTCCATGCCGTGGTAGCATGGCTTACTGTAGTAGGTGTCTTGTAGGGTCCAGTAACACAGTCTCCCATATTACCCAAGCTGGGTATTCATGGCCGAAACCACCCTTTGTATGGCCTGAGTACACCCTCTTCTTGTAGTTGAGGTTTGGTTGCTGTTGGCAGATCAATGAGAGGGATTTACCCAGGCCAGTCAGCTGCAAGAACTGGCTGTGACCACTGACCACCAACCTCTATCATCCATGGAGGATCAGCTGTGCAGGGACAGAGTGGTCTGTAGCTGTCCACTGGGTGGATGGGGTTTCACAGGTGATGCAGTGGGGTTTCATGGGTGGTGCAAGTCAAGGTCAGCTCCCACTTGTTTTTTGCCTGGGGCACCCTGTCTGAGCTGTAAAACAATCTGAGATGGCTGTTACTTGTGCTGGGCTTGGAGATTCCCAAGTGAAGTCAAGCTGTGACTCTAATCTGGCTGCCACTAGGGCTCACTGAAGCCAGGTGTTGGCTGTTTGATTGGACTTAGGATCCAAGACCAGCCATTCTTATGGAGAAGCAGCTTGGGTGGGACCGTAAGCTGGGTGGGATAGAGCCTCTGTGGATCTCTAAGGTGGGTCCCACAGTGTCAGCCAGGTTTATGGAGTCTCAGATATGGCACCAGCCTACCAGCTCTGTGTGGCGAGAGCTCAGCAAAGAGTCAATGGCCTCTGCTCACCCTGATGCCACACACTTCAGCTTTTCCCTGCATGCTACTGGCACCCTTCAAGCTGCTGCCCTGGTGCTGGAACTCAGAGGAAGCAAGTCAGAGCAGGGGATTCCTGCTCTGTGCATGGGTTCCCCAAGAGGAACTGCTTAGGGCTCCAGCAGTCTCCTCCACTGACTCAATCCCCACTGGTTTTCACAGCCAGGAGCTGTAGGGACTTAGCTTCCTAGCACTGGAATCTTGGGCTGGGGGGCCTGGTGTAGATCTGGAACTCCTCGTTCCTGAGCTATCACTCCCAAACTTTTAGCCATATGGATATGGGGCCAGCCCTTTCCACATCCATGCCCTTCCTACTACTGGATGGATGTGGTTTCTTACTCAATTCTGCAGTTGTCAGACTTCCATTCAACTTGATTTCTGACATTCCTGAGTGATGGTTGTTCTATATTTTAGTAGTAATTTTGATGTGGTTGTGCAAAGAGGCGATCCACATCTGCCTACGTTGCCATCTTGACTGGAAGCCGAAACCAATTTCTGTGTTGAAGATCTTCAGAGTCGGAATGCTAGAGCTGTAAACACAGTGATTAAACATTCTGTCAATTGACTATGAAAATGACCTTCATAACTTTACTTTCAGCATGTCACATTTTTATTCAAAGTGCCTCATAGGAATAAAACAAATCTAACACACTGTTGGTTCACAGACTATTTGGCAGACCATAAGATACTGCTAATAGCTAAACATTTTTTGCCAAAGCTATGTGTTTAACAGTGACCTGAATTCCAGAAAGAGTTCATAGTTTCCAAAAGAACCTAATTCTCCCATCTGGAAGAGAAATTACAGTTTGTTGCTCACTCAACATTCAGAATAATAATTGACATGCAGAAAGTGTAAAAAAATAAAAATATTCCCTCTGGTAATTTTTGCTACTTGTTCTGCTCCACCCCCACTGTTCTTTTTTCTCCTTTAGTATTTAATATGGGCAGATCATAAATATGTACCTATGTGCAGTAGACCAGCGATTCTCAACCTTCCCATGGTATCCCATGGCATACATAAACTAATTACTAAAATTCTGCAGCACATCAAAAAATAATTTTTTGCTAACCTGACAAAAAAGACAGGTATAATTTTGATTCATTCACACCAGATGGCTGTTGTTGTGTTGACTGTTGTTATTTTTTTAAATTTGACAATATAAGAAAAAAGTCATCCGTGTGCCTGACTAAATAGACAGGTATTGTATGTTTTAAAAATTCTTGTGGCTCACTGGTTAAAAATCACTGCAGTAGATCATACACAGTAGCAGTTCTAAAAGCAACAATATTACTTATTGATAGATTATCTTACTTTTCTGGTTGGTTACATTTAGACAGCTGGAGCAAAGAATACAAAAGTTTGCACAGACAAGAAGTCTCCTTATAGGTATATTAGCATGAACTCCCTTACTAAGTAGATACAAATGAGTATAAAAGTGTAAAGACATTAATGGAAAAAAAGTGTCTTGATGCAATGTTTATAGCTTGAGAACTCAAGTAACTCTTCAGGTAATTTTGAAAGCACTTGCATGAACTAATGGAAGTGTCTGAGGTTAGTTAGCTAACTGGCTAATGCTTCTTACATTCTCTACTAACCCTTGTTTTGTATGTTTGAAAACTGGTCACTAAAAAACTGGGGTATTAATGACCTAACACTCACCACTTCTGGGGTCATGATAGGCATAACACACGCCTAATTCAGTGTGCATGTCAATTAAATGAAGAATAAAACCACTTTTTTAAAACAATGAATATGTGACAAAAAAGACAGAAATGACTGAAATAGACATTTTTAAAATACTGCTAGGCTTTCAGGACATACAGTCAGTAGTCTCTTTACTTCAAAGCACTTTAAAAACAAGATACAATTTAGTATTTCTTTTTTAATTTTAATTTTTTATTTTAGTTTATTCAGTACAGTTTCTATCCTTTATTCCCATTCCAGCCCACCCACCCATTTCTCCCCTCCTTCCTCCCCTTTCCAACCCCCCTAGTTTTGTCCATGTGTCCTCTATATTTGTTCCTGTAAACCCTTCCCTTCTCCCCTGGAATTCCCTCCCCTCTCCCCTCTGGTCCCTGACTACCTGTCCTCTATTTCAGTCAATATAGTATTTCTTTGAAGATGATAGTGTTTATTAGTCTCATTTATTATCCTCTCTGTTAAACACAAGGGCCAGATTCTTATGGGGCAGTGTTTCCAATTTCTGAAGTCTTTACTCCACTTTTAATACTAACTGCTAATGGCTAGAGTTTTTTGGTTTTGTTAATTTTTAATAGTATTGCCACCACACACTAAAAGCACTTTTACTCTAGGGAAATTTAATTCTAAAGATTAAAATAAAACTGAGGCATAAAGACAAAAACTAAGTGATATTACAATTTATTGTTGTGGTTTATATGTTAACAATTATAGTTAAAACTGCCATTATTTGAGTTAACCATATGCCAGGTAATATGCTAAGAATGTTAGAAACAATAATTCATTTTATTCTCTAAAATGGGTCTACAATTTTGGTGTTATTTTTCCTATTTTACAGATGACGGAAAACCCTAAGAAACTAATGATCTTATGACAAAGCTAGTAAGCAACAAAGTAGACACTGAACCACTCCATCATACTGCCTCTTAAATAATGTTAATCACTTATTGATCACTTACTACGTATCAGTCACTTACTACATTGCATCTTTTAATACTCACCCCACAAAACAGTTTTTGGTAACCCAACCTTATAGCTGTGGCAAATGAGATTAAGGAACGTCAGTTATGCTATTTCTTCCCTGCCACCATGTCTCTGAAAGGTGCAGAAGAACTTATATTTTTAATTCATGGAGCTTGGTTTTTAACATGCCTTCTCATCCAAGCCTTATTCATCCATCAGTCATTAGCATACTTTGTTATTCTCACACTTCATCTTACTCCCAGTCCTTTGGAGATAATTATTTTTCCTCTGTGATCATTACAAATAGCCCTGATATACAATTACCTATGCTTTGGACTGTTTGATTTTATTGAAATACCTTTAAATACCGTGGGCTTTAAGCTCTCACTTCTGACTCTTGCATCATTAATAATTATTAATGTGAGAGTCAGAGTGGCTGTTTCAATATGAACAGCCTCAGTGACTGCAAAATCACCAAAGCAAAAGCTCATAGAGTCCAACTACTAGAGCAGACACGGACTCTGCTAAGAATAGCTCTGATCACAGCCAGAGAAGGTCCCCAGAGGGTCTCTGATTTGATATACGATATGGCAGTTCAAGACACTACATTTCTGAGAGTTAACTTATTTATCTGTTCCATGTTCCAAACTTAACTTCTGGTTTTAATTTAAAATCATCATAAACTATTTATAACTTATCAGTAAAATGTACATTTATACAAAAAGTCAATCCTAGGTCATAGAATAATTCTTTGGTTTTGTTTTAGGAGGGAAATGAGTCCATGTCATCAGTATAAACACCATTAAACATGTGCACACATCCTCCTCCTCATTCCCTGGACCCCAAATGGAGAGTTTTCCTCCTCTCCTCGGTTTGTGTATTCTACAGTAGGTCCAAATTTAGATTAACTTTTCATAGACTTGTTGGCTTTAACAGAGGCGCTCTGCCTAGTGGTCAAGTTACCTTCTTATTGGTATTCTATGTGAGTCACTTCCTATCCATGGCCCACGGCTATATGAAATAGTGAAGTTTTAAAACTGAACTTGTTTTTTTAATTATTTTTGTTTAACTGGCAGACAGGTGTGCATTATTCTTACAGAGGCTTGCAATGAAGTTAGAAGAAAAATACTGAACTATATACATTTCACCAACACTGTGAACTGAATTTTATAACATAAAGATGCTTTTCAATTTCTAAAAATCAATGCTATACTATGGACCACAGAACTTTGGTTTTTAAGTTCAAAAATTAGTTGGGGTGGGAAGCAGAATCATGAGGAGCAGAGCACAACATAGCGCAGGATTTTAAAAAATATTTTTAGCCAGAGATAGAGGATACACAAGTGTTGATAAAATACCTGTTTGGCTGGTTTCAAAGGCGATGGAGTAAGGAGCATGTTATTTGTTTATACACAGAAAATTTTAGAGCCATATGTGTTAAGGACTGAGCCAAGAAATGGGAACATTTGTGGCAACTCTAACATAAAATCATTTCTTGTTTTTATAGACCATATTGTCTACTAGCAAGGACAGACATTAACAAATAATCACAAAATAGTTACTTAAATATAACTCAGAGAATGTAAAGGAAAGATCAGGAACCTGTGGGATCATATAAATGGAGAACCTGACCTGGTTGGTGTGGGAGGAGGCTGTGGAGACACAGGGTGGTCTTCTCTGACAAAGCCTCCTGGGAATTGAGTAGCACCTGGAAAACAGAGAGCGCGGAGTGAGCGTGCACGGTCTCCAGCAACTCCAGATACACTGACCAAGCAAGTTTATTTAAATGGCATCCCCAAATCGACTGGGACCTATTTTGGATGCTTCCTAGAGAAAATAATTATATCCGTGCGTTGCACAATGTCTCAGTCAACTATGGACCACATGTGCAACAATGATCCCTCTGAGAAATGGAAGAATATGTGGTTAAGGAGGATTTTTTTCTCTGACGAGAGTGGTATCTGCGGGGCTCGGTAATAGGTTCCCTCTCACCCACAGCACCTCAGTTTGGAGGGCACAGATTACATCCCAGTCAGGCTGCCACTGACCTGTTTCAGCACAGAGGAGCTCGTCCCCCCAGTGTTAGACATTCAGACATTGCTACAGCCCTTCTCCATCTAGCTTGATGGTCTTCAGTGCACACTGTAAATGCTTTGCTGAGGACCTAGGACCTTGTACAAGGACACCAGGTCCACAGGAGCTAGTTAAACAAGTACTAAGTGTCACTGCCACTTCAGTAAGAGCCTTCTCTGGCAGTTCAGAGCCAGCTGTCCCGGTACTTTGGAAATATTTTCAGATTGTAATGATGCAAAGTATAGATAGGTTTTATTTCTTCCATCCATTCAATGCTAGAGAGAGAGAGCTCTTTGTGCCACATACTGACTCCTCAGTTCTACACCCTGTCCGTGTTAAACACCCTCTTTTTTTAGAGAAAACCATAAAGTTGTTTTATCTAAGCAGTGCTCCAACATGCAATAGCTAAAAAAACCACATTGCCACGATAGTGTCCTATGTTCCTGTGTTTCTCCACCTTAATTTCTTATTCCTACTGATCCTCAGGCCTCCAGACAGTCAGTACTATGGTGATCCGTGCCCTTCTCAGCCAGGTTCTCCTCAGAAATTTCAAACAATCCAGCCCACAGCCGTGTTCACGCAGCAGCACCAAGAGCTTCGATGTTGTTTCTGACCCTGCTGGAAGGGAGCGGGGAGGACTCAGGGGCGGTGTGTATGAAGCCTCAGCAGTGTGCAGTGATCCCCAGGCCTCCACATTCACTCCCCACTCCCTCGCTGACTCACCCAGAGCACCTTCCTGTCCTGCAAGCCCCATTCACAGTAAGGGCCCTATGCAGGTGAACTGTATTTTAAATCCTTTATATCGTGCCTTTACTACACCATTTCTCTGTTTAGATATACACACCCTTATCATTGTGTTACAGTTGCACATAGTAACCTGCAAAGACCAATGGGCAACGCCACATCGCTTTGGTGTGTGGTGGACCATATATCGTGTAGGTCTGTGTAAGTGCACTCACTCTGTGGTGTTCACACAGCAACAATATTGACTAATGACACATTTCTCCCAAAGTATCCTTGTCCTTAAGCAACTCATGACTGTGTTCAAAATTCATGACCACAGAAAAGAAACTACTGACTTAAGTTTCACCAACACATTTTTATCATTGGTCATATATTTTAACAAAATATATAATTTGTTCAATCTTTATCATTCATGCCATAGTGATTAATTTATCATGAAAGACTTTAATTAAACTGTTTGACTGTCTTCTTCTCCCCATGGTGTATACAACTCACATCCCCATTTACGATGTTCTTGCCATCCCTTCCTCACACAAAATCTCCAGCCCCTGAGAGGATTTAGCCTTATTCCGGGAGGAGAGCACAGTAGTGGCCCCTCCCCACCCTGCAAAGCCTCTTCTTTTCCTTAGGGCGGATCTCTCACTACCCACAATTAACTGCATAAAACCCACAGAAAGAACAAATGGCCTTTGTGCAAATAGGCCACATCTATCGCATTTGGTTCCAAGGCCATTAATTTGATTGGAATTTGCCAATATAAATATATATTTTATTAAACTGGAAATAGACCTTGATAATGATACTTGGTCCCCAGCATGAACAGAGGATTATATGTTCCTGTCAATGAAAAAAATGAAAATGATTGCAAAAAAATCTATAAACATTGCAAAACATTCATTTGGCTTGGAATAAGAACCCAAATGTCTTATTTGATCTGACATATTTAACACATATTTGTATATTCATCTTAATAGCATATGAGAGGTAGAAAATGTATGTGACTTATTGCTAAATGCCTTTACTTATTTCCCAAACTAAGTGTAATAACAAAATTTATTTTCTTTCTAGCACTATGGGGATTCATAGTACTTGATTCAATGATATTATATTGTCCTGTTTAAAGCTGGGATAAAGTAGACATGTAGGAAATTATCTCTATAATTTTTAAATGATAATAAAAGATGGAGGCATGTCATTTTAATAGCTGTTCAGTCCACTGAGCATTACCAAATAATTGAAAAAGAATTTTGTCATTTTCTTCCAGACTGTCCTCCAATCACTGAGAAAAAGCACTACCCTTTCTCAATATTTCCTGGAAATCCAGTTCAAGTTTTCAAACTTCATTTTAAGGAGTTTAATCACATTTAATGTTTTTACTTCCTTTCCCACAGTTTTTTGCCCTTCAAATCCCTAACAAGAATCAACTTCTTTAAAATTTTTTTAAAAAGCACTTTATGCAAGGTTTGTTAGATTTCACCAAAGTACCCAGATCCCATAAACTATAATGGAGCCTTTTAGTATGGTAATCTTTTGGCAAACGAGTGGCAACCACCTGAAGCCAGTTGTAATTTAACTTTAACAGAAGAATTAGAAGACCTTGGCTTTTACCTAAATCTTGAAATGAATCAAACATCCCCGAAGGTTGATCATTTTTCAAATGGAGTCTTTTATAGTTATATATTTCACATATATTGCTTTTCCTGGAACTAGAATAAGATATGTGAAAATACCACAAGAAACACTTTTATTTGTGATATTTCCAATCCAATTGGCAGAGGAAAGCAAAGACACATCATAGGAAAATCTATTCTTATGAGATTTCCAGCACAGTTTCGCATCCTCCACAAAAACCCAGAGAAACATTCAAACTGGAGCCTCTAAATTTTTTGCCATTCGTCCCTCATTCTGGTACTGTGTCTTGTGTCACTTTTGTACTCTATTCTTTAATAGGCAGGTGAATATTACACAACAGGCAACCTCAAAAATCATTGCAACAAAAAAAAATTCAACACAGATCCAAGTCAATTTTATCAACTCAGGTTAAAAGGTTTTGGTACTCAGGTACTCAGAGTGAGCATGTGTATTTTAGAATGAAAAATAAAAGCTGGCTTTCATCCATTGCTGGAAATAATCGCTGCTTCCCCTGACAATAGTTCAAGTTCCTTATACTAATGTTTTTCTGTAATCAAGTTTGGGATGAGACCTAGTCATCCAAAGTTGAAGGAACACAAAACTGAGCTTTTACTAGCTTTAGGGTTTCCCCCTAATGATAGAGTCTGTACTTAAAGGCCCTGCTCTATTGACAGAGTTAACCCTCAATAACCAAATAAAAAATCTTACCTACCAGTTCATTATTGAATACAAAGCCACAGCCACCATCATATTGCCCTTGGACTTTGTTTCCTGTATTGCCCATGGAAGCAATGATTACCCTGAGAGAACCATAATGCATTTGTTCATTTATTCCTTCAACATACCGTTGCTGAGTACCTACTCGGCTCCAGGTTTGGTCCTATTACTTTATAATTTGCAAATTTTAACAAACATTTTACTCACATTATCTTATTCAGAAGAAACACTAGCTACTAACATAAATTAAACACATTCACTGAAACCATGCAACTCCAGACAATACTGTCTCCTTCCTGGAACTAGTCTCTCCATTTCTACTGGTTACTCCCAACACCCCATTCTCTACAAATTGAACAAAATTATATTTTTAGAATGTAAATAAGATTATATTATTCCCTGCTCTAAATATGCTAAATCAGAGATTCTCAACCATAATTTTGCCCCTATAGGGTCATTTGACTATGTCTGGAGACATTTTTAATCGTCATAACTGGGGTGAATGCTATTGGCATCTACCGGGTAGAGATAAGGAGTGCTAAACACCCTACTATACACAGGATAGTCCCTCTCAGCAGAGTTTTTCGGTCCAAATGTTAGCAGTGCTGTGGTCAAGAAACCCTGCTCTAATTCTAAGTGCTCTCCCCTGGTTTGCAAACTCACGTGATCTTCCTTCAGGCTACCTCTCTTTCACTTTGCACACTCTCCATCGCTCTTTAAGCTCTAGCCATGCAGGCTACGCTCTGTATCCTTTGAACAGAGCAACCCAGTCTGTGTCTCATGGCTCTTTAACTTGCTGACCCCTGGTTCCTCTCCCTGGAAAGTTCTTCTCCAAATCTTTGCATGGCTGGCTCCTTATCCACATGTGTCATCTCCTCAGAGAGAGCTTCTGTCACCTTTTCATCCTAAGTAACTACATCGATTCTGCCCTTTGAGTCTCCATCTCATCACTGCTTTTTTTCTGTCTATGTACTTGCACTGTCTGAGTTCACGTTGTTCATTTATGTTGTGTTCTCCCCCCAGAATGCAGAATGTAGGCTCCAGGAGGTCAGGAGACTCATCTGTCCTCATTGTTCTACTGCTCCCTAGACCTGGAACTCTCTCAGGCTTGCTCTTCATCACCTGCTGGGCCTAGTTACAAAGTCAAAACAAAAAGAGAGAGGGGCAAAAAATGAAATTGCAAAATGTCAAAAGATGAAAAGAACGTAGGTGCAAATAAACAATTCAAAACTTAGAGGAAGCAGTAGCAGGTAATTTTAATGCTTGCTTTGTTTAGGGCAATATATTCAGTGTTTTAAATGTTAACTCATTTAATCCTCACACCACCACCACCCCCTAAAAACTACTATGTTAGCATGATTATCCGGATTTCACATGTGGGAAGTGGAAGCACAGCGAGGTTAAGTAACTTGCTCAAGCTCACATAGCGTTGGAAGGGTGGTGCTAGAATTCAGATATAGGCACTCTGCCTCCACAGCACTGCTCTCTCAACCACCATGCCCTGTGCCAGGCAAAACAGTGCCTGCTTAGGTGCACAGAATGCAGTGAGTTGCTTTTTTTTATTTTCCTCCTTTATTCTCTCACATTCTTCCATGTCTTCTTTGAAGTCAATGAAGCTGTGGGAATAAAGAAAGTAGAAAAAGAAGAAAGAACTGGCAAAATAAATGGACATAAAGGAAAAAGTGGATTCAAAGACAGTGTAGGGGAATTATACTAGTCTATTTTATTTATGCACTAGTGCCAGTGCATGCTTATAATTTTGTGAAAGGAACGACTTCCAACAAATGTGAGACACACTGCGGAGTGCTACTCTTGCTGCCTGTGCTTTGGTACTGGTTTCTCTTGAACGTGCTACATGACAAGATTCTAACAGGGCTTCACTGAATAATCCTTTTATAAAATGGTGAAAACAGACTTTATTGTGGTTTGTATTGAGGCAAAGAGTCTAATAAAGAGTCTCCACCCTGTGTTGAAACAAGAGTATATATTCCCACCAGCACAGTGGCAAATGAACACATTTACGTATCCTCCTTTTTCAAGTTCCTGCTTTTCATTCTTACAACAATGAATAGTATTAGGACTTCCCTATTCCAAGGTTCCAACATACTATTGTGTATTTAAAACACGTGGGTCTATTTGTCAGTATTCATCATATCCTCCCTTCATATTAACAGGAAGCAGGGCTCAAAATCTCTGATCCCTGTAATATTATTATGGCTAGAGGAGAAAACCTGGGGAAATAGTTCCTCTCCCTGTGGTTGTCAGGCAACATATTTTATCTTGCAAATGTTGGCAGTGAGTTCAGCTCACCATTCATGGATAATGTGCACTGAAGCAATCATATTAATGATGAGTAGACACTGAATCTTCCTTACACAAACAGTCCCACAGTTACTGAAGGGATTTGTTCCTGGAAGTTCTATGTTACTTGAACTTCACTATTGCAGCAAAGAGGGCCCTGAGCATCTTCCTAGCCCTATCTTCAAAGTTTAGGTCAATGCATCATCTCTAAGACAAACTACTACCCAACTACCAACCCTACTAAAAAGTGGCTGAGTGATTTATTTTTAGTTTGCTGATGTGTGTGGGCATGTGTGTGTATGTGATAACTAACAATGATTTGTAAAATTTTGAGTAAGCACAAGATAACCTCAGCTAATTCCTCCACTTCAAATTTATATTACCTCTAGAATTCATTAAATAATAAGTTAAAGGAGATACTAGGCCAAGGAGTTAGATGGTAGACCACAGTCTCACTGCTAAATAAAATATTTGAAATTTGCTACTCTTGCAACTAGAGTACTCTTAAAACTGGGACAGCAATAAAAGTTTTGACTGGTTACTTGGTAAAATGGCTCTTATGCTATAAGACTCCACTTTGTCATGAACTTTGATATAACTAGAAATGTTCTATGTGAGATATGAATATATGTTTGTATATATACCTATGTATACATACATAAAATTGCATATATATAACATATACATATAATCATGTCATTCACTTTTTAAACACTATCATGCTGATGAAATAGATTTAATATCTTTGAATACTTAACTAAAATATTTTCATTATGGAAAATCTTTTGTTTTGGGGGAATGTGGAACCTAGCTTTAAAGAAAGAAGCTGTGGATTGAATGTGTGTGTTTCCCCCACCAAATACATATGTTGCAACCCTATCCCCCAAGGTAACAGTGTTTGGGGGTGGGTCTTTGGAAGGTGGTTAGTGTGGAAAGATGGCTGTGTAAGAAAGCAAACCCCCATAAGACATCAAATCTGCCAGCACTTTGATCTTGAACTTCCAGCCTCCAGAACTATGAGAAATAAATTTTTATTGTTTATAAGCTACCCAGCCTGATATATTGTTATAGCAGCCAGACTAAGACAAAAGTCTATTTTAAGTCTCAAATTCATTTGTTTTATTTGAAACAGCTTGTCTCATATATAGCACGACTTCTAACAAATGTGAGACTCTATAGAATGCCAACCCTGATGCTTCAGTACAAGTTTCTCTTGAATGTGCTTTATGAGATTTCAATGGGGCTTCACTAAACAGTTCTCTGATGAAATATTGCACCCCAATCTTAGAGATTTTACTCTAAGTCACAGGGAAGCACTGGAAGACAACCTGACATAAGAGAAGTCTCCATTGCAGGGAGAAAGCCCTGTTAGAGGGGGCAAAAGGAGCCAGGAGGAAGAGACAGAAAGGGAGAAAAAGTCTAATGTTCTCACTTTCTCTTTTCCAGCCGGCTGTGAGCCTCTGATGGAGAGCTGTGGTCGAATTGCTCAGACACCCTTAGTGGAAATCCCAAGTTTAGCAGCTCCTTCTCTGCCTCCCCAGAGGTGGCCTAGGAAGCCTGCCACCTTTCCGAGAGGCATCTTCACAGGGCACCAGGTGACAATGGATCAGAGCAGGAGAAAGGGAATGGCCCTGAGAGATGTCCTAGCAGTCAACTCCAAATTCCACAAAGTTCTGAAAATTGAAAGTGCTTTTCATAACTTATTGGATGGCAAAATGTGACACACTAGCATGCAGCTATGTACAATTTTTATCTATCCCACTTATTATAATGTATTTGATTACACTGTGCTGGTTCTAGATAATATATTGTCTACACACCTATTACATTTATATATATATATATAATCAAAGTATATGTACCTGGCCCAACTAGTTTCAGATAAGGGAGGCAGGACTGTATTGAAAATTGAGAGTGATTTTACAGGCTGTTCTTCTGTAGCGCCTGTATGTGTTCCTGACAAACCTTGCATCCTACCAAATTGCTCACTAAAAATAATAGGCTCATGGGGAAAAAAGTTGCAACCCATCATTCAAATTCTATGCAACTTTGTGAACAGAGAAGTAATAAAAATAATCGTCACTGTGGACAGCAGGATCAATAAAATGGCATTGGTTCAGTCAAGTTAGCATAAAGTATATAAAACAAAATAGAGTTACTCATGTCAACTAAGACGGCTGCCAGTCAGCCATGACACTTTGGTTCAAGAGGGAAAGTACCTACATCAGAGCAGACACATCTGGCAAGGAGACACACCCAAGGTATCTGCACACATGATCAGAACAGCCGTGTCTGCAGAGTGGGACCACCCATAGATAGGCTCCCAGGGAAATTCCCCACTTGGCCTCAGGGGTGCCCAGGCACTTATCCAGAGACCCAGAAGGGTGGAGTCCACCACTTTCAAGGTATAACTGGGGCAGGCTCCAGACCACTGCTGAGACAGCTGAGCTCTACATACCAGAGGGCTGCTCCACGCCACACTGATCTCCCTTGACATCGACCACCAAAGGCTCTGCTCTGCTGGACTGAGGATTTCATCTGCCCTGCTGCCCGCCTGGCTCCAGGGATCCTTCCTTGGAAGATGCTGACAACTCCCTTGTCCACCATGCTGTCTCCTGGACCTGCAGACTGAGATTCTAGGTCTCGGGTTCATTATCCTCCATTTATTGCTATGTGTGCTATATTTCTCTTAGATTGTTAAAGTGTGAGTAAGATATTCATGTATGTTGATGTTCTACTTTGAGTGAACCTGCATCAATAAAAGCTGAGTGAATAACATAGCTACTGTATGTGACTCTTGTCTATTCCTTGGTGCCGGGCCGCTCAGCAGGCAGCTAGCCAAACAGTTGCCTGGCTGACTTATAGGAAAGACTATATAGCAAACAAACACTCACAAAAGTCACCTTGTGAGGTAGCTGACAAATTAACAACAATCAATAAACATGAATATCTTTTGACCTCAGCAGGGCTGCAGGCTGCCTCAGGGGTGCTGAGAGCGCACCATAACATGGAGAGGGGTGCAGATACAGGGGAGCTCTGACAATAACAGCTCAGCGTCTGTCAGGCAGCATAAGGGGTGCTCCTCTCTGAGGAGGGAGCCACACAGTTCATTCTGAATTTTCCAGGAACAGAGCTGAAAGAGTTCCTGTCTGTGCAGAAACTGAGTTGAGGGATTTCCTTTCCTGCTGAAAGTTCTAATTCTACTTCCAACGTTTTGGCTCCTCTGACTTAGGAAAAGTAACACAACTCTCACTTTATCTGACATTATTCTGTATTTCACCAATCTGAGATTTAAGACTGTGTTTAATTAAGATCACAAGCATGGGAGTCAGATCCACTGGGGCTGAACCCTAGCTGAGTACTCACTGTAAAAGACAAAAGAGGTACATATAAAACCTGCCACAATCCTGACATTGAGGAACTCAACCCAGCCTGGAGTGTCCAATATGATGCTACCCTAGAGCTGATGGTAAATGACAGATAGGAAAAAATGAATGAAAACGTCTGTCTAGAGTAAGATTTGACAGGAAGAGTGGGGCTTTGGCCAGGTCTACAAGAGTCAGCAAGCCATAATTTTTAATCCCTTTTGTTGTGAGATTTCTGGGGCATAAGAGGAAAAATACTGAATTTGTACATAATCCACTGCTTCTCCTTGAACTGACCATTTCACCTTTCTGGGTCTTTATTAGCAAAATCCACCTAACAACCTTCTGTGGTAAATCAGAGCAAACAAGATGCCAGGTGTGATGGCGCACCGAGGAAACAAGAGGCTCACATCTATCGACGGCTTTCTAAAGCTAAACATTTGACAAAGGACCTCACATTCATGTTTCATTGAATCCTCTCTTAAGTATGTTCTATTACAAATCTGCATTTCCACAGATTAAAAAAAATGGCCTAGCTCAAACAGTAAGTGGTGAACCCAGACTCCTGCCCGGGAAGCCTATGGGTGAAGCACTCAGACTCTGAACAGTCACTAGTATTGTTTCCTGGTAGTAGTAGATATTCCATTTACTTGGAATAACAAAGCTGCATTTAAAAAGATATTCTCAATTCAAATTGTTTTGATTACTCAAAGAACCCTTCTCTTTTCTTTGAAAATGGTAAGGTTTTCTTGTTTCGTCAGCATTAATCCCTGGGAGCAATCATTCTCTGCTGCATTACAACACTTGCCTCAAATCAGCATCCTGAAACCCAATGCAAATGGCAAGTACAGGCCATCTATGATCCATGACTTTCGTATATACCGGTGTTTTGTACAAAGTGAACTTTCATATATAAAAATTAAAATGCTAACTGCCCTTTTACACCCAGAGAGGATCTTTCCTAACTACAAGATGAAGGGCAGCAGCAAGGTGTTGTGTGATCTGGTCCACCCTAGTCACTGGGGTAGAAACAGGGCTTCAACCATGGCAGCACAAGGGTGTGCACCAGGAACCAGCTGAGCCAAGGAGAAGCAGCCCCCAGACCTTTATCTCCCCTTACCCCTTTGTCAGACCAAAGGCATCCCTGGAAGGCAGCATCCATCCCTGCCTTGGGGAAGCAGCTTGAGTGTAGACATCATTTCTATCATTGGCTGCACCATGTAGAACATAACTTTATGCTTGTTATACATCATTACTAGAACATAAACTTCTTAGGGTCTAGGGCTATGAATTGGTCACCTTTGCATCCTCAGTACAAGCACAGTGCCTAAGGTAAAGTATCTACCCAAGTGTTGAATGTATGAGAACTTACATTGCCTGCAATAGAGTATTTATTTTAATCTTTACAATGTTTTCATATGTTATATAATCATGAATCATAAGAATAGTAATAACCAGTAGCATGACTAAATTGAGTGTTTACATAGACTCATAATTATTGAAAGGACATTGGAGATCATCAACTTTTTGTTTTTTGGGTTTTTTTTTTTTTTTACACATGAGGCCCAGAGAAGTTGATTTACCCAATAACAAGAAGTCTATCTAAATCTCAACATTTCCCATCTAGCATTTTATTTTCCTACTATCTCCCAAACAGAGATGTAAGTCATTTTGGATAAAGAAGAGCTTTTGAAATAAAATCAGGCTGGAGACTTATTATCTTAGAACTGTTCAGAACTCAGAAGTAGACATATATTTTTATGTCTGGGAAGATGTCTACTTGGAAGAAAGAAGATGGTGGGAAATAGTCAGTAAAGAGAAGCATAACATGTATGAACCTTGAGACTCTCTTTGTGTATTTCAAAACATCAAAGTGACCTAGAAGGATTACACAAAGAAAAGAGCAGGACTTCCCAAACCCCTACGTGGCCTAGTATGCTCACACTATAATGGCTGTATGGCAGACACTGAGATAAACAGACAAGTCATCTCCAGCCCGAGGTGACAGTCCCAGTCTCAAGCCAGCCCGAGTCAGCTGAGGGCTCAGACCATCAGCCACATGCACAGCTGGAACCCAGGCAGATTCACTATGGAATAAAGCAAAATAAAGCCCTAAGGCACTGAGGCTTGAGTTCAAACTCCAAGAAAACAGAGGAAAATTTTTGCACAGTAATAAACTGGCTGCATAAACCCTCATGAAAGGAAAGTAATCCCACCTCTCATCTATCATTTGTATACACTGCTGACCAAAACTTCCATTCAAACTCAGAAGCTGTTTCCCTATCACTTTAGCACTAAATCTTTCACTTCATAAAAAAGGCAGTACCTTATATAAAGGGGGCTTTTGCAAGGGGGTCACATGGAAGAGTTTCTGAACTAGGACATTCTTGCATCGGTCTGAACCCACAGGTAACAATGAGTGATGAATGTCTTTGGCATGAACACCACATATCCCATTACAAACTTTTTATTTTGTAAGCTGTCCGTACTGCAGCGTGAAAATGTCTATTAGATTCCCCAGAGCCATGAAGCAGGTAAAAGATTTTAGCAGCCCTGGACACAAGGCAGCCCACAGAAATATGAATGCAACTACAGGAAATAACAGACAGTCACCATTGTAAACTATTTTATGCCTGGAGCCAACCCACAAAACTAATGCAATAATAGAGATTCTAAGTTAAAGCTGGAAATTGCTGCCCAGGTCAGGCTACTCCCTGGAGTCCAGATAGGATTACTCTGGGTGCATTCTGGAGCACCACAGCTGGTCTAAGTTTTCATTGTCTCATATAATGAACTTTCACTATTTCCTTTAATAATCCTCAACCCTCTGTCTTGGAGTGGATAGTCAGTCTGAATTTATCTTTTCCCAATTTCAGTTTTTCATTCCTTCCTTATTTCAGACAAAGTTTTTTTAAAAAGCCATATCCCTGTGCAATTATACTTAGATTTTCTTACTTAGCTCTTACCTTCTTGTAGAGCCTTTGCTCCTTTGATACATCAGTTGCTTTTCTGTGAAATCTGTACAACTTAAAATTCTCTCAGGGAATTCTGAGACCCAAAGTAGATGCATCATAATAGAAAGAACAATTGATTGGTCAGGGTGCTGAAGCATAAACCAGGTCTTTATTCTACTATTCACATGTTTATCAGAAGAAAAGAAATGACTTTGGTGCTATATGTCTTGGTGTTCCTCTTTGTAAAATCTACAATAATATTATTGTAGTTTCTATCTGCCTCCTATAACACTGGATTTTCTCCCACATAAAAACAACTCCCTATTAATTTGGTATGGGGGGATTCAAACTAATTTCTTGCTAGTTGCACAACACTGCACTTTGTCGTGACAAATGAAGTACTTGGTATACTTCCACCTTCATACAGTCTTTTAACCCCACCAACCCACATTTCCATGCACCAGTCTTGAAAAGCTTGCTGTTGATGGTAGAAATTATTCTGATACATTTGTTTGACCAACTGATATGAAACAAATCATCTTTACTTGCAGAAAGAAAAAATAAAATGCTCATAGACCTACCCCACCCTAAAAAATATAATGCTTCTGACTACGATGGTTTCAGTTTGAGTTCTGCTCCATTTGTAGTCAACTATGAAACAAAAATCTATGAATTTATAATGTATTAATTCCCTTTATTCAGACATATCGAAATAACAAAAACAACAAACAATTCCATTTTTGATGAGAGAGTTTCCCCTTGTTAGAATCAAATGTCCTAGTAAGTAAAGCTGATCTTTAAAATGTTTTAGAGATGTGTTAGTCTGGGTTCTCCAAGGAACATGGGTCCTCTGCGAAGGATGCGTGCATCCAGGTAGTATTGCATGTGTATGGTGAGCAGCCTATAAGACAGCCCCTATAATGCCACACCTCCTGGTGTTTAAGCCTTGCATAGCCCTTAAGTGTGCATTGTCCAAATGATTTGCTTTTAACCAATCAAATATGGAAAAAAGAAGGGAGGTCATTTTTGTGATTAAACTAAAGAATGTTGTGACTTCCATCTTGCTAGGAGTCTCTCACTTTCTCTCTCAGTCTTTCCCTCTGATAAAGTGAGCCATCAGGGGAAGAGCACCTATGTGGCCTTTGCCACTAAGCAAGGCTGCCAGTCAACAGTCAGCAATGCAGTGAAAGAACAGAGGCCCTCAGTAGAACAGTTCACAGAAACTAAATCCTGCAGATCCTTCTGCAGTTGAGCTTCAGATGACACCGAGCACCAGCTGGCATTTGATTGCAACCATGTGAGAGACCCTGAAGCAGAGGATCTGGCTAAGTCATGCCCACATTCCTGACCCACAATAACTGTGAGTTATTAAATGCATGTTGTTGTTAGACACTAAGTTTTGGGATAATATGTTATGCATAAATAGATAACTATTGCTACAATGTGCAGACAGTGTATTGGTGAAGGAAGCAGAAAACAAGGAGAGCCTTCTGACTGTGATGTAGATATGATATCTAATAAAGGATAAAAAGAAGGAAGAATTGAGCTGGAAGAGGGTTGGACTGTGGTATATAGTCCTAGACAAAGTTACCCATTGAAAGAGTCCCACATTTTGCCAGAATGATCCTGCCTTTGTACTCTTGCCATGCTCAGTCATTGGCTGGGAACCTTCTGCAAGAATCATAATCCTGACACAAACATGATGGTGAACCCGGAAGAGCATCAAGTGGAGCTCCTCAGCAGAAGGTCTGAGTGCTTTACAATGTGACAGAAAAGAAGCAGACAAATATCACAACATTGGAAAGAAAAGAGAAACTACAGTTGCTTCTTGAAACCATCATTCTGAAGATATTCCTGTGGCCTGTTCCACCTTCAAAGGAGCACCGTCAGTGCTTCTTCCTCTTCTCTGCATCGTCCTGGCTGCCACCTCATGTGCTGGGTCAACAGCCTCTATTGTTTTTGCTAATAAACCTCCTGCTTTACTGAGTAGGGATGTAGGCTAACTGCATTTCATTCAAAGGAGTCTTTTTTCAAGAAAATGTTTCTTCAAGAAAGAGGGATTGAAAAGAAAATGTAATTGAGTAATGATGATATAAAAAGGGAGACAGGGAAAATACCAACATGTCTTTTATGTCTTTGAATAATTATTGAGCATATTTCAGTAAGCATTGAGACTATCTTTCATTTCATAAGACAGAAATATATCATGTATATGAGGAAGATGAACATTACTGTCAACATTTCAATTAATCTGGAAGTGCTTACATGCATTAACCAGAATTCTTAAAAAATTGATTCAGTTGTAATAAAATAAAGATCCACTGTGCCAGACTGCCTTAGAAGAACACTTAAGAAAGGGCTAAGAATTTCACAAAAGTAGAAAGATTATAGTAGATGATTTATAGGATACCAGAGAATATACCAGTTGACTGTGTTCACGGGAAGGACTAAAGGACCCTCCCCTCACTGAGGCATCATTGAGAAACTCAGAGGAGTTGTTTTCTGAGGGGAGTAATAGAACATGCTCCAATGGAACTCTGTAATGTCAATATGGATAACATGATTTCAGAAGAGTGAAGACCACGTTTCAGCACTCAGTAATTAGAGGTAACATGGATATGATCACTCTAATAAGCAGCAAAACCAGACTGACAATCAGTGGACCTTGATCATTGGAATCTATGGCAATGGCTAATAAACCATCCTGGTCCCAGAGGAAAGATAGATGGGCAGCCAACAAGTGTTGCTTAACCTATATAAACATAAGAGATCAAAAACTGGTGAGCAAAGCCCAGTGTCAACAATCTTATTGGAAAATCATGATTCCTTTCCTGACTCTGGTTCTGAACCAGTTCTCAGAACCAGAGCTAGTCAACTGAAATAACGTCCCCACAGTGCCAAAACAAGATTATACAAACCATGACTAGTTTGGCTCAATTAGTTGGATATCATCCCACAAAGTGAAAGGTCACCGGTTTGATTTCCAGGCAGGGCACATGCCTAGGTTGCAGGTTTGGTCCCAGTCAAAGCATGTATGAAAGGCAGCTGATCGATGTTTCTCTGTCTCATTGATGTTTTTCTCCCTCTCTTTCTTTTTCACTTCCCCTCTGTCTAAATAAATAAACATTTTTAAAATATACTATATAATAAGTGTTTTGCCCCTAAAGGGACTTAAAGCCATTTTCCAGGGTAACTATATAGGAGAAAAGATAATACCCAGATCTTTTGAAAATTATTGCATATAGAATCAGAGCTGACAAAATGTCAGAATGACACTCAGAATGACTGAGTGTATTGGTTCAAAGAGTCTACAGATACACTCACAGTGATTTCCCCATTCCATGATTCAATACTCAGAATGGGTATAGTCAGCAATTCTCACAATGCTCACCTTGTCTCTCTGACCCAAAGAGTAACAGCCATCAGAATGAAAAGGGCCAAGTGAAGTCCACAATGCTTTCCCCAAAAGCCAATGTAGTAAATCAAAAGCTATACCACATTCTATTTGGAATTTCAGATATTGCTGTTAGCCTTAGATTCAAATGATGTAGAAATATCGCTCACTGTTAGGTCCCCATCAGATAAACAGTATAGCCATTACAAAAAGAAAGAAAAATAGAAGATAGATTATTGTGGACCTTTGAAGGATGAAAGACAAGAATGTCTCAGGAAGAGGCAAGTGAGAAGACTTATGGAAGCAGGGATGGATTGTGCAGATTTTTGCCTCATATTCATGCTTACCAGAGAGTATCTATATTAGGAGAGTCATTGAAGATCCTGAAGAACAAGCTAACTCATCCAGTGGAGATAAACCAGCTTTTGTCTTTAGCCACCCTGGTACTAGCACGATGGATTCATAAATAGAGTGGCCATACTATAAAGGGATGGAGACAACACGTGGGGCCATTTCCTTGGAACCAGAATGGCAGTGGGGACTGTGACTTGCTCCACTAACACTCCTTTGAAAGGGTTTCAGTAGGGGATTTTTTTAGGGTTTTGTTTGTTTTATTTTATTCTTAAGAAATTGTGGGCAGACACTACTCTGAAGCATGAAAAACTGAGTGGAAAATAACATATGGAGAGTGAGTGTGACTTAATGGATGCTCTGTAGGACACGCTGATGGTTCTCCATCTATCTCACCATAGCAACAGCAATAGGAGACAGTTTACAGCATGCTGATAACTTCCATTTTCAAGTCCGTTTTTCTCTCTTTTGTCTCTGCCTGACAGTCTTCTCGAACACCTTGGAAGCTCACTCAGCTACAAGCAGGTACAACCAGGAAGTATGGGAGAATCAACACGCCAGCGACAACTCTCAAACAATAAAGGATGGCTGCTGATAGCTACGTAGCCCAGGAACCCCATCATTTATGGAAAAATTCTGAGATCTGTTTCACATAGTTCTTTTAGGACAATATGATCTATAGTTGCCTACCATTATAACCTACTCATTGATCATCCTTTATTAATTCTTCTCCCTTCCTTTTCTCATTCCCTATCATTCATCCTGGGACCACCTCCTTTATACACAATCTAATTCCCAAATTCTTGTCTAAGTGTCTGCTTTTGAAAGAATACAAGCTAAGGCAATATTGATTGTTCATGACAATAATAACAATGTCTTCTACAGGTTAAAATACAGTACATAGCAACAAGAGCACAAACTTCAGGGGACTAACAAACAAAATGTTCAATGATTTCTATATTGTCTGAGAAAAGGAGTGGTAAACTACCAACCAACATTAGTCTTTGGTAAGTCAAGGGTGCATGTTATAATTTCTAAGAAGACCACTAAAAATTCAGTAAAATAATATATATCTTTCAAACTAAATTATTATAAAATATAATCCAATAAGAAAAGGAAAGAAACATAAGACAAGTAAAAAGCACCTATATATATCAGTAATAACATTAAGTATAGAAGGCCTAAAGCACCAATTAAAAGCAGAAACAATCAGACTCTAATTAAAGATATATCTGTATGCTCAGTATAAAACACACAGTCACTTTCTGATTTCTCCAGAAGGCAGACCTAAGGCAAAAACTTATGTGCACAGAAGTGAAAAGTTAGGGGCATGATTCAGAGTAGGGAAAATTATAAAACACTTAAAATAGAGATATAACTTGGTGATTTGAAGGAAAGGAAAGATTAATGGGAAAAACACTAAAAAGTTCTAGAGATTTAATGTATAGCATGGTGATTATAAGCTGAAGATACTGTATTATATAGTTGAAAGTTACTAAGGGAGTACATCTTAAATGTTCTCACCATAAAAAAAGAAATGGTATTAATGTGATGGGATGGACCTGTTAACTAATGCTATGGTTGTAATTATTCTACAATATGTAGAATCAAATGTATTGAATCAACACATTGCCCACCTTAACTCACACAATGTTACATGTCAACTATATTTCCATAGAACCAGAAAAACAAAAATGATAAATATATAAGTAAATAAAAGTTTAAAAAGCAATAAAAAAGAAAAACCACTATTACAAAGGTAAAGTTATATGATAAACTAATCCACATTAACATTAAAATTAAGAATACTTGTTTATTAAAATACAACTCTAAGGAGTTAAAAAGTAAACCACAGGAAAAGAAAAACTATTTTGGCATATACAATAGTCAATGGGCTCATAAGATAATAGATAAAAAGCTCCTCAAAATCAATGAGAAAAAGATAAAGACAGATAACCTAATAGAAAAATAGGAAAAAGAATTAAACAGATATTTTTGGAAAGAGGATACCCAAATGGTCCATAAACATGTAAACAGGTGCACAACTTCATTATAATCAGAAAAATGAAAACTAAAGTGATATGAATAGCCACAGCATAGCCTCCACATGGCTAAAATTTAGATAATTGACAGTTCCAAGTTTTGGCAAGCATTCAGATCAACAGAAACTCTTCAATGGTGCTCTTGGGAATATGGTTCAGACTCTTTGGAAAACTGTTTATTATCTACCACAACTGAAAATGGGCATTATCTGTGACCCAGGTCCACTCCTACATAACAGAAATGCAAACATACGTAATTCAAGCAACACATATAAAAATTACAGCAGCACCATGTCTATCAACTATAGAATGAACAAACATTATGGTATATTTATAAATGGAATACTATGATAATCAAATCAACAGCCTACAACTACACTCAACAATGTGGAGTAATCTTAAAAATGTAATGCTTAATGAAAGAAGCCAGATACAAAATAATAAGCAATGTATAATTTCATTTATATAAAGTTCAAAAAAGTAAAAATTAACTATATTGTTTAGAGATACATTATTAGATGACTCTATAAAGAAAGTAAAAGAGACAATTACCATCAAAATGAGGATAGTTGTTCCCTTTGGGGCAGAAATATAGTAATAATTACTTTTTTTGAAGTATATTTTATTGATTATACTACTAGAGTTGTCCCATTTTTTCTCCCCTTTACTCCTGTCTGTTCTGCACCCCTCTCCCACCATAATTCCCCAACCTTAGTTCATGTCCATGGGTCATACATATAAGGTCTTTTGGCTTCTGCATTTCCCATACTATTCTTAACCTCCCCCTGTCTATTTTGTACCTACCATTTATGCTTCTCATTCCCTGTACCTTTTCAC